>CM035109.1:24245077-24724409 GCA_020205505.1 Panax japonicus | reverse complement strand
AAGATTTGGATTGCCCAGAATCTCATTCCGGCATGTAGGTCAGCGGTGGTTGACCACGTATACATTGATTCTGAGTATGATCTAAGATCTAATGGTTTGAGAATGTAGAAACATGTCAGACTACAAAATATGAAACCAACAACATAACTAAAACACTTAACAGAAACAAGATCAAGGACTCAGAAAATGTTGTCACGAGATCGGGTTTTTGGGTTTCCCAGAAATCAGTCTCCATGACCGGTCAGCGCAGTTTGATGATCATATCTCTCAATCTAATCACGATCTGGTCGTTTATAGTTTCAGATCAAAGACCATACATATCTATAAGTTATAACTCTTAAAACATACAAACAAAAACAAGAAATGATCTATGAGCCCTAACATTAGGCTGTCAGGCCATGTTCTAGGGTTCATAGTCAGTTTTGAAAAATCTTGATTTCGTGCATATTGATGTTATGGATCCATAATCCAAAAACCCAGATCACTTAAAGACATCTTAAACATCTTTAAAAACAACTAACATCAAACAACATCAAATCATTGATTTCAAAATTTAGGGTTCTTACTTCTTTCTAACTTTGATTCTGATTCTGACTCTGGATCGATTGTCTTGCTACGAACTGATCTTAGCTCAACTTTTAACTCTCTATCACTCTAGATTTGAAATTGTAGAGAGAGAAGGTCTTGGCAATAATGAGAAATAAAGTAAGTATTTCTTACTTTAAATCCCTTATAATTAGATCCATTGAATCTAGTGCTAGGTGGCATTGTATTGGCTGAGATGCTAAGATTTTAGACATATGGGCTAATCCTTAGGCTTGATGACTCACGAGATTTGTCATATCTTTGCTTAGGTTTTAAGAAAGGGCATTTTAGTCTTTTCCTTTTTAATTTAATGACATACTAGTAATTGGCCAAACCCTTAGGGTTTAGGGTTTCGGTTATGGTTTAGGGTTCTAAAAATTAGGGTTTAAACCCTTAGGGTTTACAATTTAATTTCTAATTTTAATTTAGGTTTTAAAAATAGAAAATTAACATTCTAAATTATAATTAGGATTTTCTAATTTTAAAATTCTTAATCATAATTAAATATTGCTAATTAGGATTAGTATTTCTAATTAAATTTGCTAATTTAGCAATTAGGGTGAAAATTGTCATTAGAATTTACAACCCACAATTAGGGTTTCTAATAGAAAAATATTTTTTTCTAATTTGAAAATTAGGGTTGCTAATTAATTAAGCTTTACCCTAACTAATCTTATAATTGTTATTAACTTTAAAAATCACCTTTATATGATTTTAAACAATTAATTCATTATCCGATAATTGTTATTAATATTAAAATATTAATATTTCATGACAAAATATCAAAAGTTATATTTATAACTTAAAATTTTTTATAACACTTAAATCATTTTTATATGATTTATAAAACATTATTCTATTTTTCTATAATTTATTTAATATAGTTATTAAATAAACTAATTATCATTAATATTAATTAATTAATGAAATTTCACAAAATATTAAAAGTCACCTAAAATAACTTAAATATTTTCTTATATCCATAATATTATTTTCATGATTTTTCATGAATTAAATTCAGTTTTAAATCATTTATTTAATATTATAATTAAATAAATTAAATACCATTAATATTCCAAAAATATTAAATATTTATGAACTATACTCTAAATAATAAAAACTATTTTTCATATTTAAAAATAATCTTTCAGAATTTATTTAGTATTTTTAATAATTAAAAACTATTTTTATCTATTTTTAATTAATTTCTAAAAAATCAGAAAATAAAATAAATAGAAACGGTCGCTAAAGGGCCCTATAGCGACAGACCCGTCGCTATAGGTGTTCTTGAGGCAGTTCTTGAGCTGCACAGATCTTCATGTCAGACAACAAGGTGGGTCGTTTGACCGGTTCTAATCTTATGTTCTTGTTAAATTATGGACTGGTAATGGTGTTATAGTTATAGTATAAGTGTTATACTACAACTATCAATTGAGTTCATGGCCAAAACGTTACTTAACCGAGAGATCTACGCTGCAGAAAAGCATGTCAGAGCTTTTCTTCATTTCTTGGTTTTTCATAAATGAAGAACAGTTGTTAGGTCTTACTTTGAGCCTCCAGATCTAGGCCTTCCAAGGTATGAGTAATGTAATATTAAGGTTCCAATGTGTAGTACTCATGTCCTTGTACAACTTCATAACCTCAGTTCATCTTAACAACAACAGATCTAAGCTATCAAGGTCGGTCAAACTAGTGGTCAGTAAACGGGTCTTGAAGATTCTGGGTTGCCCAGAATCTCATTCCGGCATGTAGGTCAACGGTGGTTTGACCACGTATACATTTGATTCTGAGTATGATCTAAGTGATCTAATGGTTTGAGAATGTAGATAACATGTCAGACTACAAATATGAAACCAACAACATAACTAAAACACTTAACAGAAACAAGATCAAGGACTCAGAAAATGTTGTCAGACGAGATCTGGGTTTTTGGGTTGCCCAGAAACTCAGTCTCCATGACCGGTCAACGCAGTTTGACTGCTCATATCTCTCAATCTAATCACGATCTGGTCATGTTTATAGTTTCAGATCAAAGACCATACAACATACTATAAGTTATAACTCTTAAAACATACAAACAATAAACAAGAAATGATCTATGAGCCCTGACATTAGGCTGTCAGGCCATGTTCTAGGGTTCATAGTCAGTTTTGAAAAATCTTGATTTCGTGCATATTGATGTTATGGATCCATAATCCAAAAACCCAGATCACTTAAAGACATCTTATAACACATCTTTAAACAACAACTAACATCAAACAACATCAAATCATTGATTTCAAAATTTTAGGGTTCTTTACTTCTTTCTAACTTTGATTCTTGATTCTGACTCTTGGATCAGATATTGTCTTGCTATGAACTGATCTTAGCTCAACTTTTAACTCTCTATCACTCTAGATTTTGAAATTGTAGAGAGAGAAGGTCTTGGCAATAATGAGAAATAAAGTAAGTATTTTCTTACTTTAAATCCCTTATAATTAGATCCATTGAATCTAGTTGCTAGGTGGCATTGTATTGGCTGAGATTGCTAAGATTTTAGACATATGGGCTAATCCTTAGGCTTGATGACTCACGAGATTTGTCATATCTTTTGCTTAGGTTTTAAGAAAAGGGCATTTTAGTCTTTTCCTTTTTAATTTAATGACATACTAGTAATTGGCCAAACCCTTAGGGTTTAGGGTTTCGGTTATGGTTTAGGGTTCTAAAAATCTTTAGGGTTTAAAACCCTTAGGGTTTACAATTTAATTTTCTAAATTTTCTAATTTAGGTTTTAAAAATAGAAAATTAACATTTCTAAATTATAATTAGGATTTTCTAATTATATTAAAATTTCTTAATCATAATTTAAATATTGCTAATTAGGATTAGTATTTCCTAATTAAATTTGCTAATTTAGCAATTAGGGTGAAAATTGTCATTAGAATTTACAACCCACGAATTAGGGTTTCTAATAGAAAAATATTTTTTTTCTAAATTTGAAAATTAGGGTTTGCTAATTAATTAAGCTTTACCCTAACTAATCTTATAATTGTTAATACTTTAAAATCACCTTTATATGATTTTTAAACAATTAAATTCATTATCCGATAATTGTTATTAATATTAAAATATTAATATTTTCATGACAAAATATCAAAAGTTATATTTTATAACTTAAAATATTTTTATAACACTTAAATCATTTTTATATGATTTATAAAACATTAATTCTATTTTTCTATAATTTATTTAATATAGTTATTAAATAAACTAATTATCATTAATATTAATTAATTAATGAAATTCATCACAAAATATTAAAAGTCACTTAAAATATTTTCTTATACCATAATATTATTTTCATGATTTTCATGAATTAAATTCATTTTTAAATCATTTATTTAATATTATAATTAAATAAATTAAATACCATTATATTCCAAAAATATTAAATATTTATGAACTATACTCTAAATAATAAAAAACTATTTTTCATATTTTAAAATAATCTTTCAGAATTTATTTAGTATTTTTAATAATTAAAAACCATTTTTATCTATTTTTAATTAATTTCTGAAAAAATCAGAAAATAAAATAAATAGAAGCTGTCGCTAAAGGGCCCTATAGCGACAGACCCGTCGCTATAGGTGTTCTTGAGGCAGTTCTTGAGCTGCCCAGATCTTCATGTCAGACAACAAGGTGGGTCGTTTGACCGGTTCTAATCCTATGTTCTAGTTAAATTCTAGACTCGTAATGGTGTTACAGTTATAGTATAAGTGTTATACTACAACTATCAATTGAGTTCATGGCCAAAACGTTACTTAATCGAGAGATCTATGCTGCAGAAAAGCATGTCAGAGTTGTTCTTCATTTCTTGGTTTTCCAGAAATGAAGAACAGTTGTTAGGTCTTACTTTGAGCCTCCAGATCTAGGCCTTCCAAGTATGAGTAATGTAATATTAAGGTTCCAATGTGTAGTACTCATGTCCTTGTACAACTTCATAACCTCAGTTCATCTTAACAACAACAGATCTAAGCAATCAAGGCCGGTCAAACTAGTGGTCAGTAAACGGGTCTTGAAGATTCTGGGTTGCCCAGAATCTCATTCTGGCATGTAAGTCAATGGTGGTTTGACCACGTATACATTTGATTCTGAGTATGATCTAAGTGATCTAATGGTTTGAGAATGTAGATAACATGTCAGACTACAAATATAAAACCAACAACATAACTAAAATACTTAACAGAAACAAGATCAAAGACTCAGAAAATGTTGTCATACGAGATCAGGGTTTTTGGGTTTCCCAGAAAATCAGTCTCCATGACCGGTCAACGCAGTTTGACTGCTCATATCTCTCAATCTAATCACGATCTGGTCATGTTTATAGTTTCAGATCAAAGACCATACAACATACTATAAGTTATAACTCTTAAAACATACAAACAATAAACAAGAAATGATCTATGAGCCCTGACATTAGGCTGTCAGGCCATGTTCTAGGGTTCATAGTCAGTTTTGAAAAATCTTGATTTCGTGCATATTGATGTTATGGATCCATAATCCAAAAACCCAGATCACTTAAAGACATCTTATAACACATCTTTAAACAACAACTAACATCAAACAACATCAAATCATTGATTTCAAAATTTTAGGGTTCTTTACTTCTTTCTAACTTTGATTCTTGATTCTGACTCTTGGATCAGATATTGTCTTGCTACGAACTGATCTTAGCTCAACTTTTAACTCTCTATCACTCTAGATTTTGAAATTGTAGAGAGAGAAGGTCTTGGCAATAATGAGAAATAAAGTAAGTATTTTCTTACTTTAAATCCCTTATAATTAGATCCATTGAATCTAGTTGCTAGGTGGCATTGTATTGGCTGAGATTGCTAAGATTTTAGACATATGGGCTAATCCTTAGGCTTGATGACTCACAAGATTTGTCATATCTTTTGCTTAGGTTTTAAGAAAAGGGCATTTTAGTCTTTTCCTTTTTAATTTAATGACATACTAGTAATTGGCCAAACCCTTAGGGTTTAGGGTTTGGGTTATGGTTTAGGGTTCTAAAAATCTTTAGGGTTTAAAACCCTTAGGGTTTATAATTTAATTTTCTAAATTTTCCAATTTAGGTTTTAAAAATAGAAAATTAACATTTCTAAATTATAATTAGGATTTTCTAATTATATTAAAATTTCCTAATCATAATTTAAATATTGCTAATTAGGATTAGTATTTCCTAATTAAATTTGCTAATTTAGCAATTAGGGTCAAAATTGTCATTAGAATTTACAACCCACGAATTAGGGTTTCTAATAAAAAAATATTTTTTTTCTAAATTTGAAAATTAGGGTTTGCTAATTAATTAAGCTTTACCCTAACTAATCTTATAATTGTTATACTTTAAAATCACCTTTATATGATTTTTAAACAATTAAATTCATTATCCGATAATTGTTATTAATATTAAAATATTAATATTTTCATGACAAAATATCAAAAGTTATATTTTATAACTTAAAATATTTTTATAACACTTAAATCATTTTTATATGATTTATAAAACATTAATTCTATTTTTCTATAATTTATTTAATATAGTTATTAAATAAACTAATTATCATTAATATTAATTAATTAATGAAATTATCACAAAATATTAAAAGTCACCTAAATAACTTAAAATATTTTCTTATACCATAATATTATTTTTCATGATTTTTCATGAATTAAATTCATTTTTAAATCATTTATTTAATATTATAATTAAATAAATTAAATACCATTATATTCCAAAAATATTAAATATTTATGAACTATACTCTAAATAATAAAAAACTATTTTTCATATTTTAAAATAATCTTTCAGAATTTATTTAGTATTTTAATAATTAAAAACCATTTTTATCTATTTTTAATTAATTTCTAAAAAATCAGAAAATAAAATAAATAGAAATTGTCGCTAAAGGGCCCTATAGCGACAGACCCGTCGCTATAGGTGTTCTTGAGGCAGTTCTTGAGATGCCCAGATCTTCATGTCAGACAACAAGGTGGGTCGTTTGACCGGTTCTAATCCTATGTTCTACTTAAATTCTGGACTGGTAATGGTGTTATAGTTATAGTATAAGTGTTATACTACAACTATCAATTGAGTTCATGGCCAAAACGTTACTTAATCGAGAGATCTATGCTGCAGAAAAGCATGTCAGAGTTGTTCTTCATTTCTTGGTTTTCTAGAAATGAAGAACAGTTGTTAGGTCTTACTTTGAGCCTCCAGATCTAGGCCTTCCAGGTATGAGTAATGTAATATTAAGGTTCCAATGTGTAGTACTCATGTCCTTGTACAACTTCATAACCTCAGTTCATCTTAACAACAACAGATCTAAGCTATCAAGGCCGGTCAAACTAGTGGTCAGTAAACGGGTCTTGAAGATTCTGGGTTGCCCAGAATCTCATTCCGGCATGTAGGTCAACGGTGGTTTGACCACGTATACATTTGATTCTGAGTATGATCTAAGTGATCTAATGGTTTGAGAATGTAGATAACATGTCAGACTACAAATATGAAACCAACAACATAACTAAAACACTTAACAGAAACAAGATCAAGGACTCAGAAAATGTTGTCAGACGAGATCTGGGTTTTGGGGTTGCCCAAAAACTCAGTCTCCATGACCGGTCAACGCAGTTTGACTGCTCATATCTCTCAATCTAATCACGATCTGGTCATGTTTATAGTTTCAGATCAAAGACCATACAACATACTATAAGTTATAACTCTTAAAACATACAAACAATAAACAAGAAATGATCTATGAGCCCTGACATTAGGCTGTCAGGCCATGTTCTAGGGTTCATAGTCAGTTTTGAAAAATCTTGATTTCGTGCATATTGATGTTATAGATCCATAATCCAAAAACCCAGATCACTTAAAGACATCTTATAACACATCTTTAAACAACAACTAACATCAAACAACATCAAATCATTGATTTCAAAATTTTAGGGTTCTTTACTTCTTTCTAACTTTGATTCTTGATTCTGTCTCTTGGATCGGATATTGTCTTGCTATGAACTGATCTTAGCTCAACTTTTAACTCTCTATCACTCTAGATTTTGAAATTGTAGAGAGAGAAGGTCTTGGCAATAATGAGAAATAAAGTAAGTATTTTCTTACTTTAAATCCCTTATAATTAGATCCATTGAATATAGTTGCTAGGTGGCATTGTATTGGCTGAGATTGCTAAGATTTTAGACATATGGGCTAATCCTTAGGCTTGATGACTCACAAGATTTGCCATATCTTATGCTTAGGTTTTAAGAAAAGGGCATTTTAGTCTTTTTCCTTTTTAATTTAATGGCATACTAGTAATTGGCCAAACCCTTAGGGTTTAGGGTTTAGGTTATGGTTTAGGGTTCTAAAAATCTTTAGGGTTTGAAAACCCTTAGGGTTTATAATTTAATTTTCTAAATTTTCCAATTTAGGTTTTAAAAATAGAAAATTAACATTTCTAAATTATAATTAGGATTTTCTAATTATATTAAAATTTCTTAATCATAATTTAAATATTGCTAATTAGGATTAGTATTTCTAATTAAATTTGCTAATTTAGCAATTAGGGTGAAAATTGTCATTAGAATTTACAACCCACGAATTAGGGTTTCTAATAGAAAAATATTTTTTTTCTAAATTTGAAAATTAGGGTTTGCTAATTAATTAAGCTTTACCCTAACTACTCTTATAATTGTTAATACTTTAAAATCACCTTTATATGATTTTTAAACAATTAAATTCATTATCCGATAATTGTTATTAATATTAAAATATTAATATTTTCATGACAAAATATCAAAAGTTATATTTTATAACTTAAAATATTTTTATAACACTTAAATCATTTTTATATGATTTATAAAACATTAATTCTATTTTTCTATAATTTATTTAATATAGTTATTAAATAAACTAATTATCATTAATATTAATTAATTAATGAAATTCATCACAAAATATTAAAATATTATTTTTCATGATTTTTCATGAATTAAAATAATTTTTAAATCATTTATTTAATATTATAATTAAATAAATTAAATACCATTTATATTCCAAAAATATTAAATATTTATGAACTATACTCTAAATAATAAAAAACTATTTTTCATATTTTAAAATAATCTTTCAGAATTTATTTAGTATTTTTAATAATTAAAAACCATTTTTATCTATTTTTAATTAATTTCTGAAAAATCAGAAAATAAAATAAATAGAAGCTGTCGCTAAAGGGCCCTATAGCGACAGACCCGTCGCTATAGGTGTTCTTGAGGCAGTTCTTGAGCTGCCCAGATCTTCATGTCAGACAACAAGGTGGGTCGTTTGACCGGTTCTAATCCTATGTTCTAGTTAAATTCTGGACTGGTAATGGTGTTATAGTTATAGTATAAGTGTTATACTACAACTATCAATTGAGTTCATGGCCAAAACGTTACTTAATCGAGAGATCTATGCTGCAGAAAAGCATGTCAGAGTTGTTCTTCATTTCTTGGTTTTCCAGAAATGAAGAACAGTTGTTAGGTCTTACTTTGAGCCTCCAGATCTAGGCCTTCCAGGTATGAGTAATGTAATATTAAGGTTCCAATGTGTAGTACTCATGTCCTTGTACAACTTCATAACCTCAGTTCATCTTAACAACAACAGATCTAAGCTATCAAGGCCGGTCAAACTAGTGGTCAGTAAACGGGTCTTGAAGATTCTGGGTTACCCAGAATCTCATTCCGGCATGTAGGTCAACGGTGGTTTGACCACGTATACATTTGATTCTGAGTATGATCTAAGTGATCTAATGGTTTGAGAATGTAGATAACATGTCAGACTACAAATATGAAACCAACAACATAACTAAAACACTTAACAGAAACAAGATCAAGGACTCAGAAAATGTTGTCAGACGAGATCTGGGTTTTGGGGTTGCCCAAAAACTCAGTCTCCATGACCGGTCAACGCAGTTTGACTGCTCATATCTCTCAATCTAATCACGATCTGGTCATGTTTATAGTTTCAGATCAAAGACCATACAACATACTATAAGTTATAACTCTTAAAACATACAAACAATAAACAAGAAATGATCTATGAGCCCTGACATTAGGCTGTCAGGCCATGTTCTAGGGTTCATAGTCAGTTTTGAAAATTCTTGATTTCGTGCATATTGATGTTATGGATCCATAATCCAAAAACCCAGATCACTTAAAGACATCTTATAACACATCTTTAAACAACAACTAACATCAAACAACATCAAATCATTGATTTCAAAATTTTAGGGTTCTTTACTTCTTTCTAACTTTGATTCTTGATTCTGTCTCTTGGATCGGATATTGTCTTGCTATGAACTGATCTTAGCTCAACTTTTAACTCTCTATCACTCTAGATTTTGAAATTGTAGAGAGAGAAGGTCTTGGCAATAATGAGAAATAAAGTAAGTATTTTCTTACTTTAAATCCCTTATAATTAGATCCATTGAATATAGTTGCTAGGTGGCATTGTATTGGCTGAGATTGCTAAGATTTTAGACATATGGGCTAATCCTTAGGCTTGATGGCTCACAAGATTTGCCATATCTTATGCTTAGGTTTTAAGAAAAGGGCATTTTAGTCTTTTTCCTTTTTAATTTAATGGCATACTAGTAATTGGCCAAACCCTTAGGGTTTAGGGTTTAGGTTATGGTTTAGGGTTCTAAAAACCTTTTGGGTTTGAAACCCTTAGGGTTTACAATTTAATTTTCTAAATTTTCCAATTTAGGTTTTAAAAATAGAAAATTAACTTTTCTAAATTATAATTAGGATTTTCTAATTGTATTAAAATTTCTTAATCATAATTTAAATATTTCTAATTAGGATTAGTATTTCCTAATTAAATTTGCTAATTTAGCAATTAGGTTCAAAATTGTCATTAGAATTTACAACCCACGAATTAGGGTTTCTAATAGAAAAATATTTTTTTTAAATTTGAAAATTAGGGTTTGCTAATTAATTAAGCTTTACCCTAACTAATCTTATAATTGTTAATACTTTAAAATCACCTTTATATGATTTTTAAACAATTAAATTCATTATCCGATAATTGTTATTAATATTAAAATATTAATATTTTCATGACAAAATATCAAAAGTTATATTTTATAACTTAAAATATTTTTATAACACTTAAATCATTTTTATATGATTTATAAAACATTAATTCTATTTTTCTATAATTTATTTAATATAGTTATTAAATAAACTAATTATCATTAATATTAATTAATTAATGAAATTCATCACAAAATATTAAAAGTCACTAAAATAACTTAAATATTTCTTATATCCATAATATTATTTTTCATGAATTAAAATAATTTTTAAATCATTTATTTAATATTATAATTAAATAAATTAAATACCATTTATATTCCAAAAATATTAAATATTTATGAACTATACTCTAAATAATAAAAAACTATTTTTCATATTTTAAAATAATCTTTCAGAATTTATTTAGTATTTTTAATAATTAAAAACCATTTTTATCTATTTTTAATTAATTTCTAAAAAATCAGAAAATAAAATAAATAGAAGCTGTCGCTAAAGGGCCCTATAGCGACAGACCCGTCGCTATAGGTGTTCTTGAGGCAGTTCTTGAGCTGCCCAGATCTTCATGTCAGACAACAAGGTGGGTCGTTTGACCGGTTCTAATCCTATGTTCTAGTTAAATTCTGGACTGGTAATGGTGTTATAGTTATAGTATAAGTGTTATACTACAACTATCAATTGAGTTCATGGCCAAAACGTTACTTAATCGAGAGATCTACGCTGCAGAAAAGCATATCAGAGCTGTTCTTCATTTCTTGGTTTTCCAGAAATGAAGAACAGTTGTTAGGTCTTACTTTGAGCCTCCAGATCTAGGCCTTCCAGGTATGAGTAATGTAATATTAAGGTTCCAATGTGTAGTACTCATGTCCTTGTACAACTTCATAACCTCAGTTCATCTTAACAACAACAGATCTAAGCTATCAAGGCCGGTAAAACTAGTGGTCAGTAAACGGGTCTTGAAGATTCTGGATTGCCCAGAATCTCATTCCGGCATGTAGGTCAACGGTGGTTTGACCACGTATACATTTGATTCTGAGTATGATCTAAGTGATCTAATGGTTTGAGAATGTAGATAACATGTCAGACTACAAATATGAAACCAACAACATAACTAAAACACTTAACAGAAACAAGATCAAGGACTCAGAAAATGTTGTCAGACGAGATCTGGGTTTTTGGGTTTCCCAGAAAACTCAGTCTCCATGACCGGTCAACGCAGTTTGACTGCTCATATCTCTCAATCTAATCACGATCTGGTCATGTTTATAGTTTCAGATCAAAGACCATACAACATACTATAAGTTATAACTCTTAAAACATACAAACAATAAACAAGAAATGATCTATGAGCCCTGACATTAGGCTGTCAGGCCATGTTCTAGGGTTCATAGTCAGTTTTGAAAAATCTTGATTTCGTGCATATTGATGTTATGGATCCATAATCCAAAAACCCAGATCACTTAAAGACATCTTATAACACATCTTTAAACAACAACTAACATCAAACAACATCAAATCATTGATTTCAAAATTTTAGGGTTCTTTACCTTCTTTCTAACTTTGATTCTTGATTCTGTACTCTTGGATCGGATATTGTCTTGCTATGAACTGATCTTAGCTCAACTTTTAACTCTCTATCACTCTAGATTTTGAAATTGTAGAGAGAGAAGGTCTTGGCAATAATGAGAAATAAAGTAAGTATTTTCTTACTTTAAATCCCTTATAATTAGATCCATTGAATATAGTTGCTAGGTGGCATTGTATTGGCTGAGATTGCTAAGATTTTAGACATATGGGCTAATCCTTAGGCTTGATGACTCACAAGATTTGCCATATCTTATGCTTAGGTTTTAAGAAAAGGGCATTTTAGTCTTTTTCCTTTTTAATTTAATGGCATACTAGTAATTGGCCAAACCCTTAGGGTTTAGGGTTTAGGTTATGGTTTAGGGTTCTAAAAACCTTTAGGGTTTGAAACCCTTAGGGTTTATAATTTAATTTTCTAAATTTTCCAATTTAGGTTTTAAAAATAGAAAATTAACTTTTCTAAATTATAATTAGGATTTTCTAATTGTATTAAAATTTCTTAATCATAATTTAAATATTGTTAATTAGGATTAGTATTTCCTAATTAAATTTGCTAATTTAGCAATTAGGGTGAAAATTGTCATTAGAATTTACAACCCACGAATTAGGGTTTCTAATAGAAAAATATTTTTTTTCTAAATTTGAAAATTAGGGTTTGCTAATTAATTAAGCTTTACCCTAACTAATCTTATAATTGTTAATACTTTAAAATCACCTTTATATGATTTTTAAACAATTAAATTCATTATCCGATAATTGTTATTAATATTAAAATATTAATATTTTCATGACAAAATATCAAAAGTTATATTTTATAACTTAAAATATTTTTATAACACTTAAATCATTTTTATATGATTTATAAAACATTAATTCTATTTTTCTATAATTTATTTAATATAGTTATTAAATAAACTAATTATCATTAATATTAATTAATTAATAAAATTCATCACAAAATATTAAAAGTCACTTAAAATAACTTAAAATATTTTCTTATACCATAATATTATTTTTCATGATTTTTCATGAATTAAATTCATTTTTAAATCATTTATTTAATATTATAATTAAATAAATTAAATACCATTTATATTCCAAAAATATTAAATATTTATGAACTATACTCTAAATAATAAAAAACTATTTTTCATATTTTAAAATAATCTTTCAGAATTTATTTAGTATTTTTAATAATTAAAAACCATTTTTATCTATTTTTAATTAATTTCTAAAAAATCAGAAAATAAAATAAATAGAAACTGTCGCTAAAGGGCCCTATAGCGACAGACCCGTCGCTATAGGTGTTCTTGAGGCAGTTCTTGAGCTGCCCAGATCTTCATGTCAGACAACAAGGTGGGTCGTTTGACCGGTTCTAATCCTATGTTCTAGTTAAATTCTGGACTGGTAATGGTGTTATAGTTATAGTATAAGTGTTATACTACAACTATCAATTGAGTTCATGGCCAAAACGTTACTTAATCGAGAGATCTATGCTGCAGAAAAGCATAGTCAGAGCTGTTCTTCATTTCTTGGTTTTCCAGAAATGAAGAACAGTTGTTAGGTCTTACTTTGAGCCTCCAGATCTAGGCCTTCCAGGTATGTGTAATGTAATATTAAGGTTCCATTGTGTAGTACTCATGTCCTTGTACAACTTCATAACCTCAGTTCATCTTAACAACAACAGATCTAAGCTATCAAGGCCGGTAAAACTAGTGGTCAGTAAACGGGTCTTGAAGATTCTGGGTTGCCCAGAATCTCATTCCGGCATGTAGGTCAGCGGTGGTTTGACCACGTATACATTTGATTCTGAGTATGATCTAAGTGATCTAATGGTTTGAGAATGTAGATAACATGTCAGACTACAAATATGAAACCAACAACATAACTAAAACACTTAACAGAAACAAGATCAAGGACTCAGAAAATGTTGTCAGACGAGATCTAGGGTTTCTGGGTTGCCCAGAAACTCAGTCTCCATGACCGGTCAACGCAGTTTGACTGCTCATATCTCTCAATCTAATCACGATCTGGTCATGTTTATAGTTTCAGATCAAAGACCATACAACATACTATAAGTTATAACTCTTAAAACATACAAACAATAAACAAGAAATGATCTATGAGCCCTGACATTAGGCAGTCAGGCCATGTTCTAGGGTTCATAGTCAGTTTTGAAAAATCTTGGTTTCGTGCCTATTGATGTTATGGATCTATGATCCAACAACCCAGATCACTTAAAGACATCTTATAACACATCTTTAAACAACAACTAACATCAAACAACATCAAATCATTGATTTCAAAATTTTAGGGTTCTTTACTTCTTTCTAACTTTGATTCTTGATTCTGACTCTTGTATCGGATATTGTCTTGCTATGAACTGATCTTAGCTCAACTTTTAACTCTCTATCACTCTAGATTTTGAAATTGTAGAGAGAGAAGGTCTTGGCAATAATGAGAAATAAAGTAAGTATTTTCTTACTTTAAATCCCTTATAATTAGATCCATTGAATCTAGTTGCTAGGTGGCATTGTATTGGCTGAGATTGCTAAGATTTTAGACATATGGGCTAATCCTTAGGCTTGATGACTCACAAGATTTGCCATATCTTTTGCTTAGGTTTTAAGAAAAGGGCATTTTAGTCTTTTTCCTTTTTAATTTAATGGCATACTAGTAATTGGCCAAACCCTTAGGGTTTAGGGTTTAGGTTATGGTTTAGGGTTCTAAAACCTTTAGGGTTTGAAACCCTTAGGGTTTACAATTTAATTTTCTAAATTTTCCAATTTAGGTTTTAAAAATAGAAAATTAACTTTTCTAAATTATAATTAGGATTTTCTAATTGTATTAAAATTTCTTAATCATAATTTAAATATTGCTAATTAGGATTAGTATTTCCTAATTAAATTTGCTAATTTAGCAATTAGGGTCAAAATTGTCATTAGAATTTACAACCCACGAATTAGGGTTTCTAATAGAAAAATATTTTTTTTCTAAATTTGAAAATTAGGGTTTGCTAATTAATTAAGCTTTACCCTAACTAATCTTATAATTGTTAATACTTTAAAATCACCTTTATATGATTTTTAAACAATTAAATTCATTATCCGATAATTGTTATTAATATTAAAATATTAATATTTTCATGACAAAATATCAAAAGTTATATTTTATAACTTAAAATATTTTTATAACACTTAAATCATTTTTATATGATTTCTAAAACATTAATTCTATTTTTCAATAATTTATTTAATATAGTTATTAAATAAACTAAATATCATTACTATTAATTAATTAATGAAATTCATCACAAAATATTAAAAGTCACTTATAATAACTTAAAATATTTTCTTATACCATAATATTATTTTTCATGATTTTTCATGAATTAAATCATTTTTAAATTATTTATTTAATATTATAATTAAATAAATTAAATACCATTTATATTCCAAAAATATTAAATATTTATGAACTATACTCTAAATAATAAAAAACTATTTTTCATATTTTAAAATAATCTTTAGAATTTATTTAGTATTTTTAATAATTAAAAACCATTTTTATCTATTTTTAATTAATTTCTAAAAAATCAGAAAATAAAATAAATAGAAATTATCGCTAAAGGGCCCTATAGCGACAGACCCGTCGCTATAGGTGTTCTTGAGGCAGTTCTTGAGCTGCCCAGATCTTCATGTCAGACAACAAGGTGGGTCGTTTGACCGGTTCTAATCCTATGTTCTAGTTAAATTCTGGACTGGTAATGGTGTTATAGTTATAGTATAAGTGTTATACTACAACTATCAATTGAGTTCATGGCCAAAACGTTACTTAATCGAGAGATCTATGCTGCAGAAAAGCATGTCAGAGCTTGTTCTTCATTTCTTGGTTTTCCAGAAATGAAGAACAGTTGTTAGGTCTTACTTTGAGCCTCCAGATCTAGGCCTTCCAGGTATGAGTAATGTAATATTAAGGTTCCAATTGTGTAGTACTCATGTCCTTGTACAACTTCATAACCTCAGTTCATCTTAACAACAACAGATCTAAGCTATCAAGGCCGGTAAAACTAGTGGTCAGTAAACGGGTCTTGAAGATTCTGGGTTGCCCAGAATCTCATTCCGGCATGTAGGTCAGCGGTGGTTTGACCACGTATACATTTGATTCTGAGTATGATCTAAGTGATCTAATGGTTTGAGAATGTAGATAACATGTCAGACTACAAATATGAAACCAACAACATAACTAAAACACTTAACAGAAACAAGATCAAGGACTCAGAAAATGTTGTCAGACGAGATCTGGGTTTCTGGGTTGCCCAGAAACTCAGTCTCCATGACCGGTCAACGCAGTTTGACTGCTCATATCTCTCAATCTAATCACGATCTGGTCATGTTTATAGTTTCAGATCAAAGACCATACAACATACTATAAGTTATAACTCTTAAAACATACAAACAATAAACAAGAAATGATCTATGAGCCCTGACATTAGGCTGTCAGGCCATGTTCTAGGGTTCATAGTCAGTTTTGAAAAATCTTGATTTCGTGCATATTGATGTTATGGATCCTATGATCCAACAACCCAGATCACTTAAAGACATCTTATAACACATCTTTAAACAACAACTAACATCAAACAACATCAAATCATTGATTTCAAAATTTTAGGGTTCTTTACCTTCTTTCTAACTTTGATTCTTGATTCTGACTCTTAGGATCTGATATTGTCTTGCTATGAACTGATCTTAGCTCAACTTTTAACTCTCTATCACTCTAGATTTTGAAATTGTAGAGAGAGAAGGTCTTGGCAATAATGAGAAATAAAGTAAGTATTTTCTTACTTTAAATCCCTTATAATTAGATCCATTGAATCTAGTTGCTAGGTGGCATTGTATTGGCTGAGATTGCTAAGATTTTAGACATATGGGCTAATCCTTAGGCTTGATGACTCACAAGATTTGCCATATCTTTTGCTTAGGTTTTAAGAAAAGGGCATTTTAGTCTTTTTCCTTTTTAATTTAATGGCATACTAGTAATTGGCCAAACCCTTAGGGTTTAGGGTTTGGGTTATGGTTTAGGGTTTGAAACCCTTAGGGTTTACAATTTAATTTTCTAAATTTTCCAATTTAGGTTTTAAAAATAGAAAATTAACATTTCTAAATTATAATTAGGATTTTCTAATTATATTAAAATTTCTTAATCATAATTTAAATATTGCTAATTAGGATTAGTATTTCCTAATTAAATTTGCTAATTTAGCAATTAGGGTCAAAATTATCATTAGGATTTACAACCCGCGAATTAGGGTTTCTAATAGAAAAATAATTTTTTTTCTAAATTTGAAAATTAGGGTTTGCTAATTAATTAAGCTTTACCCTAACTAATCTTATAATTGTTAATACTTTAAAATCACCTTTATATGATTTTTAAACAATTAAATTCATTATCCGATAATTGTTATTAATATTAAAATATTAATATTTTCATGACAAAATATCAAAAGTTATATTTTATAACTTAAAATATGTTTATAACACTTAAATCATTTTTATATGATTTATAAAACATTAATTCTATTTTTCAATAATTTATTTAATATAGTTATTAAATAAACTAATTATCATTAATATTAATTAATTAATGAAATTCATCACAAAATATTAAAAGTCACTTATAATAACTTAAAATATTTTCTTATACCATAATATTATTTTTCATGATTTTTCATGAATTAAAATCATTTTTAAATTATTTATTTAATATTATAATTAAATAAAAATACCATTTATATTCCAAAAATATTAAATATTTATGAACTATACTCTAAATAATAAAAAACTATTTTTCATATTTTAAAATAATTTTTCAGAATTTATTTAGTATTTTTAATAATTAAAAACCATTTTTATCTATTTTTAATTAATTTCTAAAAAATCAGAAAATAAAATAAATAGAAATGTCGCTAAAGGGCCCTATAGCGACAGACCCGTCGCTATAGGTGTTCTTGAGGCAGTTCTTGAGCTGCCCAGATCTTCATGTCAGACAACAAGGTGGGTCGTTTGACCGGTTCTAATCCTATGTTCTAGTTAAATTCTGGACTGGTAATGGTGTTATAGTTATAGTATAAGTGTTATACTACAACTATCAATTGAGTTCATGGCCAAAACGTTACTTAATCGAGAGATCTACTGCTGCAGAAAAGCATGTCAGAGCTGTTCTTCATTTCTTGGTTTTCCAGAAATGAAGAACAGTTGTTAGGTCTTACTTTGAGCCTCCAGATCTAGGCCTTCCAGGTATGATGTAATGTAATATTAAGGTTCCAATTGTGTAGTACTCATGTCCTTGTACAACTTCATAACCTCAGTTCATCTTAACAACAACAGATCTAAGCTATCAAGGCCGGTAAAACTAGTGGTCAGTAAACGGGTCTTGAAGATTCTGGGTTGCCCAGAATCTCATTCCGGCATGTAGGTCAGCGGTGGTTTGACCACGTATACATTTGATTCTGAGTATGATCTAAGTGATCTAATGGTTTGAGAATGTAGATAACATGTCAGACTACAAATATGAAACCAACAACATAACTAAAACACTTAACAGAAACAAGATCAAGGACTCAGAAAATGTTGTCAGACGAGATCTAGGTTTCTGGGTTGCCCAGAAACTCAGTCTCCATGACCGGTCAACGCAGTTTGACTGCTCATATCTCTCAATCTAATCATGATCTGGTCATGTTTATAGTTTCAGATCAAAGACCATACAACATACTATAAGTTATAACTCTTAAAACATACAAACAATAAACAAGAAATGATCTATGAGCCCTGACATTAGGCTGTCAGGCCATGTTCTAGGGTTCATAGTCAGTTTTGAAAAATCTTGATTTCGTGCATATTGATGTTATGGATCCATAATCCAAAAACCCAGATCACTTAAAGACATCTTATAACACATCTTTAAACAACAACTAACATCAAACAACATCAAATCATTGATTTCAAAATTTTAGGGTTCTTTACTCTTTCTAACTTTGATTCTTAATTCTGACTCTTGGATCGGATATTGTCTTGCTATGAACTGATCTTAGCTCAACTTTTAACTCTCTATCACTCTAGATTTTGAAATTGTAGAGAGAGAAGGTCTTGGCAATAATGAGAAATAAAGTAAGTATTTTCTTACTTTAAATCCCTTATAATTAGATCCATTGAATCTAGTTGCTAGGTGGCATTGTATTGGCTGAGATTGCTAAGATTTTAGACATATGGGCTAATCCTTAGGCTTGATGACTCACAAGATTTGCCATATCTTTTGCTAAGGTTTTAAGAAAAGGGCATTTTAGTCTTTTTCCTTTTTAATTTAATAGCATACTAGTAATTGGACAAACCCTTGGAATTTAGGGTTTGGGTTATGGTTTAGGGTTCTAAAAATCTTTAGGGTTTAAAACCCTTAGGGTTTACAATTTAATTTTCTAAATTTTCCAATTTAGGTTTTAAAAATAGATAATTAACATTTCTAAATTATAATTAGGATTTTCTAATTATATTAAAATTTCTTAATCAAAATTTAAATATTGCTAATTAGGATTAGTATTTCTAATTAAATTTGCTAATTTAGCAATTAGGGTCAAAATTATCATTAGAATTTACAACCCACGAATTAGGGTTTCAAATAGAAAAATATTTTTTTTTCTAAATTTGAAAATTAGGGTTTGCTAATTAATTAAGCTTTACCCTAACTAATCTTATAATTGTTAATACTTTAAAATCACCTTTATATGATTTTTAAAAAATTAAATTCATTATCCGATAATTGTTATTAATATTAAAATATTAATATTTTCATGACAAAATATCAAAAGTTATATTTTATAACTTAAAATATTTTTATAACACTTAAATCATTTTTATATGATTTATAAAACATTAATTCTATTTTTCTATAATTTGTTTAATATAGTTATTAAATAAACTAATTATCATTAATATTAATTAATTAATGAAATTCATCACAAAATATTAAAAGTCACTTAAAATAACTTAAAATATTTTCTTATACCATAATATTATTTTTCATAATTTTTCATGAATTAAAATCATTTTTAAATCATTTATTTAATATTATAATTAAATAAATTAAATACCATTTATATTCCAAAAATATTAAATATTTATGAACTATACTCTAAATAATAAAAAACAATTTTTCATATTTTAAAATAATTTTTCAGAATTTATTTAGTATTTTTAATAATTAAAAACCATTTTTATCTATTTTTAATTAATTTCTGAAAAATTAGAAAATAAAATAAATAGAAGCTGTCGCTAAAGGGCCCTATAGCGACAGACCCGTCGCTATAAGTGTTCTTGAGGCAGTTCTTGAGCTGCCCAGATCTTCATGTCATACAACAAGGTGGGTCGTTTGACCGGTTCTAATCCTATGTTCTAGTTAAATTCTGGACTGGTAAGGGTGTTATAGTTATAGTATAAGTGTTATACTACAACTATCAATTGAGTTCATGGCCAAAACGTTACTTAATCGAGAGATCTACGCTGCAGAAAAGCATATCAGAGCTGTTCTTCATTTCTTGGTTTTCCAGAAATGAAGAACAGTTGTTAATTAGGTCTTACTTTGAGCCTCCGGATCTAGGCCTTCCTGGTATCTGTAATGTAATATTAAGGTTCCATTGTGTAGTACTCATGTCCTTGTACAACTTCATAACCTCAGTTCATCTTAACAACAACAGATCTAAGCTATCAAGGCCGGTAAAACTAGTGGTCAATAAACGGGTCTTGAAGATTCTGGATTGCCCAGAATCTCATTCCGGCATGTAGGTCAGCGGTGGTTGGACCACGTATACATTTGATTCTGAGTATGATCTAAGTGATCTAATGGTTTGAGAATGTAGATAACATGTCAGACTACAAATATAAAACCAACAACATAACTAAAACACTTAACAGAAACAAGATCAAGGACTCAGAAAATGTTGTCAGACGAGATCTAGGTTTCTGGGTTGCCCAGAAACTCAGTCTCCATGACCGGTCAACGCAGTTTGACTGCTCATATCTCTCAATCTAATCATGATCTGGTCATGTTTATAGTTTCAGATCAAAGACCATACAACATACTATAAGTTATAACTCTTAAAACATACAAACAATAAACAAGAAATGATCTATGAGCCCTGACATTAGGCAGTCAGGCCATGTTCTAGGGTTCATAGTCAGTTTTGAAAAATCTTGATTTCGTGCATATTGATGTTATGGATCTATGATCCAACAACCCAGATCACTTAAAGACATCTTATAACACATCTTTAAACAACAACTAACATCAAACAACATCAAATCATTGATTTCAAAATTTTAGGGTTCTTTACCTCTTTCTAACTTTGATTCTTGATTCTGACTCTTAGGTCTGATATTGTCTTGCTATGAACTGATCTTAGCTCAACTTTTAACTCTCTATCACTCTAGATTTTGAAATTGTAGAGAGAGAAGGTCTTGGAAATAATGAGAAATAAAGTTAGTATTTTCTTACTTTAAATCCCTTATAATTAGATCCATTGAATCTAGTTGCTAGGTGGCATTGTATTGGCTGAGATTGCAAAGATTTTAGACATATAGGCTAATCCTTAGGCTTGATGACTCACAAGATTTGCCATATCTTTTGCCTAGGTTTTAAGAAAAGGGCATTTTAGTCTTTTTCCTTTTTAATTTAATGGCATACTAGTAATTGGCCAAACCCTTAGGGTTTAGGGTTTGGGTTATGGTTTAGGGTTTAGAAAACCTTTAGGGTTTGAAACCCTTAGGGTTTATATTTTAATTTTCTAAATTTTCCAATTTAGGTTTTAAAAATAGAAAATTAACATTTCTAAATTATAATTAGGATTTTCTAATTATATTAAAATTTCTTAATCATAATTTAAATATTGCTAATTAGGATTAGTATTTCCTAATTAAATTTGCTAATTTAGCAATTAGGGTCAAAATTATCATTAGGATTTACAACCCACGAATTAGGGTTTCTAATAGAAAAATAATTTTTTTTTCTAAATTTGAAAATTAGGGTTTGCTAATTAATTAAGCTTTACCCTAACTAATCTTATAATTGTTAATACTTTAAAATCACCTTTATATGATTTTTAAACAATTAAATTCATTATCCGATAATTGTTATTAATATTAAAATATTAATATTTTCATGACAAAATATCAAAAGTTATATTTTATAACTTAAAATATTTTTATAACACTTAAATCATTTTTATATGATTTATAAAACATTAATTCTATTTTTCTATAATTTATTTAATATAGTTATTAAATAAACTAATTATCATTAATATTAATTAATTAATGAAATTCATCACAAAATATTAAAAGTCACTTAAAATAACTTAAAATATTTTCTTATACCATAATATTATTTTTCATGATTTTTCATGAATTAAAATCATTTTTAAATTATTTATTTAATATTATAATTAAATAAAAATACCATTTATATTCTAAAAATATTAAATATTTATGAACTATACTCTAAATAATAAAAAACTATTTTTCATATTTTAAAATAATTTTTTAGAATTTATTTAGTATTTTTAATAATTAAAAACCATTTTTATCTATTTTTAATTAATTTCTAAAAAATCAAAAAATAAAATAAATAGAAATTGTCGCTAAAGGGCCCTATAGCAACAGACCCGTCGTTAGAGGTGTTCTTGAGGCAGTTCTTGAGCTGCCCAGATCTTTATGTCAGACAACAAGGTGGGTCGTTTGACCGGTTCTAATCCTATTTTCTAGTTAAATTCTGGACTGGTAATGGTGTTATAGTTATAGTATAAGTGTTATACTACAACTATCAATTGAGTTCATGGCCAAAACGTTACTTAATCGAGAGATCTACGCTGCAGAAAAGCATATCAGAGCTGTTCTTCATTTCTTGGTTTTCCAGAAATGAAGAACAGTTGTTAGGTCTTACTTTGAGCCTCCAGATCTAGGCCTTCCAGGTATGTGTAATGTAATATTAAGGTTCCATTGTGTAGTACTCATGTCCTTGTACAACTTCATAACCTCAGTTCATCTTAACAACAACAGATCTAAGCTATCAAGGCCGGTAAAACTAGTGGTCAGTAAACGGGTCTTGAAGATTCTGGGTTGCCCAGAATCTCATTCCGGCATGTAGGTCAGCGGTGGTTTGACCACGTATACATTTGATTCTGAGTATGATCTAAGTGATCTAATGGTTTGAGAATGTAGATAACATGTCAGACTACAAATATGAAACCAACAACATAACTAAAACACTTAACAGAAACAAGATCAAGGACTCAGAAAATGTTGTCAGACGAGATCTAGGTTTCTGGGTTGCCCAGAAACTCAGTCTCCATGACCGGTCAACGCAGTTTGACTGCTCATATCTCTCAATCTAATCACTGATCTGGTCATGTTTATAGTTTCAGATCAAAGACCATACAACATACTATAAGTTATAACTCTTAAAACATACAAACAATAAACAAGAAATGATCTATGAGCCCTGACATTAGGCAGTCAGGCCATGTTCTAGGGTTCATAGTCAGTTTTGAAAAATCTTGATTTCGTGCATATTGATGTTATGGATCTATGATCCAACAACCCAGATCACTTAAAGACATCTTATAACACATCTTTAAACAACAACTAACATCAAACAACATCAAATCATTGATTTCAAAATTTTAGGGTTCTTTACCTTCTTTCTAACTTTGATTCTTGATTCTGACTCTTAGGATCTGATATTGTCTTGCTATGAACTGATCTTAGCTCAACTTTTAACTCTCTATCACTCTAGATTTTGAAATTGTAGAGAGAGAAGGTCTTGGCAATAATGAGAAATAAAGTAAGTATTTTCTTACTTTAAATCCCTTATAATTAGATCCATTGAATCTAGTTGCTAGGTGGCATTGTATTGGCTGAGATTGCTAAGATTTTAGACATATGGGCTAATCCTTAGGCTTGATGACTCACAAGATTTGCCATATCTTTTGCTTAGGTTTTAAGAAAAGGGCATTTTAGTATTTTTCCTTTTTAATTTAATGGCATACTAGTAATTGGCCAAACCCTTGGAGTTTAGGGTTTGGGTTATGGTTTAGGGTTCTAAAAATCTTTAGGGTTTAAAACCCTTAGGGTTTACAATTTAATTTTCTAAATTTTCCAATTTAGGTTTTAAAAATAGAAAATTAACATTTCTAAATTATAATTAGGATTTTCTAATTATATTAAAATTTCTTAATCATAATTTAAATATTGCTAATTAGGATTAGTATTTCTAATTAAATTTGCTAATTTAGCAATTAGGGTCAAAATTGTCATTAGAATTTACAACCCACGAATTAGGGTTTCTAATAGAAAAATAATTTTTTTTCTAAATTTGAAAATTAGGGTTTGCTAATTAATTAAGCTTTACCCTAACTAATCTTATAATTGTTAATACTTTAAAATCACCTTTATATGATTTTTAAACAATTAAATTCATTATCCGATAATTGTTATTAATATTAAAATATTAATATTTTCATGACAAAATATCAAAAGTTATATTTTATAACTTAAAATATTTTTATAACACTTAAATCATTTTTATATGATTTATAAAACATTAATTCTATTTTTCTATAATTTATTTAATATAGTTATTAAATAAACTAATTATCATTAATATTAATTAATTAATGAAATTCATCACAAAATATTAAAAGTCACTTAAAATAACTTAAAATATTTTCTTATACCATAATATTATTTTTCATAATTTTTCATGAATTAAAATCATTTTTAAATCATTTATTTAATATTATAATTAAATAAATTAAATACCATTTATATTCCAAAAATATTAAATATTTATGAACTATACTCTAAATAATAAAAAACTATTTTTCATATTTTAAAATAATTTTTCAGAATTTATTTAGTATTTTTAATAATTAAAAACCATTTTTATCTATTTTTAATTAATTTCTGAAAAATCAGAAAATAAAATAAATAGAAGCTGTCGCTAAAGGGCCCTATAGCGACAGACCCGTCGCTATAGGTGTTCTTGAGGCAGTTCTTGAGCTGCCCAGATCTTCATGTCAGACAACAAGGTGGGTCGTTTGACCGGTTCTAATCCTATTTTCTAGTTAAATTCTGGACTGGTAATGGTGTTATAGTTATAGTATAAGTGTTATACTACAACTATCAATTGAGTTCATGGCCAAAACGTTACTTAATCGAGAGATCTACGCTGCAGAAAAGCATATCAGAGCTGTTCTTCATTTCTTGGTTTTCCAGAAATGAAGAACAGTTGTTAGGTCTTACTTTGAGCCTCCAGATCTAGGCCTTCCAGGTATGTGTAATGTAATATTAAGGTTCCATTGTGTAGTACTCATGTCCTTGTACAACTTCATAACCTCAGTTCATCTTAACAACAACAGATCTAAGCTATCAAGGCCGGTAAAACTAGTGGTCAGTAAACGGGTCTTGAAGATTCTGGGTTGCCCAGAATCTCATTCCGGCATGTAGGTCAACGGTGGTTTGACCACGTATACATTTGATTCTGAGTATGATCTAAGTGATCTAATGGTTTGAGAATGTAGATAACATGTCAGACTACAAATATGAAACCAACAACATAACTAAAACACTTAACAGAAACAAGATCAAGGACTCAGAAAATGTTGTCAGACGAGATCTGGGTTTCTGGGTTGCCCAGAAACTCAGTCTCCATGACCGGTCAACGCAGTTTGACTGCTCATATCTTTCAATCTAATCATGATCTGGTCATGTTTATAGTTTCAGATCAAAGACCATACAACATACTATAAGTTATAACTCTTAAAACATACAAACAATAAACAGGAAATGATCTATGAGCCCTGACATTAGGTTGTCAGGCCATGTTCTAGGGTTCATAGTCAGTTTTGAAAAATCTTGATTTCGTGCATATTGATGTTATGGATCCATGATCCAACAACCCAGATCACTTAAAGACATCTTATAACACATCTTTAAACAACAACTAACATCAAACAACATCAAATCATTGATTTCAAAATTTTAGGGTTCTTTACCGCTTTCTAACTTTGATTCTTGATTCTGACTCTTGGGTCTGATATTGTCTTGCTATGAACTGATCTTAGCTCAACTTTTAACTCTCTATCACTCTAGATTTTGAAATTGTAGAGAGAGAAGGTCTTGGAAATAATGAGAAATAAAGTAAGTATTTTCTTACTTTAAATCCCTTATAATTAGATCCATTGAATCTAGTTGCTAGGTGGCGTTGTATTGGCTGAGATTGCAAAGATTTTAGACATATGGGCTAATCCTTAGGCTTGATGACTCACAAGATTTGCCATATCTTTTGCTTAGGTTTTAAGAAAAAGGCATTTTAGTCTTTTTCCTTTTTAATTTAATGGCATACTAGTAATTGGCCAAACCCTTAGGGTTTAGGGTTTGGGTTATGGTTTAGGGTTTAGAAAACCTTTAGGGTTTGAAACCCTTAGGGTTTATAATTTAATTTTCTAAATTTTCCAATTTAGGTTTTAAAAATAGAAAATTAACATTTCTAAATTATAATTAGGATTTTCTAATTATATTAAAATTTCTTAATCATAATTTAAATATTGCTAATTAGGATTAGTATTTCCTAATTAAATTTGCTAATTTAGCAATTAGGGTCAAAATTGTCATTAGGATTTACAACCCACGAATTAGGGTTTCTAATAGAAAAATAATTTTTTTTCTAAATTTGAAAATTAGGGTTTGCTAATTAATTAAGCTTTACCCTAACTAATCTTATAATTGTTAATACTTTAAAATCACCTTTATATGATTTTTAAACAATTAAATTCATTATCCGATAATTGTTATTAATATTAAAATATTAATATTTTCATGACAAAATATCAAAAGTTATATTTTATAACTTAAAATATTTTTATAAAACTTAAATCATTTTTATGTGATTTATAAAACATTAATTCTTTTTTTCTATAATTTATTTAATATAGTTATTAAATAAACTAATTATCATTAATATTAATTAATTAATGAAATTCATCACAAAATATTAAAAGTCACTTAAAATAACTTAAAATATTTTCTTATACCATAATATTGTTTTTCATGATTTTTCATGAATTAAAATCATTTTTAAATTATTTATTTAATATTATAATTAAATAAATAAAATACCATTTTTATTTCAAAAATATTAAATATTTATGAACAATACTCTAAATAATAAAAACTATTTTTCATATTTTAAAATAATTTTTCAGAATTTATTTAGTATTTTTAATAATTAAAAACCATTTTTATCTATTTTTAATTAATTTCTAAAACATCAGAAAATAAAATAAATAGAAATTGTCGCTAAAGGGCCTTATAGCGACAGACCCGTCGTTATAGGTGTTCTTGAGGCAGTTCTTGAGCTGTCCAGATCTTCATGTCAGACAACAAGGTGGGTCGTTTGACCGGTTCTAATCCTATTTTCTAGTTAAATTCTGGACTGGTAATGGTGTTATAGTTATAGTATAAGTGTTATACTACAACTATCAATTGAGTTCATGGCCAAAACGTTACTTAATCGAGAGATCTACGCTGCAGAAAAGCATATCAGAGCTGTTCTTCATTTCTTGGTTTTCCAGAAATGAAGAACAGTTGTTAGGTCTTACTTTGAGCCTCCAGATCTAGGCCTTCCAGGTATGTGTAATGTAATATTAAAGTTCCATTGTGTAGTACTCATGTCCTTGTACAACTTCATAACCTCAGTTCATCTTAACAACAACAGATCTAAGCTATCAAGGCCGGTCAAACTAGTGGTCAGTAAACGGGTCTTGAAGATTCTGGGTTGCCCAGAATCTCATTCTGGCATGTAGGTCAACGGTGGTTGGACCACGTATACATTTGATTCTGAGTATGATCTAAGTGATCTAATGGTTTGAGAATGTAGATAACATGTCAGACTACAAATATGAAACCAACAACATAACTAAAACACTTAACAGGAACAAGATCAAGGACTCAGAAAATGTTGTCAGACGAGATCTGGGTTTCTGGGTTGCCCAGAAAATCAGTCCCCATGACCGGTCAACGCAGTTTGACTGCTCATATCTCTCAATCTAATCACGATCTGGTCATGTTTATAGTTTCAGATCAAAGACCATACAACATACTATAAGTTATAACTCTTAAAACATACAAACAATAAACAAGAAATGATCTATGAGCCCTGACATTAGGCTGTCAGGCCATGTTCTAGGGTTCATAGTCAGTTTTGAAAAATCTTGATTTCGTGCATATTGATGTTATGGATCCATAATCCAAAAACCCAGATCACTTAAAGACATCTTATAACACATCTTTAAACAACAACTAACATCAAACAACATCAAATCATTGATTTCAAAATTTTAGGGTTCTTTACTTCTTTCTAACTTTGATTCTTGATTCTGACTCTTGGATCGGATATTGTCTTGCTATGAACTGATCTTAGCTCAACTTTTAACTCTCTATCACTCTAGATTTTGAAATTGTAGAGAGAGAAGGTCTTGGCAATAATGAGAAATAAAGTAAGTATTTTCTTACTTTAAATCCCTTATAATTAGATCCATTGAATCTAGTTGCTAGGTGGCATTGTATTGGCTGAGATTGCTAAGATTTTAGACATATGGGCTAATCCTTAGGCTTGATGACTCACAAGATTTGCCATATCTTTTGCTTAGGTTTTAAGAAAAGGGCATTTTAGTCTTTTTCCTTTTTAATTTAATGGCATACTAGTAATTGGCCAAACCCTTAGGGTTTAGGGTTTGGGTTATGGTTTAGGATTTAGAAATCCTTTAGGGTTTGAAACCCTTAGGGTTTACAATTTAATTTTCTAAATTTTCCAATTTAGGTTTTAAAAATAGAAAATTAACTTTTCTAAATTATAATTAGGATTTTCTAATTGTATTAAAATTTCTTAATCATAATTTAAATATTGATAATTAGGATTAGTATTTCTAATTAAATTTGCTAATTTAGCAATTAGGGTCAAAATTGTCATTAGAATTTACAACCCACGAATTAGGGTTTCAAATAGAAAAATATTTTTTTTCTAAATTTGAAAATTAGGGTTTGCTAATTAATTAAGCTTTACCCTAACTAATCTTATAATTGTTAATGCTTTAAAATCACCTTTATATGATTTTTAAACAATTAAATTCATTATCCGATAATTGTTATTAATATTAAAATATTAATATTTTCATGACAAAATATCAAAAGTTATATTTTATAACTTAAAATATTTTTATAACACTTAAATCATTTTTATATGATTTATAAAACATTAATTCTATTTTTCTATAATTTATTTAATATAGTTATTAAATAAACTAATTATCATTAATATTAATTAATTAATGAAATTCATCACAAAATATTAAAAGTCACTTATAAATAACTTAAAATATTTTCTTATACCATAATATTATTTTTCATAATTTTTCATGAATTAAAATCATTTTTAAATCATTTATTTAATATTATAATTAAATAAATTAAATACCATTTATATTCCAAAAATATTAAATATTTATGAACTATACTCTAAATAATAAAAAACAATTTTTCATATTTTAAAATAATTTTTCAGAATTTATTTAGTATTTTTAATAATTAAAAACCATTTTTATCTATTTTTAATTAATTTCTGAAAAATCCGAAAATAAAATAAATAGAAGCTGCCGCTAAAGGGCCCTATAGCGACAGACCCGTCGCTATAGGTGTTCTTGAGGCAGTTCTTGAGCTGCCCAGATCTTCATGTCATACAACAAGGTGGGTCGTTTGACCGGTTCTAATCCTATGTTCTAGTTAAATTCTGGACTGGTAATGGTGTTATAGTTATAGTATAAGTGTTATACTACAACTATCAATTGAGTTCATGGCCAAAATGTTACTTAATCGAGAGATATATGCTGCAGAAAAGCATGTCAGAGCTGTTCTTCATTTCTTGGTTTTCCAGAAATGAAGAACAGTTGTTATGTCTTACTTTGAGCCTCCAGATCTAGGCCTTCCAGGTATAAATAATGTAATATTAAGGTTCCATTGTGTAGTACTCATGTCCTTGTACAACTTCATAACCTCAGTTCATCTTAACTACAACAGATCTAAGCTATCAAGGTTGGTCAAACTAGTGGTCAGTAAACGGGTCTTGAAGATTCTGGGTTGCCCAGAATCTCATTCTGGCATGTAGGTCAACGGTGGTTTGACCACGTATACATTTGATTCTGAGTATGATCTAAGTGATCTAATGGTTTGAGAATGTAGATAACATGTCAGACTACAAATATGAAACCAACAACATAACTAAAACACTTAACAGAAACATGATCAAGGACTCAGAAAATGTTGTCAGACGAGATTTGGGTTTCTGGGTTGCCCAGAAACTCAGTCTCCATGATCGGTCAACGCAGTTTGACTACTCATATCTCTCAATCTAATCATGATCTGGTCATGTTTATAGTTTCAGATCAAACACCATACAACATACTATAAGTTATAACTCTTAAAACATACAAACAATAAACAAGAAATGATCTATGAGCCCTATCATTAGGCTGTCAGGCCATGTTCTAGGGTTCATAGTCAGTTTTGAAAAATCTTGATTTCGTGCATATTGATGTTATGGATCCATGATCCAACAACCCAGATCACTTAAAGACATCTTATAACACATCTTTAAACAATAACTAACATCAAACAACATCAAATCTTTGATTTCAAAATTTTAGGGTTCTTTACCTCTTTCTAACTTTGATTCTTGATTCTGACTCTTGGGTCTGATATTGTCTTGCTATGAACTGATCTTAGCTCAACTTTTAACTCTCTATCACTCTAGATTTCAAAATTGTAGAGAGAGAAGGTCTTGGAAATATTGAGAAATAAAGTAAGTATTTTCTTACCTTAAATCCCTTATAATTAGATCCATTGAATCTAGTTGCTAGGTGGCGTTGTATTGGCTGAGAATGCAAAGATTTTAGACATATGGGCTAATCCTTAGGCTTGATGACTCAGCAAGATTTGCCATATCTTTTGCTTAGGTTTTAAGAAAAGGGCATTTTAGTCTTTTTCCTTTTTAATTTAATGGCATACTAGTAATTGGCCAAACCCTTAGGGTTTAGGGTTTGGGTTATGGTTTAGGGTTTAGAAAACCTTTAGGGTTTGGAACCCTTAGGGTTTATATTTTAATTTTCTAAATTTTCCAATTTAGGTTTTAAAAATAGAAAATTAACATTTCTAAATTATAATTAGGATTTTCTAATTATATTAAAATTTCTTAATCATAATTTAAGTATTTCTAATTAGGATTAGTATTTCCTAATTAAATTTGCTAATTTAGCAATTAGGGTCAAAATTGTCATTAGGATTTACAACCCACAAATTAGGGTTTCTAATAGAAAAATAATTTTTTTTCTAAATTTGAAAATTAGGGTTTGCTAATTAATTAAGCTTTACCCTAACTAATCTTATAATTGTTAATACTTTAAAATCACCTTTATATGATTTTTAAACAATTAAATTCATTATCCGATAATTGTTATTAATATTAAAATATTAATATTTTCATGACAAAATATCAAAAGTTATATTTTATAACTTAAAATATTTTTATAAAACTTAAATCATTTTTATGTGATTTATAAAACATTAATTCTTTTTTTCTATAATTTATTTAATATAGTTATTAAATAAACTAATTATCATTAATATTAATTAATTAATGAAATTCATCACAAAATATTAAAAGTCACATAAAATAACTTAAATAATTTTCTTATACCATAATATTGTTTTTCATGATTTTTCATGAATTAAAATCATTTTTAAATTATTTATTTAATATTATAATTAAATAAATTAAATAGCATTTATATTCCAAAAATATTAAATATTTATAAACTATACTCTAAATAATAATAAACTATTTTTCATATTTTAAAATAATTTTTTTAGAATTTATTTAGTATTTTTAATAATTAAAAACCATTTTTATCTATTTTTAATTAATTTCTAAAAAATCAGAAAATAAAATAAATAGAAATTGTCGCTAAAGGGCCTTATAGCGACAGACCCGTCGTTATAGGTGTTCTTGAGGGAGTTCTTTGAGCTGTCCAGATCTTCATGTCAGACAACAAGGTGGGTCGTTTGACCGGTTCTAATCCTATTTTCTAGTTAAATTCTGGACTGCTAATGGTGTTATAGTTATAGTATAAGTGTTATACTACAACTATCAATTGAGTTCATGGCCAAAACGTTACTTAATCGAGAGATCTACGCTGCAGAAAAGCATATCAGAGCTGTTCTTCATTTCTTGGTTTTCCAGAAATGAAGAACAGTTGTTAGGTCTTACTTTGAGCCTCCAGATCTAGGCCTTCCAGGTATGTGTAATGTAATATTAAATTTCCATTGTGTAGTACTCATGTCCTTGTACAACTTCATAACCTCAGTTCATCTTAACAACAACAGATCTAAGCTATCAAGGCCGGTAAAACTAGTGTTCAGTAAACGGGTCTTGAAGATTCTGGGTTGCCCAGAATCTCATTCTGGCATGTAGGTCAACGGTGGTTGGACCATGTATACATTTGATTCTGAGTATGATCTAAGTGATCTAATGGTTTGAGAATGTAGATAACATGTCAGACTACAAATATGAAACCAACAACATAACTAAAACACTTAACAGAAACAAGATCAAGGACTCAGAAAATGTTGTCAGACGAGATCTGGGTTTCTGGGTTGCCCAGAAACTCAGTCTCCATAACCGGTCAACGCAGTTTGACTGCTCATATCTCTCAATCTAATCATGATCTGGTCATGTTTATAGTTTCAGATCAAAGACCATACAACATACTATAAGTTATAACTCTTAAAACATACAAACAATAAACAAGAAATGATCTATGAGCCCTGACATTAGGCTGTCAGGCCATGTTCTAGGGTTCATAGTCAGTTTTGAAAAATCTTGATTTCGTGCATATTGATGTTATGGATCTATGATCCAACAACCCAGATCACTTAAAGACATCTTATAACACATCTTTAAAAAACAACTAACATCAAACAACATCAAATCATTGATTTCAAAATTTTAGGGTTCTTTACCTCTTTCTAACTTTGATTCTTGATTCTGACTCTTTGGTCTGATATTGTCTTGCTATGAACTGATCTTAGCTCAACTTTTAACTCTCTATCACTCTAGATTCGAAATTGTAGAGAGAGAAGGTCTTTGAAATAATGAGAAATAAAGTAAGTATTTTCTTACCTTAAATCCCTTATAATTAGATCCATTGAATCTAGTTGTTAGGTGGCGTTGTATTGGCTGAGAATGCAAAGATTTTAGACATATGGGCTAATCCTTAGGCTTGATGACTCACAAGATTTGCCATATCTTTTGCTTAGGTTTTAAGAAAATGGCATTTTAGTCTTTTTCCTTTTTAATTTTATGGCATACTAGTAATTGGCCAAACCCTTAGGGTTTAGGGTTTGGTTTATGGTTTAGGGTTTGGAAAACCTTTAGGGTTTGAAACCCTTAGGGTTTATAATTTAATTTTCTAAATTTTCCAATTTAGGTTTTAAAAATAGAAAATTAACATTTCTAAATTATAATTAGGATTTTCTATTTATATTAAAATTTCTTAATCATAATTTAAATATTGCTAATTAGGATTAGTATTTCCTAATTAAATTTGATAATTTAGTAATTAGAGTCAAAATTGTCATTAGGATTTACAACCCACGAATTAGGGTTTCTAATAGAAAAATATTTTTTTTCTAAATTTTAAAATTAGGGTTTGCTAATTAATTAAGCTTTACCCTAACTAATCTTATAATTGTTAATGCTTTAAAATCACCTTTATATGATTTTTAAACAATTAAATTCATTATCCGATAATTGTTATTAATATTAAAATATTAATATTTTCATGAACAAATATCAAAAGTTATATTTTATAACTTAAAATATGTTTATAACACTTAAATCATTTTTATATGATTTATAAAACATTAATTCTATTTTTCTATAATTTATTTAATATAGTTATTAAATAAACTAATTATCATTAATATTAATTAATTAATAAAATTCATCACAAAATATTAAAAGTCACTTATAATAACTTAAAATATTTTCTTATACCATAATATTATTTTTCATGATTTTTCATGAATTAAAATCATTTTTAGATTATTTATTTAATATTATAATTTAATAAAAATACCATTTTTATTTCAAAAATATTAAATATTTATGAACTATACTCTAAATAATAAAAACTATTTTTTATATTTTAAAATAATTTTTCAGAATTTATTTAGTATTTTTAATAATTAAAAACCATTTTTATCTATTTTTAATTAATTTCTAAAAATCAGAAAATAAAATAAATAGAAACTGTCGCTAAAGGGACCTATAGCGACAGACCCGTCACTATTGGTTTTCTTGATGTTGTTCTTGAGCTGCCCAGATCTTCATGTCAGACAACAAGGTAGGTCATTTGACCGGTTCTAATCCTATGTTCTAGTTAAATCCTGGACTAGTAATGGTGTTATAGTTATAGTATAAGTGTTATACTACAACTATCAATTGAGTTCATGGCCAAAACGTTACTTAATCGAGAGATCTACGCAACAGAAAAGCATATCAGAGTTGTTCTTCATTTCTTGGTTTTTCATAAATGAAGAACAGTTGTTAGGTCTTACTTTGAGCCTCCAGATCTAGACCTTTCAGTTATGAGTAATGTAATATTAAGGTTCCATTGTGTAGTAATCATGTCCTTGTACAACTTCATAACCTCAGTTCATCTTAACAACAACAGATCTAAGCTATCAAGGCCGGTCAAACTAGTGGTCAGTAAACGGGTCTTAAGATTCTGGGTTGCCCAGAATTTCATTTCGGCATGTAGGTCAACGATGGTTTGACCACGTATACATTTGATTCTGAGTATGATCTAAGTGATCTAATGGTTTGAGAATGTAGATAACATGTCAGACTACAAATATGAAACCAACAACATAACTAAAACACTTAACAGAAACAAGATCAAGGACTCAGAAAATGTTGTCAGACGAGATCTGGGTTTCTGGGTTGCCCAGAAACTCAGTCTCCATGACTGGTCAACGCAGTTTGACTGCTCATATCTCTCAATCTAATCATGATCTGGTCATGTTTATAGTTTCAGATCAAAGACCATACAACATATTATAAGTTATAACTCTTAAAACATACAAACAATAAACAAGAAATGATCTATGAGCCCTGATATTAGGCTGTCAGGCCATGTTCTAGGGTTCATAGTCAGTTTTGAAAAATCTTGGTTTCGTGCATATTGATGTTATGGATCCATGATCCAATAACCCAGATCACTTAAAGACATCTTATAACACATCTTTAAACAACAACTAACATCAAACAACATCAAATCATTGATTTCAAAATTTTAGGGTTCTTTACCTCTTTCTAACTTTGATTCTTGATTCTGACTCTTGGATCTGATATTGTCTTGCTATGAACTGATCTTAGCTCAACTTTTAACTCTCTATCACTCTAGATTTTGAAATTGTAGAGAGAGAAGGTCTTGGCAATAATAAGAAATAAAGTAAGTATTTTCTTACTTTAAATCCCTTATAATTAGATCCATTGAATCTAGTTGCTAGGTGGCGTTGTATTGGCTGGGATTGCTAAGATTTTAGACATATGGGTTAATCCTTAAGCTTGATGACTCACAAGATTTGCCATATCTTTTGCTTAGGTTTTAAGAAAAGGGCATTTTAGTCTCTTTCCTTTTTAATTTAATGGCATACTCGTAATTGGTCAAACCCTTAGGGTTTAGGGTTTGGGTTATGGTTTAGGGTTTGGAAAACCTTTAGGGTTTGAAACCCTTAGGGTTTACAATTTAATTTTCTAAATTTTCTAATTTAGGTTTTAAAAAATGAAAATTAACATTTCTAAATTATAATTAGGATTTTTCTAATTATATTAAAATTTCTTAATCATAATTTAAATATTGCTAATTAGGAGTAGTATTTCCTAATTAAATTTGCTAATTTAGCAATTAGGGTCAAAATTGTCATTAGGATTTACAACCCACAAATTAGGTTTTCTAATTGAAAAATAATTTTTTTTTCTAAATTTGAAAATTAGGGTTTGCTAATTAATTAAGCTTTACCCTAACTAATCTTATAATTATTTACACTTTCGCCATTAAGTTCCCAATTTAGAATTTTATACACCGAATTAGGGTTTCGGAATCCCAGAACTGAATTTAGGCTTTCTAGAACCGGTTTCTAGGATTTTTTATTAATCACTAGGGTTTTCTAACAGAACGTTGACGTTCTTAATATATAATTAGGATTTGTTACAGATATCGTTTATTTGTTCAACCCTTGACCCTTAACCACGTATTGTACACATACATAACCATATTCACAAAATATATTCATGTATTCCCTTAATTTTGAATAATTCACCTAAATCATTCACAGAATTTTGAAATCCTCAAAATTCTATCTTAAAAATATCAAACGCATACACTTATTTTCTGTCTAGGATCTAATTTTGAACCATAAATCAATTAATAAAAATTTTAAAAATATTCAAAATTCTCGGGTTGTCACACTTAATGTAAATGACACAAGGGGTTTTAAGTGGTTCTGAGACTCAAGCTCCTAATCCACTCTTCTTCTTTTAACTAGCAGGATTTCCACTAAGGAAGGGCAGCACCCTGAATCACTAAGATTCCTTCAAGGCCAGCAGCCTTGGGACTTTAGTTCACTAAGAACTCTTCAGGGCCAGCAGCCTTGGAACTCCTCTAGTTCCCTAGGAACTCTTCAAGCCTAGCAGGCTTGGCACTTCATTTAGTCCCTCCGGAAAAGGACCCCTCAGGCCCTGGCTGCTGAGTTATTTGTTTGTTTGTTTGTTGGAGTGGGTGATGAGCTGCTAAGATGTCTTCATGCTTTGAACATCTTCTATACTTAGCAGCTTGGCGTGATCACCCTTGAAGTGCAGCTGAGTGTTGCATGATGCTCAGCTTCTTCAGTTACTCAACCACTTCGGATGACCCCTTGATGACTGCCTTGAAGATCATTCCTCTTGATACATGATGGGTGCACATGATGGGTTTCTAAGATGACTGTAAGCTCTTCTACTAGGTACTTAGAAACTTTCTCATGCGTGCCACCATGATGACGTTTGTGATCTCCCTTCTTGATACTTGATGTCTTCTCATGATGGACTTGCTAAGATGACTGTGAGCTCTTCTCTATGGTATTTAGAGTCTTCCCATGATGGACACCAAGATGACATGATGCTCTTCTTTCTCTCGGCAGTTCACAACACTTTTCTTGTAGTAGAACTCTCACTTCTACATTATAGAACTCTCACTTCTACTTCTTCCTTTGTATGTCTCTGAGTGTTCTTGGTGGATCGTAGAGTGAGCCTTTAGACTCACTATTTTACATGGTTTAGAACATTCCACCGTTACTCCAAACTCGGCAACTCCAGCAACCTTCGATCTTTGAAGCTCTAGCAGATTTATACTCCTTCCCAATCCTTCCGTTGGAAAGTAGCCGTTGAAAGCTATTCAAATGTCTTCACAGATCTCGAGTTGACAGAGGTAGACTGCTGATGTGACAAGTCATACTTTCTCTGACATTGCAGTCTACTATTTCACCTACCCATCAGAGATGTCACTTTAATGTCTTGGGCAGGTCGAAGACTTTATTTCCTCCTTCTGATTTCTCGATCAGAGGTTGTCCTTTTACATCGATGCTCTCAATAAGCTCTTGTCCGAATATTACCCTTCAGATTGAACCGTTGCCAATGCTTCAATCTTCAGCTATTCGAACTCTACGATTATGATGCATGTCTCCGAGGACCTGAGCTTAGTGTCTTGTTGACTGGTAGAGACAACACTACGATCTCGAAGAGTGCTGATTGAATCTTCAATATGGAACATCTCTTCCTTCTCTTGTGCAGTACTTCAACACTTTTGTTTGCATCAACAGTTCTCAGATACTGATGACTTGACTTCCTTGTTCTGGCCCTTTCTAAATAGCAAGACACTTCAGATATTTGGCATGTCCAGCTCGCTTTCTCCTTGTGATCTCTCGTTCACTGATCATCAATGGACTGACTCAATGCTTAATCACTTTAGCCTTATTCTTTAGAAGCTGTCCAGTATCTCTGTATGCACTTCATCAGTTCTTTCTTTGTTTGGCAATCACTACAATCCTGGTTGCTTCCAAGATCATTGTCTTCTGTCTGCTTGACAGCTACTGCACTTGCTGACTTTCCTTAGTCATTTACTGAAGTCTTCTTCTGATCTCCTTATGGAAGACTTCACCTCGAATGGCTTCATAACTCAATCTTGATGCTGATTGGGTTGGTTCTTAGATCTTCTGTTAGCTTGCATGCCATTCATTGAGTGCTCTCTGGTTTCCTTGGATGTAACATTGCAGTGCCGACCAGAGGCTTCATTCCTTTGGATATTCTAGGAGTTCTCATTAGTTGAGAATCGTATTTGCTCTACGATTCTGCCTATGCATTGTGAGCACAATGATTGAGGTCGTAGTTCTGCACTCTACGATTCAGCTTCGGCTGTGCAGACACTACGACTCCTAGATCAGATCTTGACACTCTACGATTTCTGCCTTGTGCTTGTTGTCTTTATATGATCTTGCTCGACTACGATCTATGCATGTAAACAATAGACTCTACGAACTCAGAGTGTGATCTACGATCCTTGACTTGGCTTCGGCATCAGAAGACTCTACAACTCTGAGTGTAGCCTACGTTTCTGACTTTGCTTCGACAGAGGTTCGGTCGGCTCGTAGGCAGGCTGTCTCTACGATTCTGAACACGACTTCCTCAGCTGACTTCGGCCCTGAGGAAGTTCTACTCGACACACTATGATCCTTCATCGTTTCTCCTGGCAGTCTACGAACTCCGAGATCTATGTTGGGTAAAATCTAATTACGCACAACACGTAAGTATACATGGTCAACAAGTAATAAAGTGAAAGTAGAGTATCGTTCCCACGAGGAATTGTTTAATAAAAATCACCAAATACTAACTCGTAACCAACTCAATCTTATTTAAACGAATGAATTTCAAATTATATAAATTAAACTACTATTAAATTCCACTAGTTAAATTAAGATTACGGAGATTTAAGATCACAACTTCACGTATTGCTTCATTTAAGTTAACACACTTCTCATCAATTATTCTCTATCCTGGATTGTTAATCAAGAACACTAAAGCAGATAAAACCATCTCTCGATGCATAATACCCATGCTCACATAAATCCACAGATGATAGAATCAAGCAAGACACCCTAATTAACTAATCCACTATATCTCTATGTGAATTACAATTAAAAAGGATTTAAAGCACAAGTTCTCTATAAGATTACATATGGCGTAAAGGCATATCTCTATCCTAAACACGAATCATGAATTCCATCTATGCAGAAATCACAAACACATGTTATCATGATAAGATCTAAATCAACACTTCATTTCTCGAGTTCATATGGATTATCACGGTAATTGATGGCCAATCAATTAAACAATTAAGTCCAAATCACAATAGACAATCCTCATAATAGCAATAATAATTGATAGCAAAGCATATTAAAATAAACTACACAATAAGATCCATTGTAATCTCAAACATGAATTAGTTCATTATTATTGAATTAAAACTAAGAATCCACAATTGAATAATCATTAAAAGATAAAAATAAGAGTAGAGTAAAGAATAAATCTGTTGTCAGCAAATCTCCATCTTCCTCAAGCTCCTGCTCTTGATCTTCAATGGTCTCCAAGTTGCTTCAATCTCCCAATCCCATAAGAACTAGGGTTTTGATCTAATTTACTCTAATCTAATCTAATAGAAATCCTCCAAAACTCGCCCCGATCCCCTCTCTTTTATGTCTCTCATCATGTATTTATAGTTCTAATGGACACCCAAGAAAGTTAGACAACTAAGAATCCTATTCTAGCTCAAATTGGACATCAAATAACCCAAATAAGCTATCTCCCCGCCGCCTAGGGCACCCCGCGCTGTCCCCAAGGCATTCTGGGCGCGGCCCGTGCTACAGTGGCCGACTTTTTGGTGGACTAGTGTGCCCCGCGCTATGCATAGTTCATTTATAGCGCGGTCCGCGCTACGTTATTTTCTGCTGCGACGTCCTTTAGTAAAACAGGCATAACCTTTGATCCAATAAGAGTTACGGGGCCTGCCACCCATCAAATCGAAGATATCGACGAGATATACAACTTTTATTCTTTAACAATTGACAGATTCGGGCTGGAACAAGGCATAAATCGAGCTTGAAGTAGATGTTATGTAAATGGCAAGCATGACAACTCTTAGCTTTGATCTTTGTTAATAAAAAGGCCATAACTCTCGCATCCGAACTACGATTGGGACGATTCAAGATGTTCCGGAAAGCTAAGAAGTAGATCTATAATAAATTCCAAATTACAAGCCAAGAACATGCATCCAACTTGGTGTTAAAAGTCTTTCAATATTCCGTTCTTGCATTTAATTGCGTATTTTAGTCCAAAAGATGTCCGACTTGCTTTCCCTTGCTTCTTCATGCCAATGTCGTGTCATCGCTTACAAAATAACATAAAATGTATGAAAATTAACTAAGAAACATGAGATTAAGCAAATAATTCAATTAATAGATACCAAATAAGTAGGTATAAAACCTATTTATCAATCTACTATCTTGCAGACTACGATTCTGCCTCGACAGCTCTCGAGTTTTCCTTGACTCTCCTGACAGACCCCGATTTCTGGTGCAGTGCTCGACGATCAGACAAGCCTATCTATTACATCATAAGATCAACTTAATATGCTTGATCTTTCTACTTTTATAGTCCTTGTACATCATTTCTTTTTAAGGACTTTACAAAGCTGTTTTGCTTATGTAGGATCAACCTAACACACTTGATCAATTCATTCTTAGTCCTTGTACATATGTTTCTATTATCTATCAAAAGACTTTAATTCATATATATCATAATCAAATCATATGTAAATAGGAATAACATTCACATGCTTATTCCTAACACAGTTTAGTCACCATGAACCGGTTAAAGTGAGAAATAGAAGATTTAGGCAAATCTAGCCCACTGGCTGAAAGATTAAATATCTATATTATGAAAGCAATTAAAACAGATGTTTATATAAAAGTAGTAAATATATATATATATATATATATATATATATATATATATGAACGATCGATTGCCACGAAGTAAACTCCAGGCAGAACTTTGAAATGTAAATATATATATATATAAAAGCTGTAAACGCACCAGATATTATATCTAGGCTCAATCGAATCTAAGTTCGATGATATATATATATATATATATATATATATATATATATATATATATATATATATATATAAAAGTAGTAGAAAGCTTAAAAATTTGAAAACTCTTACAGCGGGCTGCCAAGAAGACTTCAGATAACTTTTAAGGCCTAAAAAACTCAGTTTCCTCCGGTTAAACTTCATTATGTTACAAAACACGAGCTTACAAGTGTTAAGAAAAAAGAATCACTCGGTTTAGAGCACTCTTGAAGAGGTTACAGGCTAAAATGGACATAGTTTTCTCTCTTTTCTTCATTTTTTCTTTTCCAAATGAGCTGCCAAGAGCTCATATTTATAGACCAAGGAGTCGCGGGTCTACTTGCGGCTGCCCGGGGTGCCTCGAGCTTTGTGGGTCCCATCGTCTCGAAGTACGTGCACTTGGACGATGCATTGTCCACTCGAACCTTCATAACTTTCAATCGGGGAGTCCGATGGAAGCGTGACATACCATTTCGGAAAACTCTTTCCGAGAGCTACAAAATGACATAGGGCTTGCACTTTTTTGAATCTGGGAAGATGGGTCCATGACCGAAATAGTATTTTTGGGTTTCCGTCAAGCAGTCCGTTGAGCTGTTTTGCTTAGTTTACGCTCGGAAGTTAAGATATGGTTCTTGTGGGACTTCTTTTGAAACAGTTTGAGTTGAAATGAGTTGATTTGATTTGATTTGAGATTGAGTTGGCAAAATGACCATTTCCCCCCTGAGTTATCTCCTATTTTGGCGCAGTTGTAGCAGTCTTTTACCCGGGTTATCTCTGAGATTGGCCTGCTGTTAACTCTGACTGTCCTCAGAGTTATCTCTGAGGTTGACTTGATCTCCCGGGGTTGACTCTGGGCATTTAAACTTGATCTCTCGGGGTTATCTCCGGGGTTGGAACTGATGTTGTGGTCCTCTAGGATTATTTCTGGAGTGAAAAAGACGCTTTTGTCCTCCTGCATAGTTAGTAACATGAAAACGAAATTTTGAGTGTCTACAATATGTATTAATTAAACTAACTTAGTTTTTTAATATGTTACCAACAATTTTAATGTGATAGTCTTAATTACAAATAAAACTATAATTAAATGTATTGTAATAAAAAAAAATAATTAACACGCGTGCGCACACACATGTATATTATCATTCAAGAATTAAAATTTGATAACATACAAGATATGCAACTTTATCTATTTAGTTAACCTTAAAAATTTGCAGGGATACTAATTGTTATCTAAAAAACTAAAAAGGAGGTGAGTGTTACTATAATTATCTAGAGGGGGTGTTACTGAATTTTACTCTTGATAAAATAAATCCTATGTAAAGATAAATATATTTTGTAATAAAATTAATCGTATGTAAAGATAAATATATTTTGTAATATTATTATTTGAATCAACTGGGCCAACATATTATCCACGTGAAATATGCTCTTCCCCGATTTCCAATCTCCCGCCTTCCCTTTTACCTTATCTCTCTTATATATATTTGTATTGCTTGCATAATTCGTTGTTATAGCTGTTTACTCTTTCAGATTCAGATCGGTGATATTAATGGAGGAAAGAAATGAAATTCCAGCTCCAGGAACAAGGCAATTGAATTTGAAGAAGTCATTTAAATTGGGTTTACGTTCCCTACTCACAACTTCTTCCAAAGAGGTATTCTTTATCTTTACTTATTTAAATTAATGGAAATTATACTTTTAATTGAGATTGGTGATTTTAGAATGACGTTTTGTTGAGTAAAAATCTTTAAAATCTGAAAGGCAAATATAAATTTAATTACATGAAATAAACATTATTAAAGAAAGAATTGGGATTAAGTAAAGCTGGGGTATAGTTCTTAGGGGAGTGATTGAGAGGCTGATTAGGGTTCTTATGTTTCATTCTTTTGTTTATTATTTGTACATTTGTTAGCTTCATTATTAAGTAGTAAAATCCATTATTATTTCGGGGCATTTTTGGTCATTTCTCTATTCTAGTATGACAATTGTGTGACGGATCCTGTGGGATGCTCAAGAAAGAATTAAGATCCAAGAATAGATAAAGTTTGGAATTTGGATCTACTTTAATTTGAAAATCCTTACAATCTCAGCAATAAGTAAAGTCTTATTTTAGGATGTCTTTAAGTTATTTAGTGTGGCAATTGTGTGATGTATTTAATTTTTTTTATTTTACAAAAGAACCACTTAAAATCAAAATTCAAAGTACGAGGGTAAAAATAAGCATCATGATAGTTTTGGGATCAAATTGGTTTTAGGAAAAACTATAGGGGCAAAAATGAGTCACGTTTTATATTGTTGGTTGGAATATACCTTTCAATATTTTACCATTTCTTTGTATCTTGTAATAAAAATAATTTATCAAAAAGTAAGCATAACTGAGTATCATATATCTATGACTGCCGCTTTATTTCAGCTTCATAAACAACTAATTTTCTTCTATCCCTTCTTGACTATACTTTGTTGATTCTCTTATATACATCTAAAGGAATTCTGCAGAGCATTTCCAAGGTTTACTAATGCTGAGCAAGAACGTCTCCACCGACTATTTATTCAGGTAGTTCATGCCCTGAGTCTCATATACTTTAGACAATTATGTATTGTTTCTTAATGGAGCTACTTCTAATAAAAAATAAATATATTATTCGATTAAGAAGTTGAAATTCATCGAAAGAATGGTGCTTCACGAATTGGTGCTGATATAGTTTTGATAGTTTCTACCATCTTATGTTTCTTGGTAGTCACTTGGCAGATTGACAAGTCATAGGAACCTTGTACTCCTTCTGTCCTCTAAAGGATGGCCAAAGTACATTTTGTACACAAATTAAGAAAAACAAATTAGAGGAAAGAGAGCAGAAAAAGTTCCAAGTTTATCCTTAGTGTCCCCACAAAATTTCATAAAGTGATGAGTCTTTTTTTATATACTAGTGGATCCCACTAAATGACATATTTTCCCTTTACTTTATGTACTTATTGTCATTCTTTTGAGGACAAAAAAAATTGTACCTTAGGCCATACTTTTGAGGACGGTGGGAGTAAACTACATACCTTGTCGAGGGATTGTTATAATGGTTAAGAAAAAGAAAGACACAACTTTTAATTACTGTTTAGAAGGTTAGAGTATGGGATTTGGTGATTTGAAGAGCTCTCATAAGTTACTCTAAGTTTATCATTTAGATGCTGTTGACTTATGTAATTGATTGGAGCAGGCCAATGGCTCAAGTCTATGATATATTATCTAAAGCTTTAAGATCTAATGCATTCAGTTTATTATTAGTTTTAAGGGTCTAATTTTGCCTTTTCAGGGAAAAGCTTGGAACATATATTTTTTTAGGATTTACACATTTAAAGCTGGTGTTGATTTTATAAACCTTTAATGTTTAGTTGTTAACAACTTCGTTCTGTGGTAATGTTTTAGGCCTATTTCCCAACAATGACTGTACGTGTAACAATGTGCAATTTATCTAGTTTCACAAACACATCATATTAACATAATGTTGGAATTGGATTTTGGTAGAACTTTATGGAATAAGAATCCTCCCATTTTTTTGGGTAAAAAATGAAGTTTTATTAAATAGAAAAGAGAGTGCAGAAATGTATTACAAGCATGGTTTAAAGTCGTGGTAGTGGCCATGTTTCAGAAGGTCATTTTTTGTCTCGGTATTGGTTTAGGGAGATGCGCACTGTTAGCTAGTTAGGAGCTCAAAAAAGTAGAAAAAATATGAAAAACTTCTAAATAATAAGAATAACAAGATGAATGAATTAAGTTCACAATAAACACTATGTACACAGATTGTCCAAATGATAAAATAGACATCCCGCATATATGTTTAATCAATTTTACGTTTGAATAAAGTTGATATTGATGTTGTCTTAGCTCAAATGGTTGAGCACATGTGTTCTGTATATTTAAGTACAATTTAACTTAACTAAGTATATTTTAAGTGCAATTGTTTTTAAGTTGTACTTAACTAGGTATTATCATGGTTCAAAGTATCGACCATTACATCGAATATCGGTGTATCGGTTGGTGCCGAATCGCAACCTTGACACGAATCACAAAATTAGGAAGTATTCATGTAACGAGTAATTTTTGTCAAAATTTCAGCAACTTGGCACAACGTAGTGGTTTCAGACCAAATAAAGGAGAAAACTCGGCATAACGTATCAGTTTTGGACCAAATAAAGGAGAAATCTCGGCATAATGTAGCGGTTTTGAACCAAATAAAGGAGAAATCATGGCGTAAAGGGGAGAAACGTTACCAAAAAAATAAAATCAAATGTGCTAAAGGCTATAAAGGAGACGACAAAAGGGAACGAAATTCTCTAAAAATTATACTTATGTAGTAGCTAGTCAAGTATTCCTTAAAAAAATGAAAAAATTGTACTTAATATATAATTAATTAAGCTAAATTATGCTTAAATTATTATTAAATTGAACCTATATAGTTCCTAGTTAAGTACAATAAAAAAAATTGCACTTAAAATTTACTTAGTTAAGTTAAATTGTACTTAAATTATGCAGATCATGTGTGTTCAAGTATTTGAGCTAAGACAACATAAATATTAACTTTATTCAATCATAAAATTGATTAAACGTATCTGCGAGACTTCTGTTTTATAATTTGGACAATGTTGTGTGCACTAGATAGTATTTTTTAAAACTTAATTGATTCCTCTTGTTTCTTTATTATTTAGAATTTTTTTCATCTCTTTTACTGTTTTTGAAGCTTCTGACTAGTTAACAGTGCGTTCTAACTAGTTAACAGTGCGTATCGCCCGACACCTATACCGAAACCGATACCGAGTTAGAAAATGACCTTTCGAAACATAGGACGCTACTGCGACTTTGAATCATGGGTACTATATAGGTACAATTTAATGATAATTGAAGTAGATTTTTTTAAAAGTTATATTTAATTAAGTACTATATAGATACACCATTATTTCTCCTTTATTTGGTCCAAAACTACTACGCCGTGATGTCTCCTTTACGCCGTGATTTATCTTTTATTTGGTCTAAAACCGCTACGTTGCGCTGAGTTGCCGAAATTTCGCCAAAAATTACCCAATGATTCCTAATTTTGCGATTCTTGTCAAGGTTGCGATTCGGCACCGACCGATACCTAACCGGTGGCGTATGGACCGATACTTTGAACCATGATTAGAAGGAGTCCTCTAAAGAAAAACTATGTGTGAAAATATGGAAAAACTAGTGAAGTACCAAAAAGAAAATTCCAAAGTTTCACACTATAGAACAATGCAAAAAAAGATGTTCATGACACTTTAAACCATGACAAACATATGCGGGCACAAGCGTGGCCTGTGCCACTATGACAAATCATTAGTATTAACAAGAGAACTACTGACCAAACAAAAGCCTTAATTGTCGATGGAACCTTTACCTTCCAAATATAAGAAGCTAGGGGAAATTCAACAAGTGATAGAAATTGAATAAGAAAATAAAAGTAAGACTTGTATGAAATTTTGTGAAGAATCCAATGTACACGATCTCTGATCATGAGTAGAAGAAGAATAACAAACCTGGCTTAGAAGGTCCAAGAGAGCCATTAAATCATTAGCCTCATGATCATTTAAATTCCTGGAAAAATGAAAATTCCAAGAAACAGTCTCCCATTTTGAATGAATGAAACGAGTAATGGAGGATCCTCCCAAAATTATAGAAAGAAAAAGTTTATCTCTAAAGCTAGCCTTTGTAAATATGGTTCAGCTTAAAATCAAGGAAGCCACTCTCAAGCGGTTGATAAAACAAAATGATATAATAAGATCCATTGTAGATACACGGTAATAAAATATTCTGGATTTATATCAAATTTCATCTTCCGTTAAAGAAGTTTCTCTTTTAGGAAGAGGTAAGGTTGGGCCAAGTATGGGGAATGGAACCTCATTACCTTGAAGTTACAACTTCAACGCTTTTGCCATTTTACCCAACTGTCTTGTTAAAGAACCATAATATAGGACTTATTGTTAGGTCACAATTGTTCTAAAAGTTTAAGCTGGTAGAAGAATTGCTGTCAGGTCACCAATTATTTAAAAAGTTTCTTATGGTTGGGAATGACTGCCAACACTTGCACTTCTTCTCACAGGAGATCCCCCTTGCATGTGGAAAGAAATACCAATGTATATCACATGTGTTACTCGGACTCGGTTGCGGGTGTCGGGTGCGGGTACGAATCTAGGTTTCGGACACGTGAAGTCAAAAAATAGAGGATACACGGATATGGATCTGAATTTGGACACGGGTGTGGGGATACGGTATGTTATGATTTTTTAACAATAATGTTTCTAATGGTATCACTAAGTTTTTTTTTGCTCTTGGGATTGAAGTGCAAAAATATAAAGATATAGGGGCAGAAATGAAAAAAAAATAAAACTAGAGGGACTGATATGTAATTTTCCAGTGGCTATTTTGAACTTTCAAAAAACTTTGGGGACTAAATTTAAAAAATTTAAAATTTTAGGGTAGCTAATTGTAATTTTACATGAGATCACAGGCGACTCTTCCTCTTCCTCATATCAGACGGCTCTTCTCTTCTTCCTCCTCTCCTCTGGGTTACGACAGACGACAAACGTCTATTCTCTTCCTCCTCTTGCGATTCTTCTTCTTCTTCTTTTAAAAGAGCCGTATCCGTATTTCTGTGGCGTATCCCGTACGAATCCCGCAACCGTACCCGTGTCGTGTCCTGTCGACACGGGTACTTCACCAAAAATGGGCGAGTCCGAGTAACACAGTATATCATAGTGCACAAACAGAACACTGACATAATGATTAACAAGGGAAACATGCAAGCAGGAATCCTAAGGCGTTGTATGTCCATAATTATCCAACTAACCAACTGGCACTGAGTGAAGACACCTTTGACATTACTTGAACCAAACTTGTGGATGATTTATAATAAGTGATGTTAAGTAGTGTTTGCTTTGCTTACATGTTTGCTTTGAGTTATAATGAGTGACGTGAAGCAACGACGTTTGCTTTGCTAAGATGTTGAAACACCAATTGTCCTAAATAGTTTTAAGTTGTTAGAGAATGAATCCCACAATTTTTTCTTTTATGGTATAATTTTTTACATTTATGGTATTTCATATCAAACTAGCTTTAGTTCTGGTTCAACAGTTTATATAATGTTGTTACAATTATGAACTGATCATCTTCAGAGGGATGATTGTTGACCATCTCCTGCAAAACCGTGTACTTCGCTTCCAAATTCTAACTTTACATTTAAATGACCCAACATGCAACTTATTATATATAGTATCATGGATTGACATTCTTAAAGCCCATTATCATATTGGGTTGAACTTGTAAAGATTCATGATGCTTTTTACCTTATTATGTTGTTATTACCTCATATGTAAAATTGTAAAGCCATCTATTCTCCTGCTTAAGGCTGCCCTTTGGTTTTGAGGGACATATAACTATAATAAAGGTATTACCATTTTCCCCAATTTTTGAGACAGATTTAACTTTAGCATTGATGTGGTGCAGTGGCATCAAAGTTGCAATAGTGTTCGAGACCTGAATGAAATCAACCATGATTATCCTGTTCTTGGAACATTCTTGCTGCTTGCTTTTCGCTGTTTCCCATCCCCCCCCTCTCCAGTTCTAAAATTCAAGTTCTACAAAGTTTGAACCTCTCATAATGTTGTGGGTCCATATAACCAGTGAGCTTTGGACTATTGAAATTTAATACAAAATTAATCCCAAATTTTTTGTATATTTTTTGAAGTTCTATTTGCAGTCTTTACTGAAATTAAGTTCATGGTATCTTTCTAATGTTTGTTATTGGCTGCTGAGTGCTGAGTTTGATAGGATAAATGTTGCATTATCTCTGTTAACAATCTTGTAGTATTGTGGTTACTGTAAGCTCTGGTTTTGGATGAGCTTCTCCCAATTATGTTTGTTAATAGAATAGGGCGGCTTGCTTTGACTAAGACTCCACTTTTTTCTCTGTTTGTGAAGTGTATGAATTTCCTGGAATGTAGATAGACCGAAAGGGGAATGAAGGGATAGGATAGGAATAGTTGTGATACCCGAAATTAAGCCATGAAGCAAATATAAACATATATGAAATTTGACCTAATGTTGTAGATTTCTCAGTAGAATAAATTTTTTATTGCCAGGTATGTGGTTGTTGAGCCAAGAACCTCCAAAAGCCTTAGGAATCAGCCCAACAAATATTAGGTTATTTAGACAAGAACAAGTCTAAATATTCTCTAGGAATTTAATTAGTGTTTTCCACTTCTATCAGTTTGTTCAATGCTGGTTTCCTCAACTTCGTCAAAATATGCAATATTACTCTTTTTTCTTGTGGAATTTATAATGGTTTCCCCAATCTTGAACTAAAAATCAGCGCTTTGCTATCTATATTTTCAGGTTATTACTTCTTTGCATGAAAACATAGAGGTAACTATTCTTTGTGCTATTTGCATCACTTTATGTATATCCAATGTTCTAGAATTTTTTAAGTTTCCTTGTTTTTGTAACTGTCTTGTATAGATAATCATTCTGTGTGGTGTGGGTGCCAGGGCCTCTCCCCCTTCCTGTCTCTAAATTGTGCAATGCATGATGAGCTAGCTAGATTCATTCTCATTCATGAGAATGCACGTAATTGAACATAACTTATCTTGTCTTTTGATATTGCGAACTAGGTCGACAGTATTTGGTTAAAATATTAAGTGATGAATCATGTAGAGGAAGGAACTCAATATTTCATAAAAACTTGACAGCAAAAAACAACAATAATGAAGGATAAAGTGAATAGAGAGAATTTAATTAGTTATTATTTTTGACATTAGTTTGTTCAATATTCTAAAAGGCGCTAGCGGGAGGCGGCGGAGGGGGCCTAGCACCTAGGGGGCCTAGGCGAGATTTTTTATGTTAAGCCAATTTTAATATTTTATCTTACATTTATCCAAACAAAACAATAATTTAAAGCAAAACAATCTATAATAAAGATAATAAATGCATTTGTTTAAAGTTCAAACATATCCATATTGCTAATGTCAAAGTTCAGACACAAACATTCAATTGTTCAAAGTTTAAACATATTTTTAACGTATTAGTTTTATTCATAAACAAGATTGCTATCAAATAATAAAATTTTAAATTTCAAAAATTTAATTCAATATTAAAACTTAAGAAACTAAATATAAGCTTAAAGAATTATATCGAATTAAACTAAATATTACAAATGTATCATCATTTATATAATTTGAACTTGATACAAGTTCAAAAAATTACAACTATAATAAAATTATCTATTTTGACTTGATATTGTTCACTTTTTGTTGTGATTTGATATACTACAACCTGTATTATGAATATGGTAAATCATTAGAAAAATAAATATATCAAGATCTGGTTTTGGTAGTTATTAAAATTTAAAAAAAAACTCCGCCTAGGCTCTGCCTAATTTCGTGGAGGGATTTTTTTGTAGCCTTGGGCCTAGGTGAGGTGCCAGGGGGCCTAGCGCCTAGGCAAGGCGCCAAGGGGGGGCCTAATGCCTAGGCGGGGTGCTTAGGCGGGGATTTTTAGAACACTGAGTTTGTTTACGAGAAAAAACATCTTTACCCCATTGTGGTTGTCATGTTTTAAGCAATTAGCCACTATACTTTAAAAAAATTCAATTGACCCACTGTGCTTTTTAAAAATTCTTAATCAGATCATTCCGTCTAATTTCTTGGATGGACGTCAAATATTTTCAGACGTGGCATTGAAAAAAATCATTATTTTCTTATGTGACAACACAAAATAAATAAATAAATAACAAAATCATTAATTATGTGGCAAACAATAATTAAAGTAATAATAAAATTAAAATAAATATTTTAATTCATTTTCTTTATAATTTTTTCTTTTCATTTTCTTTTCCTTTCTTTTAATAATTATTTTTATTTTGAAAATTAATATTAATATTAATACAATGAAATCATTAAATTTAGGCTTAAACATAAAAGAATCGGCAAAAAGCATCTTTATCCCCTTGTGGTTGTCAACTTGTAAGCATTTGGCCACTAAACTTTAAAAAAATGAAATTGACCCACTGAGCTTTTTAAATTTTTTAATTGGGCCATTCCGTTAACAGATGTTAAAATTCTTCATTTATTTTCTGACGTGGCTTAAAAAAAGAAAAGAAAATGACATGTAAATGCTGAGGTGGATAATCATCAACCTTCACTCGGGTCAGTCCGACCCGTTCACATATTAAATGGGTCAAACTCACTTATTTTAATTCTAAATAATATATCAAAATAGTCCTATCAGATCTGGGCCCATTTATCCAACCCTCGAAGAGAGAGAGCGGGAAGGGAAAGATAAACAATGGAAGAAGTGTTAATCGGATCATCGAAGAAGATGATAGCTACACATGTTTGTTCTTTGTGCTTGGATAGTTGTCCTCCTCCTCCTTCCTCCCTCCACCCTCCATACGCACTGCTTTATTTTCTTTCTACACAATAATAACCCTTCATTCTTCTCTCTCATCTCCCTTTTGTCACCAATATTCTTTGATATTGATGGATCTGTTCTAATTAATTCAATATTCCCAATTGAATTTTTCTCTGTACTTTTACAAAAAACAATTGATGGAAATCAGGGTCTCCAAAATCGATTCCGTCACTCTCCTCGGCTAATTGGCGATTATCTACTTTGGCCCGTCACTCTCCTCGACTGATCGACGATTATCTGCTCTGGCTCGTCACCTCGAAGGCTTGTCGTCGACCATGGAGTCGACCGTATCTGCTTCTTCCACCTCGGTGACCTCCAATGACAACTTTGTCTTTGCTCACCTTGTTCGTGCTCCTGAAGATCTTATTCTTGGGGTACCTTTCATTCCTCTTTTCTCTCTCCTTAAACCTCTAGTTTATTTGTTTATCCTTTCATTCCTCTTTTCTCTCTCCTTAAACCTCTAGTTTATTTGTTTATATGGATCAATTTTTCCTTTACATTAGGCAAATTGATAGTAGTTTTGTTGTCCATATGTTAAATTCCTTCAATTTTTTTTATAAATTGGTGGGCAATTTATGGAGCTGGATTAGCTATAAGTATATGATATTACGTTGTAAAATCTTGTTATTCAAATTCTATTGTATGTATCGATAGTTTCGTCGAAAAGGGTTGTAATACTGATTTGTTTGGTTTCTCATTTTTTGGTTTTGTTTGGTAACATCTTGTTTTGGTTTCTCATTTTTTTTTTATTTTGAGTCTGAGTAGCCAAATAAGCTGCCCCAACTATTACGTGTATTAATTTTTTTTAAAAAAAGCCACGTAGGACAATTTTGTCAGATCTTTTAACGTCTGTTAGCTAAATTAGACGGAATGACTTAATTAAAATTTTTTAAAAAACTCAGTGGGTCAATTCTATTTTTTTAAAATTTAGTGACCAAATGCTTACAAATTGACGACCACAAGGGGTAAAGGTGATTTTTGCCGAAAAGAATCATACTATTAAAAATATTAAAACCTATTAATAACTTAAAATAAAAAAACAAAAAAACAGGACCAAATCAAAATCAAAACGTGATCAATCACGTGCTTCTTCTTCCTCTTAAAATTTCCAAATCAAAAATTAAAACTTCTCTCTTTCTTCTCATATTTTCTTCATCTTCTCTTCTTCCACCTCAAGAGTTGATACGGCAAGTACTTCACCGCCTCCAACCAGCCGTTTCTCCTCGGCATGACCGGACGGAAAGTCCTCCAAAATCTCCCCCGCCGCCTCGATTCCTCCCTCGATTGGGAACCAATTCGAGATGGCCATAATCAGGTGAAGCTCAGGACTCGATACGACCAGTTCCTCCGCGCCAACGACGGCCTTCCCCCTTGGAGAAACTACGTGACTCATGACATCTTCTCTTCTTCATCTTCAATCTTTCTAGTTTTTGGCTTCATGGCTTTTTTGAGTTTTCATTTTTTCCATTTGTCAGAGATGAATTGGGGCTTTTCTGAGTTTTCATCTTTTTCATTTGTCAGAGATGAAATTGGGGCTTTTCTGAGTTTTCATCCTTTTCATTTGTCAGAGATAAAATTGGGGCTTTTCTGAGTTTTCTGAAATTAGGGCTTTTCTTAGTTGAGATTATATTTGGAGATTGTTTCAATGGGTGCTGGTGAAGAGATGGGGATTTCTGGTGAGGCAAAAACAATGGGCATTAATGAGTTGGTGGGTGGGTTGGTTTGAGTTCGCAGGTGGAATGGGTAAGGTGGCCGGGACAGATTTTGGGTGCAGACGAGCATGTAAATGTTTATTATTTCTATTATAATGTCAATGTTGTAGTTTAGGAGTTGAAATTAATATGGTTGTTGCTGGATTTTCTGATGGCTGCGGTGGTCTTTGGGCTTATCCTTGCCGGAATTCATGGTTTGTTGCTGGTTGCAGGGGGTTTCCTTGACCCTGTAGTCGGAATTCATGGAGGAGTGATTTAAGCCCCTTTATATAAATGTATAAATTTATATTAATTTCTTTAAGTAAATAAAGAAGAACTTGGGAAGAGGGAGAAATAATAGGAAAATGTTATTTAGTTGCCAAATCATTGCCCAGTCACTAAATATTTTTTTTTCTGGCTGCCACGTATGTAAATATACAATTGAACTTAATGCCCGTCCAAGAAATTGGACGGAATGACCTGATTAAGAATTTTTAAAAAGCACAGTGGGCCAATTGAATTTTTTTAAAGTACAGTGGCTAATTACTTAAAACACGACGACCACAGTTGGGTAAAGGTGCTTTTTCCCATTTGTTTACCAGACAGGCCAACACAAATAGCATGAGTGCCTGTGTGACCTTTGTGGGATAATGACGTATTCAATCCCCAATTAATTGTTATTGTTTCTTGTAAAAAAAAGTGGTTGTCATTATTAAAGCATGATATACAATTGTTGCATATAACTTTTATTTTTTTATTTTCCTTCACTTCTTATGTTCATAGTTGCTTATTATAATTAAGTTGGAGTGGTTTCCTTATTTCAAGTGGTCATGGTTGGGTCCTCTATACTCACAAAATTATGTTATATATATTAGTTGCATCACTCTTAAAAACACCTCTAGCCTGTATGTTTGTCACTTACCTGGTAGCCTTGATGATTAGATAATGACCTTCAAGCATCATCTTCCATATCTGCCTCTGATTTGCAATTTAAGCCTTTTATTGTAGTTTGAATCCTTGCACATGGTGAGGTTTTGCATTCAATGGGGGCATAGGTGTTCCTTTTATTTTCCCTTGCTTTTGTATATTGCACATGTAGTTGGGTCACCCCTTTTGGCACTTCTAGTGGATCTATTGACTATAAAAGATATGTAATATGAATCCTAACTGTTATCTCCTTCAATGTTACAGGATGACTTTCAGTTCCTATGTAATGAGACACAGGTGAGTTTTCTATCAGATTCACCAATATATGGTATTGCGCTCATCTTTGCTTTGACAATTTCACACTTCAGAATTTTATTTGTAGTTATCAAGAATACAAGTACTTACCTTTCTATGAAGATGAGGAGAAAACATTTTACTGCAATCAGCAATATGTATCGAAAGTAAATTATAAACAAAATTTTCCAAATTTGTTCCCTTAACTTGTATTAAAGCTCCTGGACCCATAAATGTGACTCTTGGAGTGTTTTAAGGTTGCTAGTATTAAGAGAAAGATAATTGTCTGTAAAATATTAAATATAGGGGTTAAAATATGTTTAGAGTTAAATTTGTAGAAAATTAAAGAAATAAGAAGATAATAAGTACGTCTTTTTTCTTTTTCTTCTTTTTTTTTATAAGAGAAGAAATTTTATTAATAGAGAAGAAATGATACAATACATGGGGGACAAAAAGTCTAACCTCAGCAGACTAAATGATCAAAAACAAAAAAGCACTTAAAGAAGTGCAGCGCTTCAATCTCTACATAAATCAGTAACAAAGATACCTAAATGCCCTCGTAGCAGAAGCCCAAAATGACGCAAAAAACATAACCCTACCATTTAATAGCTTTAAAAATAAATTACTTTCTCTAAACAACCTAGCATTACGCTCATTCCAAATTCCCCACAAGATAGAAAAGAATGCACACTTCCATAAATTTTTTGGCATCCCTCTCTTATTTCCAAATCCTCTAAAACAAATTAATAGCATATCTTCCACCGAAATAAGACACACCCACTCCTCTCTTAGCACTCCAAAGAGAGAGGTCCACAATCCCAAAAAATATGACAATGTAGAAATAAATGACCATGTGTCTCATTACTCTGCCTGCACATAAAACTAATGTTCGGAGATAATAGGTATGTCTGGGATTAGAGCTTTTTTCTGTGTTTGGAGAGGAATGAAGTGTAAGAGTGAGGAAAAATTAGGAGATTGTCTTCAGTGTCATGTGGTTTGTTTGGTGGGAGATAAGAGGTGCTTCGAGGTAGTAGAGTTCTCACCATGTAAAGCTTGGAATCTGAAATCCAAAATTTATCAAATTACACCTAGAATCTAATATATAACAAAAACTTCGAGAAGCATCTTAAAAACATATTTTTATTGAAAATAAATACCGAAAAGACTCCAACAAGCCTGAATTTCGATTACTTATGTAAACTGTGCTAATTTTTAGTTTCTCTTTCTTCATACTCTCTTCACTTTGAATTTCTTGTGGTCCACATCATTTGGCAGTGGATTATAAAAATTCAATTTCAATTGACACTGAAAGTGACATTAAGTTAATATGTTCTAGCGCTTGAGTAGTAGTTGAATTGCTATTTGGTTCCATGATGCACTTTTTAATTTTGTATTGCGACAATGTCTTTGAAGTTGACCAAACTAAAAACATAATAGAGGACAAGTGCTATTTCAAGTTATAAGTTGGCCTTCAGTTTAAGCGCTTAAGTTATAAGTTGTTTTTCAGTTTAAGTGCTTAAAAATAAATGGTTCCAACAATGTAAATCATGTTAACAACCATCAATTGATCCCCTTCACAGGTGAAAATAGAGCTGGTTGAGGTGATTGTGGCTCATCCGTGAGATTTAGTCCAACATCTATGATTTCATCATTAGCTCCTTTAGCTTGTTTTTTCATTTTCATTCGATTAGTTTTAACTTCAAATTCATAGATATTTAGTTTCCATAAACACTTGCCATCTGAAGTGTTTCATATTTCTTTATCCCTGAGTCTGCTGAAAGGCTTTCCTACAATCTTTTTTCAGGTTAAAGCAATGTGTTACATGACGCAAGTATACGCGTTCGTTTGCAATATTTAGCAAACAAGGATATCGTTACCACGAAGAAATAGACTAATATTTATCGATTATCAATTCCAATTCAATTACTCCTAATTTAAACTACGAAATATTGGTTGTGATTTGAAAATTAAAATTAAAAAAACTAATTACTAAGATCAAAATTCACAAGATTAACTGCAGATTTAACATGTTAGGATTACAACTTCCCTTGATATTTCGTTTAAATCAATTCACTTCCCATTTAATTCAGTTAAGTAATACGAATCGTTATCCAAGAATGCTTTATAGTACTCGCACACTTCTTCCGAAAGACAAGTGAACAAATCCCACTAAATCTGATCTTTAAGAAACATAATTACAAGGAACACCCTAATCAATCAACTCACTATATTCTTATGTGAATCATGTTAATTAGGGTTTTAAGCACAAATTCTTTCAATGGATACAAAAGACACAGGTATATTCATATCCTACTTGCTAGTCATATTAACCCTATTCAGATTATGTAAACAAATGTTATTATATCCAAATCTAAATCTATATTCCATCTTTCAATTTTATATAAATTATCATGATAATTGCAGGCCAAACAATTAATCAATAAGTATAAGATATAATAAACAATTCAATAGAAACCAACTTTTATTCAATGGGAATGTTTAATTTAAACTATATACCAAGTTCCGTTGCAATCTTAATTAAATTTAGTTCATAATGATCAAGGAAAACATCATCCAAATTAATAATCCAAGCATCTAAGATAATTACAAAGATTAAAAATTAGAGAAAAGATTAGAAGAACTTGTCAGATTGGTCCTAATCTTCCACTTGATCTTTATCCTTCGTGTTTCCCTTGTTCTCTTTGCAAATCTCTTGATAATTCTCTTGATACGTTCTTTCTGAAGTCTTCTCCTATTTGTATTGGTCCACACCCTCTTCAAGATTCCTATTTGGCTTCAGAATCTAACTTAGCAGCAAAACAAACCAACATTGGGCGTACTCTAGCGCACTAGGCGCCAGGAATAACTCTGTCCAAGCGCACTAGGCGCTAGACTGAGACCATGTATTTACAAAAATGCCACTTAGCTCTAATTTTAATGATTTTTAATTCTTTTCTTTTCCCAAATTACCAATTTGTCCCTCCAGCTCCATCCTACAAGAAATAAACACAAAAACCAATAAAAAGATACTAAAAATACTCAAAAGATAACAATAATTAAGCTTAACAATACCAGATTCGTAGGTATAAAATTCACTCATCAAATACCCCTAAACTTAATCAATTGTTTGTCCCCAAGCAATGCAATAATGCAAATGCACCCTAACTAAATGTCTACGAATCAAGTAACCAAATAATCATAGCATCCAATAACAGGCCTCAAAGATAACATATAACATTCAAACAAAATATCCAATTAAAATATCCAATTAATGCCGAATTTTCACTCTAACCACTTCATCAGTTATACCTGTCATCACCCATGATGTGTGTGTGTGTGAAAATAGACTATTTTGATCAATCATAACTCAAATCACCCACATAATTAACTTCTTAGAAAGAACGTTCAATTTTACTTAACTCTATTAGTAAATGCATACAATCAGACTATCGCAAGCAAATTATAAGCAAAGGAGTACCAACAAGATTTATTACATCATACTTTATTAATTCACAGACGTGTGCAATGTCTGGTTTTATTAGGCTTTTCAGAGCTATCCATGTATCAAGCTTTTGACCAATGACTCTCAAACTAGTTGGCTTGCAATAGGTGTTGAGACACCTCTCAAGAAGCAAAAACCACAAAACTATACTAGTCTAAGTGATTATTATTATTTATTATTATTTTTATCTGACTTGTGCAATGCTCAACTCTCTTATGCTTTTCAAAGTTACCCCTTTTGCGAACTTTCCACCGACTCCCAAACCAGTTGGTTTTAGGGCGCTGGGTGTAGAGTCACCCCTAGGGCTTACTTGTCCGAGTAACAATGACCACAAAGTTAAACTAAGCCAACCTTTTTTTTTAGTATACATATATCCCAAGATTCCCCCCAAATTTAGTTTCTTGCTTGACTTTGTCTTCCTAAATGCTTTACAGACTTTGTCAAATTTTATCCCAAATTTTCTACCAAAAGTAAATTATGTAAAGATTTGAATTCAGATCGAGCAAATAGTCAATAAACTGCTTTCCTTGTTAACATGAGTTTCAGACAAGCATAATTATATCACTGTCAAAGTCTTCACTTAACATCAGTTTTCAATTCTGTTAAAGCAAAACTATCAAATCAATCTTTTCATTGGCAAAAATTAGATACTATATCATTTATCACCTGATTCATGCAACTAAATGCAAAACACAACCTAAAATTAAAAACTATCATGCAGCATGCCCTTCAATACTAAATAAACATGCAACTAGAAGAATGCACCCCCAAACTTAACAAATGCAATGTCCTTTTTGTATAAAGATTAAAAAGTTAGGCACGGAGGACTCCCTGAAAGATCGATGTTTTAATCCACGTTAACATCATATGCTTCTTCATTAGCATCATCCTCAGGTGGTGGATACACAGACAAAGGTGGAGGTGGTGGGAACTGGTATGGAGCTGCCGCCGGATCATTTGGCAAACACATCTGCCATTTATGATATCATTCCGTTGCTTAGGCACTCGCAAATCTCTTCTTATCAAACTTAGTTGAGGTTCCTGAACTTCCTCCTCTATTCCTCTTTGAAGCCATATACCTGTGTGTGTCAAGTTCTTGCCCAAAAACAGTGTTCAAAACCCCCAAAGAAGCCAAAAGTTTTCTTTATGGCACAATATCAAACACTTGGAGTGCACTGTTACCATAGTTGTCAAGGCGTCGCCTAGGCGACGCCAAGGCGTCCAGGCGTTGGGAAATCTACAAGGCGAGGCTCGACTTGGGACATAGTCGCTAAGGCGACCTTCAACAGCTTCGACGGCTTCTCCGACCTCATCGTGCGACTGCTCCGACCTCGCGACTGCTTCGACAGCTTCTCCAACCTCATCGACCTTCTTCTCCGACCTCGCGACCTCATCGCGAACCCTCGCGACCTCATCGCGAACCCTCGCGACCTTCTTCTCCGACTGCTCCGACCTCATCGCGAACCCTCGTGAGTCGCGACTGCTCGTCGCTCGACTTCTTCTTGCTCGTCTGCTCGACTTCGCTGGAACAAGCTTTGCTGCTGGGTCTGTCTCTAATCTCTATATATAATATAAATATAATATAAATATTATATATATGTATAAATTTATATATATATATAAATATATATATATATATATAAATTTATATATATGTTTATATACGTATAAATTTATTTATATATATATATATATATAATAAAATAAATAAAAATAAAAAATATTATATTTAATATATATCATATATATTAAAAAGAAATTAATATATATTTAAATAAACAACAAATAATATGTTTAAAATAATAAAATTTATATAAATTTCTATAGTTATTAATTAAATAATTATGATACCATAAAAAATAAGATAAAATAAAATAATATTATATACATATATTTAAATAAACAAAAATAATAAAATTTAAATAAATACTAAAAATTAATTTTAATGATAATGAAATAAATACATTAAAAAAAACTATGATATTGTCATTGCATAAATATTATATACACTTAACTATTAACTATATATAATATTTTAAATAAAATATAATATTTAATTAAATATGTATATTTTAATTTTAAAAAATAAATATATTTAATATGTAGTATAGTTGCATGAAATAATTTGAAAATAAATACTATATACACTTAGTTATTAATTTAATAATACACTATATATATATATATATATATATATATATTATATAACACTATCAATGAGATTTAAAAATATATTTAATGTTATTCCATAGTGTTATGTTTTGAGTTTTAATGTATATGAAATTTTATTGCTAATATAGTTATGTAAAATAAATAATATATAAATTGTACATTGTAAACGACTTGTCGCCGTACGGACGCCATGGCGGTCGCCTTGTCGCCTAGGCGTCCAGGCAGTCGGCTACCGCCATGACTCGCCGTGGCGCTGTGACAACTATGACTGTTACAAACAACCTTTGAAAAGCTCTTCCCCCAAAATTATTTTGGACCAAATCTGTCAATTAATCAAGCATACTATCCTTCCAATGCAATAAATCAACAATTAAGAGTACCCAAACCAAATTGAGCCAACACAAACTCAATGGGTGCTCAAGCAAAAATAAGCAAAATCTCTTCAATGTACTCACTAACTCGGTCCCAAACAAGTAATTAATGATAACTCTTTGTTAAACTTACTTGTAGAAGGCACTAAATGGTGTTCTAATGGAGATAGATGAACCGATTTGGATGTTGATGCTTGAGATGTCCAATCCGTGTATGAGATGGGTGGGTGTAGATGAGCAATCCGTGTGTTTGGAAATTGGATTTGTTGAGTTGAATTAGAAGATTGGGATTTTGATTTGCATAGGGGAAGATAATCAGTGCTATCTTGGGTTAGAGAGGGTGAATGATGGAGTTTGATAGTGTTTTAGTAGGAACAGAAGAGAAAAAGAGAGTTGACTTTGGGTTTGCAAGGAGTTTCGCCCGACTTGGGCTTTAAAAATTCTCTGTTGCTTCATAGGCGCACTAGGCGCTATAAGGTAGGGAAATGGTCACCAGGCTAGCTCTTTAGGCGCTACAGTTTACAAAGGTCAAGCGCACTAGACGCTGTGAGTCAGGGGTTTGGTTTGTGCCTAGCGCACTAGGCGCTAGCTTCTGGCTTGTTGGAGCGCTCTAGGCGCTTGAGTATAACGTAGTACATTTCGAACATCCTTCAAACTTTTGCCAACAATCCAAATACACCAACATCAAACTTCAATTTGCAGAACAAATTAATACTAACTAAATTAACTAAACTAATTAACTAACTAATACTAAACTAACAAATTTATTAACTGAACTAAACTAATACCAACTAAAATAAACTAATTATACAACAAAAACAAATTGATTGAACTAAAAATTAACAGAAAATTATTTGAAATCTGGGTTGCCTCCCAGATAGCGCTTAGTTTAATGTCCTCACCCCGACTCTTTGTTTTCGGTTTCACTATCCAATTCCACTTCGATAATTGAGTAACCCTCCATTCATCAGTGATAATGCAACTTTTGAGAGCTTTCCATCTGTAAGGGTCATTGTTTCAAATTTACCTAGCTTGCCCTTTTTAATACTATCTTTTATAAACATCAAGTAGCTAGGCGTTTGGTCCATTGTGTCCATGAACAGATTATTGAATTGAAACTTTTTAAACACAACTGGATCTTCATTTATCTCTTCGTGAACCTCTTTTTCATCACACCATGGCTCCAAATTTATGATAGCTCCCTCGTCACAAAAAGATTTGCCAACACAATGACTACCAATTGGGCACGAGATTGCAAAACTACCCGGATCCTTAGACTTTGGTGGGGAAGGTATATGGGGCATTATCAAAATCGGCTCATCCCCGTTAGAACTCAAGACAGGATCTTCTCCGACCTTCTTTTCCCCGTCCCCACTCTTCTCCTTTCTAGCATCCACATCTATTGGCACATCTGATTGTAACTTTGGCGCGAGCAATCCATCAGTCTTCGGAACCATGTCGTTTAACAATTCACCTTGACGACGATTGATGATGGCGTTGAAAAGTTGTCCCATCTGGTTCTCAAGATTTCGAATCAACATCTCCTGACTATTCGTCTGCTCCTCAATCAAAACCATGAACTTAGAAAGAAGTTCCTCCAAGTTTGACATCCTTTCTTCTTCATGTGGAGGTGCTGGATCCTGAAATTCTAAAGTGTGATTGGCTTGGAGCAGGTTTGGACTTGTTATTATGGCTCCATGAAAAATTCGGATGATTCCCCCAACTATAATGATACTCGTCGGGATAGTCACTGAAGTTACCACCATACTATACCGACTCGAAACTGATGGCGTATTGATGGTTCGGATGGTTTTTGTGACACCCCCAAATCCTGGTACTTCATTTCTTCAAGATTTGACGTTAACTTAATCAAAAATTCATTTTTAATTACCCAGTCATAATAAAATTGAATAATAAAACCTGCCCATACAGGTTTAAACTTAAATAAAAATATCACAGTTTATCTAATCATTAATTACAATCATTCAAATTCGGAAATTAAATTATTACATCATTCAAAAGTCTATAACGATAAAATAAAATTACTAGTCTTCATCACTTGTACATTTTTTCCTTTCCTTTGCTAGTTGTCGGTTCATTGACCTTCTCAACCTTAGCTGCAATAAGTATATAATATGCAAGAGTGAGCAAACAAGGCTCACTTGAAATAAGAATAAATACTTTACAACATTACAACCTTTGACAGAAATAGGTTCAATAGAACTGAATGATAGTTTCTATTAACATTTTAAACATACTACTGAGGGTCTAATGACCACGAATCATGTCCACAGTTATAAGTAATCTTTCAACTTTAACAGTCATAAAACTATAAGGACTCCACGTACTTAGGGGGATCAACACTTCGTACAATGTATTGTGCACAACCATTTCAACGCTAAGCGTAAACCTCTAATAAAAGAGTTGTTCATCTCAGTATTTAGAATACAAGTCCGCACCAAAGTAAGTTTGGTTTGGATACATTACAGGGTAATTTAGAATTAACGGTCATCAACTAAGGATTAGTTGAATACAAAAGAAATAACTGTATGCTATGGAATAATCATACCTGAATTGATATTTGTAAATTAACATCATGTTTTAGGAATAATCTAATAGCATAAACATTGAATAATCATATCATAATTTACTTTGAACAATATTAAGTCAAAGTTTATTGAGAATTGGATACCAAGCATGCATAATGAATAATAATTTGAACGATAAAGTTGTTCAACACTAGAATATTAGAATATAGTGATTTGCATGCTAAATAACAAGTTACATATTAAAGAAACTTGCTCAATACTAAATATACGATTTAGAATACTTGCATCCTTATGAACAATTAGATACAAAAGCTTTCTCAAAAATAAACCATCTAGCTCTACGAAAATGTAGAGTTAGGCACTTGTGTAATTGCAATTGAATCAAAGACAATAATGTACTCAACGAAATTAAACTCGCACAATAAAATTTCTGAGTTAGAGAACTTGCCTTTAGAACAAGCTAAACCTTACAACTTGAATCAATACCCTATACATATGTCATCATGACATAATTAGTCATTATCAACATTTTATATTGATATAAACAAATATATACATCATGTAGGTCAAATTACCCATTCACATAATCAAATTATGTTAATACTAGTTAACACTTGATAACATGCTCATTTATAGTTTAATACTACTGAAATCATCATTTAACATTCCTTTTATTAACACATAACATTTATTTTCAAAATTTGTGTAATAAACTAAAACTGTCACACCATTCTGTTAACTCGCGCTGCGGCGCCACAGTTTACACTGTGGTTGGCTCTGCGGCGCTGAGCTGGCGCTGCGGCGCGAAACTTGTACTGCTGGGCTGCGCTGTGGCGCCAAAGTCCAGAACTCGGCGACAGCATGAACAAAAAGCCAAATTGGCCTACAAGCTCCAATCTAACAAACTAATTAACATGTAATTCATACATAGACTTCATGTGAACATATTGTAAAGACTTTTAGCATGATTATACACATATAACAACACAATTATCAACTTTACAAAACTCAATTTCACTGCTTTTGGCAAAAACTCCATTTTTGACATTTTTAATGAAAATCAAAACTGTGATTTTGTTTTTCAATCAAAACAGTAAATTCAAAATACCATGGTTATGATTATACATACTCTATCAAATTCAATAGTCAATTTATATATATTAACAATTAATCAAACCTTAATTTCATTTTAAACTAAGCCATACTCATATATTTTCATATAAACACTGTAATATGGTTTTCTTCACAAATTGCATACATACATGACTTAATTTCTCTATAATTACATATAAATTCATGAAACAACCTTTTACAAACAATTCTCATACAAAACTATATACATATCAACAATTCATCTTTTACAATTATTTTACAGAGACTTTTTGGGAAGAGGAAAACTAAACTTTTAAAGAAAAAGATTAAGCTCCTACCTTTGATTAATAAGATGATACTCTTCCCTTTTGATCAAGAACCTTCTTTTTCCAATTCCTTTATCAAAACCTGTAAGGATATCTCTCAATTCTCTCTAGAGTTTTCTTCTTCTCTCCCTTTTTCTTCTTCTGATATTTTTTTCTCCGAACTCTATCTTACGTATTATCATATAACGTATAATAATAATAATAATATAGATATTAAGTATAGGATTTTAACTGACATCAGTTATAAAATTTTGAAAATCAAAAGCCATAAGGCTTGTTTGGCTAGTTAACTAAAAATTAACCCATTAACCCTTACACCTTGTTTGGTAAACCTAATTAAAACAAATGGATTAATCTTTATACCTTGTTTGATAAAACATCATTAGATTAAAGACTTATTATGCATTAAGACATGTTTGGCAAAACTAAATTAAACTCTTTTAATTTATTTTAATAACTCCTTTATTGCAAGGTTATTTGTCACACTTCTATTTAATTTAATAATCAATTAAAATATTAATCTATTAAATTACTTTAACATATAAATCATTATCTCATAATTATAATTTTCTTTATAATTATAAATTTATTTAACCAACTAACACCTTATTTTTAAATTACAAATTCTAATTGAATTATTATAATTCATTTAATCATTATTAGATCTCTAACTTAATTATTAAATTAAATTAGTATATAATCTCATAACAATTAATTTTCTTAGCTCATTAATTATTTATTCAACAAATAATTAACTAAACCACATCAACTCAAATTGAACAATTATTTATTCAATAATAACATATCCCTTAAATACTTATATAAATTAATAAATATTTATTATTATAATTTAAAATTCTGGAATGTTACATTATTCCCTCCTTACAAGGATTCTGTCCTCAGAATCACAACTCAAACAATACATTCGTTACATTCTTCCCTACTTGCAAAGATTCTGTCCCCAGAATCGAAGACACTGATTAAACAAATAACTCAGGGTACTCTTTCAACATTTTCTCTTCGAGTTCTCACGTAGCTTCTTCAGCGTTGTGGTTCCTCCATATCACCTTCACAGAAGGTATCACTTTATTTCTAAGCACTTGTTCTTTCCTGTCGACTATCTGGATAGGAATCTCTTCATAAGACAAATCTTTCTCGAACTGCAACGGTTCGTACTCGATCACATGTTTGTAGTCGGGTTTATATGGTCGTAACACCGAAATGTGAAAAACATTAACTCTGGAGGTAGAGCTACCTCGTAAGCCACTTCTCCCACTCTTCGCAGCACTTCAAAGGGTCCAATAAACCTCGGGCTTAGCTTTTCCTTTTTACCGAAACTAATTTTTTCCTTCCAAGGAGAAACTTTTAGAAAATACATAAGTTCCTACGTCGAATGCACGATCTTGTCTGTGTTGATCAACATACTTTTTCTGTCTGTCTTGAGTTGCTACCAATCTTGTCCTGATGAGTTTGACAACGTCAGCAGTTTGTTGCACTAGTTCCGGTCCTAGCAGTTGACGTTCACCGACTTCATCCCAGCACAGTGGAGTTCTGCACTTTCTGCCGTACAATGCCTCGTAAGGTGGCATGCCGATGCTCGCGTGATAACTGTTGTTGTAAGCAAATTCCACCAACGGTAAATGTTCTTCCCAGCTTCCTTTAAAGTCTATGACACATGCTCTTAGCATATCTTCTAATGTTTGAATTGTTCGTTCGCTTTGGCCATCTGTTTTGTGGATGATAAGCTGTACTCATTCGCAACTGTGTCCCCATACATTTTTGTAGTCTCTTCCAGAAATTAGACGTGAATCGCGGATCTCTATCGAACACAATTGATACTGGCACTCCATGCCTCGAAATGATCTCTTTAATGTACAATTTTGCCAACTGATCAAGATTGAATCTAATCTTTATTGGTAGAAAGTGCGCTGATTTCGTCAGTCTGTCCACTATCACCCAAATCGCATCGCATCCTCTCTGAGTAGTTGGAAGACCCACCACAAAATCCATCGTGATGTGTTCCCACTTCCATTCCGGTATTTCCAACGGTTGAAGTAATCCGATGGGTCTTTGATGTTCGGCTTTTACTTTTTGACATGTCAAGCATTTCGCTACGCATTCTGCAACGTCCCTTTTCATATTCGGCCACCAAAAATGTCGGCGCAAATCTTGATACATTTTCGTGCTTCCTGGATGAATTGAATATCTTGAGCTATGAGCTTCGGTCAAAATTTCTTCTTTCAGCTTGCTGGAACCCAGATTCTTCCCTCAAACCGTAGTAGTCCTTCGTTGTCGATCTTGTATTTTACATAACTACCCTCAATCAGATTCTCTTTGATTTTCCCACACTCTTCATCTTGTAGTTGAGCATCCTTCACTTTGTCCACTAAAGTTGGACCAGCTTCTATCTGGAATAGTTGTTCGTCAGATTCTTTTGGAAATTTGATTTCCAACTCCAGTTTTGTTATTGCTGAAATGAGCTCCTCCTAAGTTGTTATCAGCATTAATTTTTCCCGACTTTTCCTGCTTAAAGCATCTGCAACCACATTCGCTTTGTCTGGATGATAAAAGATCTCACAATCGTAATCTTTTATCAGTTCCATCCACCTTTGACGCATATTTAAATCCTCCTGAGTGAAAATATACTTCAGACTTTTGTGGTCTGTGTAGATCTCACATTTCTCTCCATAAAGATAGTGTCTCCATATTTTTCAGAGCAAATACAACTGCAGCCAATTCCAAATCATGAGTCGGATACCCTTTCTCATAATCCTTCAACTGTCTTAATGCATACGCAATAACTTTGCCGTTCTGCATAAGAACACAACCCAACCCTTTGTGTGAGGCATCACTATACACCACAAAATTTCCTGTATTATTTGGTAATGCCAACACAGGTGCCACACTTAACTTCTTCAAATCTTGGAAACTCTCTTCACATTTCTCCGTCCAAACGAATTTTACAGCTTTCCTTGTCAAATTTGTTAGCGGAGTGGCTATCTTAGAAAAATCTTGAATAAATCTTCTATAATAACCAGCCAGTCCCAAGAAACTCCTCACTTCTGATGGTGTTCTTGATTGTTCCCAATTGATCACAGCTTCTACTTTTGACGGATCCACTAAAGTCCCATCTTTTTCAATCACATGCCCCAAAAATTGTACACGGTCGAGCCAAAATTCGCACTTAGAGAATTTTGCATACAACTTTTCCTTTCTTAGTGTTTCCAATATCAAACGTAAGTGTTCCACGTGTTCTTCTTGAGTTTTGGAATACACTAGAATGTCGTCGATAAATACCACAACAAACTTGTCTGAGAATGGTTTAAACACCCTATTCATCAAATCCATGAATGCAGCAGGTGCATTGGTTAAACCAAAAGACATCACCAGAAACTCGTAATGTCCATACCGAGTTCTGAATGCCGTTCGTGGTATATCGTCCTTCCTCACTTTCAACTGGTGATACCCACTTCTCAAATATATTTTTGAAAAGTATTTAGCACCTTTCAACTGGTCAAACAAGTCATCTATTCTTGGCAACGGGTATTTGTTTTTAATAGTGGCTTTGTTCAATTCTCTATAATCAATGCAAAGACGCATTGACCCATCCTTCTTCACGAATAAAACTAATAAAACTGGTGCTCCCCACGGCGATACGCTTGGTTGAATATACTTCTTGTCTAGCAATTCTTGCAACTGTACCATCAGTTCCTTCATTTCTACCGGAGCCATTCTGTACGGGGCCTTCGATATCGGTGCTGTTCCCGGCGCTAAGTCGATCACGAATTCAATTTCTCTGTCAGGCGGAAGTTCTGGCAAATCCTCTGGAAAAACGTCTTCGAATTCCCTCACTACTGGTATTTCTTCCAATTTTACAGTCTTCTTTTGAGTATTGACTATGTAAGCTAAATAGCCCACACAGCCTTGACTCAACAATTTCTTGGCCTGCATAATCGTCAGACATTTTATCTGTCTAGGCGACTTGCTACCATAGAATACTACCTTTGACGGAGTCATAAGGTTTACACACTTCTTTTGGCAATCAATTACCGCTCCATATTTGAACAGCCAATCCATTCCCAAAATAACATTAAACTTTCCAAGTCTAATCGGAATCAAATCTACCATAAAGATATTTTCCTTAATGTTCACCCTACAGTTCTTGTATACGAATCTAACATGGATTAATTTCTTATTTGCAATTTCTATGTTCAAAGGAAAATTTAGTTCTTCTCTAGGCAATTCTAACCTCTTAGCAAATTCATCAGATATAAACGAACAAGTAGCACGCGAATCAAATAATACATAAGCAATTATATCATTGATTGGGATAATACCTGACACCACATCTTTTGATTGCACAACATCTTGCATAGTCGTGTTGAAGGTTCTGGCTGTGGGTTTATTTGATGCTGCAGGTCCTGCAATGGCTCATGTACCTCCATTGTTACCTCCATTGCTTCTGGTAGTCACTCCATCCTTCTTCTTAGGGCATTCACGAGCAAAGTAATCCTTGGATCCGCACATGAAGCACGCATTCTTCTTTGGTTGAGTGCAATTTGGGGCGATGTGACCCTCCTGGCCACAATTGAAGCAAACTCGTTTCCCCATCAAGCACGCACCCTTGTGAAATTTCCCGCATGTCGCACATGCTTCAAACATTTTGTTTTGCTGGTTACCCTGTTGGTTTCAAGCACCCATGTTTCCATTCCACTTCCTCTTCAAACTGTTGTTGTTTCCACCGCTAGCACCTCCATTAATCTCATTTTCATTCTTCTTCTTTTGTTCCTGATTGAATTTTGTCACTGCCTCACCTGCACCTGCAGCGAGTACTGCCTTCTCCATCACTGCTGCAAACGTCTTCAGTTGGAACAGGGAAACCCTACTGTACAGCCAGGGCTTCAGTCCCTGTTCAAATCTCTTCGGCTTACGCTCGTCTGTGCTGACCTGATATGGCGCAAACCTCGCCAATTCGTTGAATTTCGCGGCATACTCAGATACCGTCATCGTTCCTTGCTTTAATTCCAGAAACTGCACTTCTAACTGACTCTTCGAACTCTCCGAAAAATAGGTCTCGAAGAACAACTCTTTGAACCTATCCCAGGTCTTCACTCATGGCCCTTCACGAGTTTTATTGGCCTGCCACCAATAACTAGCTTCTGCTTTCAACATGAATGTTGCGAAAACAATCTTCTGGTCATCCCTTACCCTAGCGACATCGAATACCTTTTCTATCTCTATAATCCAGGTTTGTGCTTCGACTGGATTCATGGACCCACGGAATTCAGGTGGTCCAACTGCCTTGAAATCCTTAAACGTTGTACCATGATTTTGTGGTTGATTCTGCAACGCTCCTGTTAGTAGTGTCACTAATTGTTTAACGGGGTTACCATCAACATTGTCGTTATTGGTTCCTTCAGTGGTTCTCTGTCTTTGTGGTTGACGTCTGGGAGGCATTTTCTGTTAAAATACATTCATTAGACTATTATTCAATTCTTTTAAGTAATTCTACTTAACTTGTCTTCAAAAAGAATTAACCACATAACACATAACACTTTTAATAAAGTAACAACTTTTATTTATTCATAACCTTTTTGAAACATAAAACAATAGCATCACTGCTATCTACATTACTTTCCTGAACTACAAAAGTTTCAGGACAACATCATAGTCATATCCCATAGGTTGCACAACACTTGGGATTTACAATTTATTTAACCTTTCACTCATCGTATAACAACTACGATGTTCTATTAAGATACTTCTTAGTCCGACCACGTTCTTCCTCCATGACCCGAAACTTTGTTCTGCGATCTAATACGTATGATGGCAGTGTCTCGAACTGAATAGGATATCCCATGACCCGATCTTGAGCTCGATTAATTGCGGTGTTAAATACTTTATTCATCTCTTCCATCTTCATCCTCTTCGCCTGTGAGTTCCTTACTGCTCTTCCAGTTCGTTGAAAAGCTTCCACGTATGCATCTTCAGCTCTCGCCCTCTTGGTAGCTTCTTCCTTCAACTTGTTCTTCAGTTCAGCGACCACCTCGATCAATTGTTCTTTTTCTCCTTCGGTTTGTACTAGTTTCTCCTCAGCATTTGACAGTCGTTCCTGACGATCCTGGATCTCGCCGTCTTTTTGTGTCATTGCAGTCTGTTGTTCAGCTACTATCTCCTGCAACTCCTCAACTGTATCCTGAAGTTCCACGTTACGGTCGTAGACTTCATCGTACATACGACCAGCCATCGAGGTTAATGGAGTCTTCTCGTCCTCGTCATCCTCATCCTCCTGTGGCAACTCAACGGGGTCCTCCTCGTCCGTCTGCACATCGTCATCCTCATCTTCAACTACTGTGACCAACGGGGCCGACTCCCATGGCAGTAGTTGTTCCCAAACTACCTGAATGTCGCGAGGCTCCTCCTCAATAGGCATTTGAGGTCCCTCCTCCCTATCCTGACTGGATTCTCCGACATTAGTCATCCTGACAACAAAGTTTTAAAGTTTTAATTATTAATTATTTCTACTCGACACTCACGAGTACATAAACTATAAACACATAAGCACATAAGTGTTTTAGTACTTCTTCCTTAAAACTCAATAAGAGTTATCTCCACTATCTTTTCAAAGGTTACTTTCTAAGGCTTTTTCCCACCTAAGATTCATAGCCTAAAACTTTGATATCAACTTGTGACACTCCCAAATCCTGGTACTTCATTTCCTCAAGATTTGGTGTTTACTTAATCAAAAATTCATTTCTAACTACCCAATCATAATAAAATTGAATAATAAAACCTGCCCATACAGGGTTAAACTTAAATAAAAATATCCCAGGTTATCTAACCTTTAATTACAATCATTCAAATGCGGAAATTAAATTATTATATCATTCAAAAGTCTAACGATAAAATAAAATTACAAGTCTTCATCACTTGTACATTTTTTCCTTTCCTTTGCTAGTGGTCGGTTCATTGACCTTCTCAACCTTAGCTGCAATAAGTATATAATATGCAAGAGTGAGCAAACAAGGCTCACTTGAAATAAGAATAAATACTTTACAACATTACAACCTTTGACAGAAATAGGTTCAATAGAACTGAATGATAGTTTCTATTAACATTTTAAACATACTACTGAGGGTCTAATGACCACGAATCATTTCCACAGTTATAAGTAATCTTTCAACTTTAACTTTAACAGTCATAAAACTATAAGGACTCCACGTACTTAGGGAGATCAACCCTTCGTACAATGTATTGTGCACAACCATTTCAACGCTAAGCGTAAACCTCTAATAAAAAAGTTCTTCATCTCAGTATTTAGAATACAAGTCCGCACCAAAGTAAGTTTGGTTTGGATACATTACAGGGTAATTTAGAATTCAACGGTCATCAACTAAAAATTAGTTGAATACAAAAGAAATAACTGTATGCTATGAAATAATCATAACTGAATTGATATTTGTAAATTAACATCATGCTTTAGGAATAATCTAATAGCATAAACATTGAATAATAATATCATAATTTGCTTTGAACAATATTAAGTCAAAGTTTATTGAGAATTGGATATCAAGCATGCATAATGAATAGTAATTTGAACGATAAAGTTGTTCAACACTAGAATATTAGAATATAGTGATTTGCATGCTAAATAACAAGTTACATATTAAAGAAACTTGCTCAATACTAAATATACGATTTAGAATACTTGCATCTTTATGAACAATTAGATACAAAAGCTTTCTCAAAAATAAACCATCTAGCTCTACGAAAATGTAGAGTTAGGCACTTGTGTAATTGCAATTGAATCAAAGACAATAATGTACTCAACGAAATTAAACTCGCACAATAAAATTTCTGAGTTAGAGAACTTGCCTTTAGCACAAGCTAAACCTTACAACTTGAATCAATACCCTATACATATGTCATCATGACATAATTAGTCATTACCAACATTTTATATTTATATAAACAAATATATACATCATGTAGGTCAAATTACCCATTCACATAATCAAACTATGTTAATACTAGTTAACACTTGTTAACATGCTCATTTATAGTTTAATACTACTGAAATCATCATTTAACATTCCTATTATTAACACATAACATTTATTTTCAAAATTTGTGTAATAAACTAAAATTGTCACACCATTCTGCTAACTCGCGCTGCGGCACCACAGTTTACACTGTGGTTGGCTTTGCGGCGCTGAGCTGGTGCTGCGGTGCGAGTCCAACGATTGGCGCTGCGGCGCGAAACTTGTACTGCTGGGCCGCGCTGCGGCGCTAAAGTCCAGAACTCGGCAACAGCCTCGGCAACAACATGAACAAAAAGCCAAATTGGCCTACAAGCTCCAATCTAACAAACTAATTAACATGTAATTCATACATAGACTTCATGTGAACATATTGTAAAGACTTTTAGCATGATTATAAACATATAACAACACAATTATCAACTTTACAACACTCAATTTCACTGCTTTTGGGAAAAACTCCATTTTTGACATTTTTAATGAAAATCAACACTGTGATTTTGTTTTTCAATCAAAACAGTAAATTCAAAATACCATGGTTATGATTATACATACTCTATCAAATTCAATAGTCAATTTATTACTTTATCAAATTCAATAGTCAATTTATATATATTAACAATTAATCAAACCTTAATTTCATTTTAAACTAAGCCATACTCGTATATTTTCATATAAACACTGTAATATGGTTTTTTCACAAATTGCATACATACATGACTTACTTTCTCTATAATCACATATAAACTCATGAAACAACTTTTTACAAACAATTCTCATACAAAACTATATACATATCAACAATTCATCTTTTATAATTATTTTACAGAGACTTTTTGGGAAGAGAAAAATTAAACTTTTAGAGAAAAAGATTAAGCTCCTACTTTTGATTAATAAGATGATACCCTTCCCTTTTGATCAAGAACCTTCTTTTCCTAATTCCTTTATCAAAACCTGTTAGGATATCTCTCAATTCTCTCTAGAGTTTTCTTCTTTTCTCCCTTTTTCTTCTTTTGATATTTTCTTCTCCTAACTCTATCTTACGTATTATCATATAACGTATAATAATAATAATGTAGATATTAAGTATATGATTTTAACTGACATCAGTTATAAAATTTTGAAAATCAAAAGCTATAAGGCTTGTTTGGCTAGTTAACTAAAAATTAACCCATTAACCCTTACACCTTGTTTGGTAAACCTAATTAAAACAAATGGATTAATCCTTATACCTTGTTTAATAAAACATCATTAGATTAAAGACTTATTATGCATTAAGACATGTTTGGCAAAACTAAATTAAACTCTTTTAATTTATTTTAATAACTTTTTTATAGCAAGGTTATTTGTCACACTTCTATTTAATTAAATAATCAATTTAATCAATTAAAATATTAATCTATTAGATTACTTTAACACATCATTATCTCATAATTATAATTTCCTTTATAATTATAAATTTATTTAACCAACTAACACCTTATTTTTAAATTACAAATTCTAATTAAAATATTTTAATTCATTTAATCATTATTAGCTCTCTAACTTAATTATTAAATTAAATTAGTATATAATCTCATAACAATTAATTTTCTTAGCTCATTAATTATTTATTCAACAAATAATTAATTAAACCACATCAACTCAAATTGAACAATTATTTATTCAATAATAACATATCCCTTAAATACTTATATAAATCAATAAATATTTAATATTATAATTTAAAATTCTGGAATGTTTTAGTTTCTAGCACAATATTCACATATCACCGCTACACTTTGAATAGGTTGTGTTGCTAGAGCGTCAATCTTCCTCGAAAGTGTCTCAAATTGTGCTGAAAATTCATCGAGTCCATAATTCACTGCCTCCCTTGGCCGAGTCATTTTCGAATAAGGCCATTGATAATCAAATTCCGTCACGGTACCTGAAAAGAAATTAAACTAGAGAGAACTAAAATAATAAAAAAACGTTTAAATTAAGATTAATTTGATTGAAATCAATAATAACAAAATAGTAAACTAATTTCCCCAGTAACGGCGCCAAAAACTTATTGTCTAATTTCTTACTAGCACTTAACACGCAAGTATACGTGTTCGTTTGCAATATTCAACAAGCAAGGATATCGTTCCCACGAGGAAATAGACTAATATTTATCGATTATCAATTCCAATTCAATTACTCTTAATTTAAACTACGAAATATTAGTTGTGATTTGAAAATTAAAATTAACAAAACTAATTACTAAGATCAAAATTCATTGCAGATTTAACAAGTTAAGATTACAACTTCCCTTGGTATTTCGTTTAAATCGCTTCACTTCCCATTTAATTCAGTTAAGTAATACGAATCATTATTCAAGAATGCTTTATAGTACTCGCATACTTCTTCCGAAAGACACGTGAACAAATCTCCTTAAATCTGATATTTAAGACACAAAATTACAAGGAACATCCTAATCAATCAACTCACTATATTCCTATGTGAATCAAGTTAATTAGGGTTTTAAGCACAAATTCTTTCAATGGATACAAAATACACATGTATATTCGTATCCTACATGCTAATCATATTAACCTTATTCAAATTATATAAACAAATGTTATTAAATCCAAATCTATCTATATTTCATATTCCAATTTTATATAGATTATCATGATAATTGTAGGCCAAACAATTAATCAATAAATACAAGATATAATAAACAATTTAATAGAAACCAACTTTAATTCAATGAGAAGATTTAATTTAAACTACATACCAAGTTCTGTTGCAATCTTTATTAAAATTTAGTTCATAATGACAAAAGAAAATATCATCCAAATTAATAATCCAAACATCCAAGATAATTACAAAGATCAAAAATTAGAGAAAAGATTAGAAGAACTTGTCAGATTGCTCATAATCTTTCACTTGATCTTTAGCCTCTGAAATATCCTTCGTGTTTTCCTTGTTCTCTCTGCAAATCTCTTGATAATTCTATTGATACGTTCTTTCTGAAGTATTCTCCTATTTGTATCGGTTCAAACCCTCGTCAAGATTTCTATTTGGCTTTAGAAACCAACTTAGCAGCAAAACAAACCACTCAAGCGCACTAGTGCTAGACTGAGACCATGTATTTACACTAGGCACTAGGAATAACTTTGTCCAAGCGCACTAGGCGCTAGACTGAGACCATGTATTTACAAAAATACCACTCAACTCCAATTTTAATGATTTTTAATTCTTTTCTTCTCTCAAATGACCAATTTGTCCCTCCAGCTCCATCCTACAAGAAATAAATACAAAAACCAATAAAAAGATACTAAAAATACTCAAAGATAACAATAATTAAGCTTAACAATACCAGATTCGTATGTATAAAACCCACTCATCATTACACCAATGTGTTACACCCTCCGTCCCATAGGTGTCTTAAGTACAAAAAAGTATTGCCCACCAAAAGATGTCTCAAGTACACAATTCAAATGCCAAATGTTATTTAAAGACTAGATTACCCACTAACGTGTTCGTGGGGTCCACTAGTTTTAAGAAAGAGAAAAAATCATTACTAAATTTACATGGGGTCCACTATGGGTTTTGGAACTCATTTTATACTCTTTCCTCTACTTTAATTTCTTTAAAAATAATATGTTTAAAAAGGTGTACTTAAGACCCTATTGTGGGACTTAGGTATACATGTTACTATATGGTTGATCAAGATCATAAAGACATTGCCGACCAAGGAGCTGTTTGATAAAACTGAATGAAAAATTTTGAATGATTCAAAAATCTGAATGAAATGATTAGAACATAGTCTCTGAATATTGAATAAAAAAACGTGTTTGATAACTAATCTGTCTGAAACATCTGAATGAGTGTATTTTACAAATTTAACCTTTGAAATATACTTGACAAGTTTGTTAAGTAATTATTAATGTGTTATCTTTTCTAAATGACTTCATGGTGTTTTGACAAAAACCAACATAATAAATTTAATTGTCAATAATACATTAATTTATTCATTTTCATTTTATATACAAGCTCGTTTATTTTAATTTTTCAAAAGTATTCAAATTAAAATTCAATTGGATATTTTATTTATTAGAACCACATTTTTATTGTACTATCAATTACTTAATTTTATTTTGAAATTATTGGATCTAGTTCACGGTCTCAAGAATTAAATGGCCATGATGCCCGGTTGTGTTATGATTAGGCCTGAACCGAACCGTTCGCGAATTGGTTCGGTTCGGTTCAGTTCGAGTTCGAGTTTGATGTCTTGACGAGTCGAGTTCGCACATGGTTTCACGTTCGATTGTTCAATTGAAAATGTTCGCGAACCATGTGGTTCGGTTCGTTTGTGTTCACGAACGGTTCAATTTGAGAAGTTCGAGTTTGGTTCGAGTAGTTTGATTTCTAACATGGGTTCGAGTTGTTTGATTTCTTTCATATGAAATTTATTAACCGACTTGGAAGTTGAAAATATAATCAGTTCACGTGGTTCGTCAAAATGTTTGCGAACTTGATAACGTTCGCGAACGAGAATGCGTTCATGAACGTTTGCCATGCTCGTTCGCGAACTGTTCATGTTTGCGAACTCGATAATGTTCGACCATATTCGCGAACTGTTCGCGAACTCCTCATGAATAGCTAACGATTTAATTAGCACATAGATGTTGGTTCGATCATGTTATTCGAACATGTTCGAGTTCTCGACTAACAATGTTCGAGTTCGACAAAGTTCGGATCGGTTCGGTTCGTTTGCAGTCCTAGTTATGATGGAATATTGTTGAGTTTTTTTTTTTTAATTTTGAAATAAAGATTGAAGAAAAAGGATAAAGCAAGTATTTTTGTTTTAATAAAGGAGGGTATCTTAGTAAGAAGCCAATCATTACACCATCTGACCGAATTATTTAAAATTTTGTAATTTACCGACCCATGCCAATTCAGACAATAAAAATGTTTATCAAACGGTTAACTAATCCGACCGATTCAGATTTTGGGCCATTCAGACTCCATAAAATGCAATCAAACAGCCCTCAAGTATGATATGCCTAAGCTCATAGGAATGAGTAACACTTTGTTAAATCATTATAAGCACTGTAACTGTGAAATAAGAGAATGTTCTGAACTTAGATTGACCAGTTCAGCTGTGGTTGTTGATGCATGTTTGCCTATTTCTATATATAGTAACTTCACTCAAGAAAAGTATCGTTCTCACGAAGAGCAATTAATAACACTAATAATATAAGTACTAATCATGCACCAATTCAATTTTATTTAGAAAAATGCAAACTCAATTATGACTAATTAATAAATTAACACAACTGCTTAAATATGAAATCAATGAATAAAAATATTAAGGAAATAATTTCCCCCGATGAATCATTCAAATATAACTATTCTAATTTTGCTAAATTAATTATCTAGAATTGCCAACTGAGAATCACTAATAGCTCATATAATCATTTTTCAAATAATTATATAGCATAATAAATGAATTCATTAAGTATCTTTCTCAACATGTTGCTTGCGGCATACAGATATATCCCTATCCTATACACAAATGAATATTCAATACGAGGAAGAATAACTAATTACAAGTTATTATATCCATATCTCAATTTAGTTTTCCTTGTCAAATTCCATCTAAATCTATTAGATAATTGTTGATCAGGCAATTATAACTTGAAGCACAAAATATAATAAACGATTCAACCAATAATCAATTTAAACAAAAGCAAGAATAAATTAAATTAAACTATCATCGGGTTTCATTGTAACCTTAATTAACAAATTAGTTCATAACTACAACTATGAACATCATCAAATAATCAAGAGCCATTCCAGATTACAAGAAATAAAGATTAAAGAAGAAGAATTAAACTATGATTAAAGAAGAAGAATTAAACTATGTCAAATCCAATCTTTAATGTTCAGCTTCCCTCTTTGCAAGCCTTGAATATCTCCTTCAAAACTAATGAGAACCTTTACACTGGAAAATAATACGTAACTCCCTAACCTGATATCTTCCCCCTAATATTCTATATTTGATATATTAAATTTCCAACCCATAAATAAGCGTAATTTAGTTGAAGTTGAAGCCTTGAAGAGTTTGAGACTTCCGAAACTACAATTAGTAAGTGCCCAAATTAAACAGCAACGTAATTAGCCCAAAACAGCTCCCAGATAGCCGTGCACGTCCATCACACTTTCTATAGAGCGCCGTGGCTCTTGAGAAATACAAAGGTTAGCGCCGCGACTCTTGAGATAAGAGCACCACGGCTTGAAACTTTATGTAGATTTTCTTGTCTCCTCTTACGCGTCCGTTTGGTCCACTTTAGCCATGTTGAACCCAACTACTTATCATTTGCCACCGTCAAGCCAATGCCAGACAATTCTTTAACCCCCGTAGCTTCTTGTCAAGGCTAAATACGCGTCAACTATTGCAATTTACACCAACATAGGTTGAATTTAACATTTCTGCACAAAAACACTAAAATGCATAAAAATGAACTAAAAATACTCAAGAATTAGCAAAAATATCAAGTCTAGACTAATTAGTAGATATAAAATTCACTTATCAAATATCCCCAAACTTTGCTTGCCCTCAAACAAAACCTAAAAACAAAACTAAAACCTAAAAACTCTAAAATGCAATCTACTATCAAATTATCATGAATCTGAATATAGCCTCCAAGATCATACATAAACAATCCTTAGCAAAAATCAAATCGTGCATAAGCCTGTCAATCAACTTAGTCATCAATTTCACAGTAATTATGATCCCAAAATGTGTGACACCACCACTCCAATTAATCCTACCTTAGACAAGATTATACAACGAACACCTAGTAAAAGAAAACTATCAATATCACCGGAAAGATATCACAGTAACAATTGAGCAAAGGCAAACATCATCCAAGCTATATATAAAAGCAATAAAAGCCACGGATCGACGATTCGGGCATACGCACACAACACGACTCTCAACGTGAATAACTGTGTGTGAATGAAAGTGGAAAAAGGCTTTAAGAAATCGCGTCAAAGGAGATGGTTAGAATTGATAAAAGATTATGATTGAAAGATCTTTTATCATCCGGGCAAAGCAAATGTGGTTGCCGATTCCTTGAGCATAAAAGGGAAATACAATTCTTTTCTTGCATAATTATCCTTCCCAGATACATATAAATAAATTTCATCTTTTTTTTTCTTCTTCAGTGATCAGTGTGTTTTACGCTCCTCACATTCGATCGAACGAGTGTGTTTTACGCTCCATCTCGTTCCTATATTTACCAAGGAGTGTGTTTTTAAGCTCATTCTCACCCCACCATCTAACATAACTCGAGGAAGAATAACAATTTGAATTTAATTTTTTTTGAACGAATGCCTATCCCTGTTTCAATTAAAACTGAAATACGATCCTACAATCTTGACAATACCTATAACCAAGGTTTCATCCTATAATCTCCCTAAGATACAATTAACTGACATCGGGATATACGTGCTTTAAAAGTATAGGAATCACAGCTACGCAAAATCGACTTCTAAATCGATATCTAAAACTAAAACATAATTCAAATTTTATTTGCATATAACCAAATCTAATCATCTGTTATCATCGGCTATCACCAATTCACTACTAAATCCTACTTGAAATAAAAATTTTCTATTTTTTTTCTATTTTTTTAAATTCATGCAAAATTAAACATGCAATTAACATATTTAATAAACTAATTAAACAAATTAAATAAACAAACTAATTAACATTATTAATTAAAACAAACTACTAAACCTTACTAATTAACATGCAATTTACTACTAACTAATTAATAAAACATCCTAACAAGCAAATTAAAATAAGTTCAATCACCAAAAGTAGCACCCCCAAACTTAACAGTTACATTGTCCTCAATGTATCAAATCATTAGAATTTTAATAAATACTTCCCTGAGGATCTCAATCATCATTCTCGTCTGCAAGATCATCATCATTATCATCGTCGATCTCCTTTGTCTTGAACACCAAATCAGGGAACACAGGTGGTGGCAGGAAATGAATCGGATCCGAACCAGTCACGTTAAATCTGCTATCGAATGTAGTGATGTCTTCGTTCGTGTAATCCACAAAAGTGTCCACGTGGCCCGCTATCTGGTTCACCATGCATGTTTGCTAGCGAGACAACCTCGACAACTACTCCTGTCCTTGCCCCAAGTTGTCTGTCACAATTCGCAGTGCCCTAACCTTCGTAAGCAGTAAATCCAGAGACGCTCCAGATGAAGAACCACCAGCAACAGCATGCCGAGTCGGTTGGGATGGCTCCGCAGCACCTCCAGCAGCAGCAACAACAACCTCAACCTCGGCCTCAGGTTCAACAATAAATTCAACACCCCTCAACTAAGCGATGCCACTGATAGCCCGGCTGTCAAATATCTCATCTGCAACCCATACAACCCTAAAGTTCCTACACAACCAACAAATGAGTGATGGGTGTGGATGTCCACCAGTCGAGCCTCCCCGCAGTGTATGGATTATTGAACCATAGATGACCTTACCGACGTCTATGCTCTTCCCCGTAATTATAACATACAGAAGAACCGCCCTGGACTTGATCACATCGGACACATGGGAAGACAACATCAATTTTGCACAAATAAAGTAGTACCAAGCCCTGCCAAATTGGCTTAGCTTGCTCCTTGGGAATTACACCGCTTCATCACACCGTATAATCCATTCAGCCCTGGGCCTACACAAGCCCTTGATCACTTGGTCCCAATCCAGCTCTTCCATCCTATAATATGTGAATTCATCGTCCTCGATCGGAGCAAGGTTATAGTAGGCATTGATGGCCACACTATCAAAAGGCACCGATTCACCTCGAACAATTGCCACCTTATTCTTTGCCTCCACCGCATTTGCATAAAACTCTTTGACTATCGCCACCACGGCGACCTCCGGTTGTGTTGTTAATACTCTCCAACCACGATTGTTTATTGTTGCTCTTATTCCTCTTTCATTGTACTCCTGCGGTACTAAGCCTGTTCTTGAATCAAATTCTTGTTCACCAAAAACGAGTGAAACCGCTTCGACTCGGCCTCGCTCATGAAACGAGTCCGATCATATGTTCTTGCAGCCCTGGATTTTGAACTCTCACCACGTTGTCTTTTGGGAGCCATACCTTGCACAAAGTCGCTAAGAAAATCAACCAAATTGATGAAGACTTTCTTTGAGGCAATCTGTCAAACACTTGGCGTGCAGTCCAATTTTCTCCCATTGTCAAAGCTCCATGTTACTCCAATTCTCCCCCAAATGTGATACCAACAACAAGCAATCCAATCCAATAGAAGAAATCAGCCCAGAACAGAAGCAAATTGATGTGTGTGATCAATTACCTTTGCTAGCTTTGGAGAAGATGAAAAGATGTATATCCCCTTTTCCAATGCTTCCCAATCTTTATATAGAAGTTGTATTAGCTTTGCATGCCCCAATTGATCCCTAGTAGGAGTTGAATTGATGTAATTAAGTGCAAATAGGAGTTCTCGAATTGGTGTTGGAGACTTTGGAGAATTTGAAGTTGGGAAGAGTTGGGAGTGTTGGGAAAGTTGGGCATGTGCTGGGCCCAAAATTTTAAGCTGAAATCCATAAGAGCGCCGCGGCTTTGGGTCGAGCGCCACGACCTCGCCGCGGCGCTGAACATTCTGCAATTCAGTGCATGCTGCTGCTTGGTTTTGCTTGGCCCTTCCTTCCTTGCTTTCCTTGCCCCTTCCTTGCCTTGCATCGTGCCTCGTCTGATCGGATTTCTTGGCATCCCTTGCATAGGTTTCAATTAACAATTGAGATCGCCATATTGTTAATTTGCAATAGTTATTCAGCTTAATTAATCATAAATATTTAAATGAACTAAGATTTCATTAAGATGCCATTTAAACCCAATAATTGTACACATTAAGTAACATACAACTTAAACTAAATTCATTTCCTAACACTAATTAAAATGCAATCTAATACTAATACTGAATTTAAAAACCCTTTGGTTGCCTCCCATTAACGCTTGTTTTATAGTCTTCAACCTGACTTCTTCATTCTTCTACTCGGGCTCTGTTGAGACGTTCGGAATGTCGTCGATTGCACATTCCACTTCATTCTTCACAAATCACCCGTTTTCTTCCACGACTCCTTTTCCTTCTATCCATTCATTCTTATTCAATCGGGTTGCACTGTCATCCTGCACTTTCTTCTCATGATTTATGCCCTCTTCCGCCAAATAACATTCTTCCACTTTGTTCGGAAACCTGATAGTATCGAACACATTGAACTTGACTTCTTGATCGTTGACCCTCATTGTAAGTTTTCCATTATGCACATCGTCAATGTTTGACCTGTAGCTAAGAACAGACAACTGGAAACACGAACTTGTCAATTTTCACTAGAACGTCCTCGATTACTCCCTTTGGATAAGTGATTTACCTATCCGCTAGTTGCAATGTGATGTTCGACTTCTTTGCCTCTTTTAGACCTAGCTTCTTGTAGATAGATAATGGCATGAGATTGATGCTTGCGCCGAGGTCGCATAAAGTTTTCCCTACGAACTGTGTCCCTATGGTGCATAGTATTGTGAAACTTTCAGGATCCTGCAGCTTCGCTGGCAATTTCTTTTGAATAATAGCACTGCATTTCTCCGTTAGAGCTACCATCTTACACTCGACTATCCTTCGCTTTGAAAGAATTTCCTTCATGAATTTCACATAACTCGTCATTTATTCTAAAGCTTCGGCAAAAGGTATGTTAATATGTAGTTTCTTGAAAACATCCAAGAATTTAGAGAATTGGTGTTCAAGCTTTTGACTTTTCGGACGTTGTGTATATGGCACGGGAGGCTTCTTCATGTTTTGCTTGCCCCCATTATTGTTCAAATCTAACATGGCATCTCCCTCGTTCTCTTCATTCTTGCTGTTGTCGGTTTTGACCTTTTGCTTCCCATCACTGTTTTTCTTACTCATTCTCTTGCAAATTCTTACCATTTCTTAACGTGATCGCCTTGCATTGCTCATGACTCTTTCACAGGGTTAACCTTCGTGTCGCTTGGAAGAGCATCTTGAGGACGGTTGTTCACTGCACTTGCTAGTTTTCCCATTGGTTCTCCAAGTTACGTATGGATCCCTCTAAACTGTTCAATTTCGTGTCATTGTGAGCAATATATTTGGTGATTAACTCCTCTAAACTCGTCTTTCTTTCTTGTTGTGGTTGATTTTGTCCTTGGAAACCCGGTGGATGAAATTGACGTGGAGTTGAAGCTTAATTTTGGTTGTTGCTCCATGAAAAGTTTGGATGGTTTCTGTTTGTTTGAAGAAACGAGAACAAACATACAATCATATTGTAATAAAGCGGAAACATGACCATAAATCAAATTTAATTTTTTTTGCAATCTTAGGAATCATCTTATGCAATATTATTAATTGAGAAAGGATTAAAGATATACCTTATGAAGATGAGACAACTCCTTGCTATGATATTCAAGTTCCAATCCTTTGATCTTCTGTGCTTCTCCAATTCATCGGATCAAACGTTCGCTACCCAAGTGTGTAATGCTCTAAAGTTGATCCACCAAGAGTATATTGATTGAAGGATTAAATTTAGGTTCTACACGACCTAGGGTGACTACTCCTAACTCCTTAGGTTTTTGAGAATACTTGCAAAGAGATGTATTAGCATTAGTCTGTTTCATAATAAGATTCTTCTTATTTATAGACTAACCCTCACTCCTAAACCTTTTAGGATTTAGGGTTTTAATTTAATTCCCAATCTTATTAAGAACTAAATTATTAATAATAATAAGACTCTTATTTATTTATAATTTAGTATTTGTCAAAATACTTAATTATAAATATTAGTATTTCTCCAAATACTAAATTATTATTATTTGGCCAAATACTATATATTAGTTTTTTTCCAAAAACACTAAAATGCATAAAAACGAACTAAAAATACTCAAGAATTAGCAAAAATATCAAGTCAGGCCTACCTAATTAGTAGATATAAAATGCACTCATCAATGCATATCATACAAGTACCGCCTCCAATAATAAGCTTTTAAGCTAGACTTCCACAATGAACTAGCTGTTGGAAAATTTTAGTACGACCTAGTCTTCCTCCTCAACTTTAGGGGCTAATAAGATACACCTCAAAACAAAAAGGAAGGAAAAGGAGTTAATGGGATACACCTCAAAAACAAAAAGGAAGTATCCAAATCTTTGTCCTTTAAATCTCCATCTTTGAAAGCTCTAAGGTTTATTTGATATGATGATCATATCCTTGCTTGAAAAGAACTTCCTCATACTTTGTCTTCATTGCAACAACAATAAACACCTCTAACAAATAATGAGTATTTTGCTTGGGTACAAAGATTGTTGCGGGCAAGTGGGAAAAAGCTTCCCAACAAACTGATAAGCCAAACAAATTTTGAGTTGCTAGAAAGGCCATTTTAGGGGTTTATTTCCTTGGAATTTGTGGCTGAAACTTGAGGATAGATAGTTAGTTACTGAGATTTATGGTTTATTAATGATGATTCAAAATGGTAGAGGCTTGGATTTAGAACTGTAAACGAGCTGAGCCGAACCGAGTCAAATCAAACTTTGGCTTGCCGAGCTCAAGCTCGACTCTGAGTTAAAAGCTTTGTGTTAGCTACTACCTACTCCCTCCGTTCCGAAATATAGGATCAATGTTGACCTTTTGAAGTCAATTTGACATATTTTCAAATTCAAAATTGATATGATTTTTTTTAATTAGACAATACAATTATAAAAATTGAAAACTATGTAAAAGTACTGCAAATTACAAGATTTCTTGCTTTCAAAAGTAGAATGAATCTCATATTGACTTTGACAAGTCAAGCATGTTCTTATATTGTTGGAAATGGAGGGAGTATTATATAGGTAACATCATTACGTTGAGTGTCTGGGCACAATTCTTAAACTCGGTTGTTTTCTAGGACTCCATGAATTTATGACAACAGTTAAAAATCTAATGTCCCTGTTTGAACTTCCAAATAGCAACAGGTTTATAATTGTTAGATATTCTATACTTAAGTTCTTCAGCACAACTGATCGTGTACTGTGTTGTCTGATGCTAAAATGTCCATTTAGTCTAGTCTATCCTTTCATATCAAAGTCATGCAAGGGGCTTGAAATGAACATTTTAGCATTAGACAGTACAGTGAACAATCAGTTGTTAAAAAAATTGTACAGTGAACGTGGATTTCATTTAGTCTAGTCTATCCTTTCATTTCTTTTTGCTTGGCTTTCCTTTGTGATGTTAAGTTTCTTTCTATTTCCAGGCCGGAAGCACTCTTGATACAGTAGAGCAACTTGTGGAAGAACAAAGCCTGGACCCTTTGTTTGCCGATAAGTAGGCATCTAAGTTTCTGCCCAGTTTTTAAGATACATTGTTAACAAAATTGTTTGTTCTAGTAACAATTGCACTGCAAATGCATACATTTGAGAAGTAATAGTACTTTTATCTGTACATATCTCATATTAAATGCCAAAATATTTCTTATTAGTTACTTCAGATCTGGGACTCACAACACCACAATCAATTGGCTTGATAATCTTCTTCCTTGCTCAACATTGGCAGACTATTATGATTCTGAATGAAACTTTTACCAATTATTACGAGATGTATAGTATCACCCTAAACTTAAGGCATGGTAGAGTTATTACATTAAGACATGCCGGTTTCTGAAGCATTTTCATATCAAGGTTAAAATAGTTTCCATTGTAACCACGCTTCTTTATGCTTCTTTATTGTAGAATTAATTAATAAAGTGTTGTTCCAATTATGGCATGTGAGGATACTTTTATTAAAGAAAATGAGTGCCTTGAAATATTGTATATATGCATGTACATAGATGTTCACAAATAGTAAAAACATGCATGGATGCATGCTCTAACTATATAATTCTCTAAGCACAATTCAGTATGAGGATGATAACAAATGCTTTTCAGGAGTAATGTTGGAGATGTTTCTCTCTCTCTGTCATTAGTGAAGAAGAATGAGGTCCAACACTTGATGAATTTGCTGGAAAAGGTCAGTAAAGTTTGTTCAATTTTAGTTTTTTTTTCCTCATTTTATCTCTCATTAATAACTTAATAGGGAAAACAGCTACCAGTTACTTGCATTCAGGTGCAACTTACACATAGATATACATAGTGGCGGAAATATAATTTTTGTTCAGTGGAGTGAAAATATATTATAAGTGTCAATTTTCTTTTTAATCAAAGAGATTTTTTTAAGAAAATTGAACATATTGATAGTGAATGTTCCCTCTAAATTTACATACCACTTTTTTTTTTCTTTTTCCTGTGGATTTATGACATGTCGAAAGTAAATTTTGATATTATTTTGTAAGGAATTGATTTTTTCACAATTGAAATTGTTTTTTTCACAATATCCTCTTTCACATGAATGTTGGACCACTTACTATTCATCTGAGGACCTAGTTCAACCCCCTATAGCATATAAAGCATCCACTGATGCTGCTGGGGCCTGGGGGACTTGAGCCCTCACTCTCTTGGATACCAAGGAGGGATGATAAATATTGGACCGATTCCTTTGGTTATGTATTGTGAATCTTTTAAATTAAAACTACTAAATCTCGGTCCTTAATAATTGTAGTGCCTCAAATAATGTTTTAACTTTTTTAATGTAATTATTTTTTGCCACATTTCAAATGAGATTGAAGTCTAGTTTAGAATCATTTTAATCAAGAGTGGCTTGCAACCGCATCTGCATGCAGCCACTCAACATGTGTAGTTTGTGGCTGTGCATATGTGGCTTTTGCAGTTTTTGGTTGCGGATAGTGTCTAGCATTACTATGACCACGCTCTCCCCTACCACCTTGAGTTTAGGTGCTTATTGCTTGTGACAAGTTATCCCTTTTACCAGCTTTGCTGCATCTTGAGAAGAAAAATATTTAATGTTCTTCGTCCTTTGGGATACTTTATCTAGGTACAAGAGTGTCAATATTCATCTTGCTAGAGCAGTTGAGCTTGAACACTCGAGAATACCTAGTCAAATATGCATTCAAGCCTCACTGAGCATACAACACTATAATAGATTGTTGGTCTGCAAGTTTTGACTTGAAAGGATGTAGAGGGATCAGAAATTATCGAATAATGAGAAATTGTGTTATCATATTTTCAGGCAGAAGAACAGAATCGCATAATCAGAGCTCGTGTTGAATTTATGAAGAATAAACGGCAAGATTTCTCAAGTTCTGCAGATGTTGTTGAAAAGGTAATGCAAGCTATCTGACATTTTGTTTTGTTTTGATTTGATTTTTTTCCCCTATAAAATAGTTAATTGCCGAAGTCTTCCATGGATATCATATGCCTAATTATATCTGAAAGTAACTTAAGTATTAGTTTCTTATTTGTAAAAATTTGCAGTTGAGAACTAGAATTTTTGAACTACGAGGCATTGAATAGTACTGCACTGCAATGATCTATATGTACCATCTAAGGTATAATTTTTAGTTTATGGATAAATCATATCCTTGTTGATTTTTCAATGATTGATGTTGGTATTAAACATAGGTCATATGCATGAAGTGATACACCAGAAGGCACACATTGTGATACACTTCAATTTTAAGAATGTAAGAAGCTCTTCATCACTTTAGTAGAATCATTCTTGTTCATCCGCTCCATTCATCCTCTTCTGCTTTATACTTATATTACATTAGAATGATGCTGCTGTAATCTTTGCTAGCTCTTTCTGTAATTTCTATTGTTTCTTGTATGTAATTAGCATGGTGCTAATGCTAGCTTAGCTTGCAAATGTGGTACTCTAATGTAGTAATTTTGACGCATGAATGATCAAGTTGTAGGGGATACACTAATTTGATTCTGGTTCTATATACTACTATAGTTTTTCTGATTAATGCATATACTAGAGCCAGTTAACAATTTTAAGAATTTCAAAACTTAAAAACAATTTTGTGAATATCAAAACTGGGCTCAGCTTGACCAAGCCCAACTCAAGGCCGTTAAATGAGTTGAGCTCAAACAAGCTTCTTTGCACGTTTAGTTAAATGAGCCGAGTTCAAACAATGTGGTCTACAACTTGTTTAGCATTTGATTAATTCCCTCCCCCCCTTATTGTTATGATAAAAATGTTAAATGAGTCAGGTTTAAACTCAACTAAGCTCGCCTTGAGCTTGACAAGTTAACTAAATGAATTCTTACCTTTTTGAGCTACTTTTTAATCCTTCACTTTGATTTTGATTCTTGATGGTTATAGGTTGGATATAGATGAACTTGTAGATGACATTTGATGTATATTTCGAAGACTAAATGAAGGGATGGCTTTGCTATGTATAAAAGACAAAATTAGGGTTTTCTAACCTTTAATCCATATTTGCAAGTTAATCTTTGATTCAATGAATGTGGTTGAGGTATGTGTCAATTTGTGGCTGGTGTTAGTTGATTTCAAGTACATGGACAATCTTTGAGTGATGACTCACCAAGATTTGTGCTCATCTTTTGTTAAAAGATAAGATTAAGGGTATTTTAATCATTTTGCACCTACTAAGGGTAATTTGATAATTTCACACATAAATTTTAAAGGTGATTTAGTCCTTTCACATGTCTCCCTTAAATTTTGACCCTTAGGGTTTTCTAATTAGAATTAGGGCTTACTAATTAGGTTTAGGGTTCTATAATTTGAGTTGGGGTTTCCCTTAATCTTGAATTGGGGTTTCATAATTAGGGTTTTTCGATTAGGGTTTCATAATAAAATGTTGGACTAAAAGATAATTTGCACACCAAACTTTGTACCACTGTTGATTTTTGCACCCTAAACTGAAAAAAATGTCTAAGTCTATCCCAAACTTCAATTAAACGTAACAAAAAAACATTTTCTTCACTTAACCGGTCAAAAGTGACCGGTTAAGGCACACATGTAGATCTGAAGGGGTATTTAAGTCAATTGCTCTCAATCCTCAATTTCCCCCACAAAAAACCCACTGTACCAAACCAATTTTAGCCACAATCATCCCACCCAATAACCCTCAACCCAAATTTTCTATCTCTGGCGTCGACTTACCGGACGATGATTACACAAACGACGATTCGGTTAGCAAAGAGAACGAGCTGCAAGAATTAGGTGCGATAGAAAGCAGTAGAAGTAGCGTGAGTTACAGATCTACGAACAGTATACGGGAGCTTGATCTCATACCTTGCGAGATTGTTTCTGATCTTCGAAGCATAGCTAGGCGAATGATTTTCGCAGGATATTTACGGGAGTGCGTACAAGTGTATGGAAGTGTTCGGAAGTCTTTGGTGGACTCGACTTTCCGTAGACTAGGAGTTGAGAAATTGAGCATTGGTTATATCCAGAGGTTGGGATGGGAAGCCTTGGAGACTAAAATTAGGCGATGGATTCGAGCCGCTAAAATATGCATCAGGATTTTATTTGCCAATGAGAAAAAGTTATTAGAGCAAATATTTGAAGGTTTAGGATCGGCACGGATGATGCCTGCTTTATGGAGACAGTTAAAGGCCCTGCGATTCAACTGTTTAATTTCGCAGAAGCAATTAGCATTAGTAGGGGGTCAGCGGAAATGTTGTTCAAGATCTTGGACCTTCACGATGCGTTGTGGGATTTATTGCCAGATGTTGATGTTTTCTCATCGAAATCGTCGGAGTCGATTAGGGTTCAGGCATAAGAGATTTTGTCAAGGTTGGCGGAGGCGGCAATTCAGGCAGAAGAGATTTTTTGACTTTTTCATCAAAGGAATTGCACTAAAATGTAGAAATCTTGGCAGATTATCGGTTCGAATCAGCGTTTGGAACTGAGAAAATCGTGAATTTGAAGTTGAATTAATTCGGATGGCGAATTAGAGCAGATTTGGTCAATGAAGAGAAGCAAATGAGAGATCGGGTGTCGAGGGTGAAGGAGGCGGAGTGAGGGGAGGAGGGCGGAGGAGAGGATGGTGGAGGTGGAGAAGTTGAAGTAGTGAGAAAGGGAGATATGGGTGGTGTATGAGTGAGTTGACTCAGTGTAGGAGTGTGAGTTTAACACAGAAGGTAAGGGATTGTGTGAAATAAATATTAACTATCAAGCTTACTTATCTGTAATAAATATTACAGCCTTAGCCAGTCAATTTTGACCGGTTAAATGAAGAAAGTGTATTTTTTTGTTATGTTTAATTGAAGTTTGGGGAGTACTTAAACACTTTTATCAGTTTTGGGTGCAAAAATCAGCAGTGGTATAAAGTTTGGGATGCAAATTGTCTTTTATTCTAAAATGTTGTATTCCATAATTTGTAAATACAATTTAAGAGTACATGTATTTTAAGAATCTTGACCAATAATCCTTATTAGGATTTGAAATTAGGGTTAGTCACAATACCTACTATCCATCATATATACACATCCTTCCAAGTACAATTATATTAACTCATGTATTAATATTTCTAATCTATATTATGAATCTTGATATGGATTCAGATTATTACATAAACTCCATTAGGTATTGCTTAGCGATCCACGTTCAGTGAATTTATTTTTCGATAAGCACCTACATACTTGCTTTAGTGTCTCTACACAAATGATCATGAGATCAATCATTCTCATCCAATGAACAAGCAACGTATGTACTAATCTATTCAGATTCACTAATCCTCTTTTTAGTACTTCATCGATTGAGAACATTTTAGTTTTTAAGATATATAAGAATTTAGATATCATTAACATGGTTTCATAATAATTCTAAAAACATTGCTAAAAATATGGGTTTATCACATATTATTAAAACAACACAATGTAGATAATTAGATGTCTTTAGTAAATAAATATTTTTATTAATAAATGAATAAGATTGTTTAGAAAGTATATATTTTATCATCAAACACGATGCATACTACTTTCAGATGCAATGTGCTTTATCTGGAGTTTAAGATAACCCATCTACCTCGTATTTTAGCGACGGAAAAAAGAGCAGGATAACTTACCTACCTCCTATCCTATTTTGTTGACCCAAAAAGAGTAAGGTTTATGGTTGCCACATTACATAGTTATGGTACTTATATATTCCTTTCATGTTTTTATAATTTGTGTTGTATTTTACTTGCCACAAACATTAAATAAAGCAAACGTATGGCCGGGTAATGTGGCTGGCTGGCAAATAAATAGTTGTACTGAGAGGCCTCCTATTTCTTCTTCGTTTGGTTCTATAATTTGGAATGAAGTTGTTCCTTTATTCCAAATTATATGGAATGAAGTACTCCCTCCACTCCAAATTTTAGAATCAATATTGGTTTTTTAAAATGAACTCAAAATATTTTCAAACATAAAGTTGCTATGAATTAATTTAGTTTCTGACAATATAACGAGTTTAGAAAGCTGTCCCCAATATCTATTCTCGTCTATTGGGAGCATATAATGAGTTTTCAGATTATTTGCATGTTTCTAGCAATTTATGAAATAAATAGATGAACTAAATTCAAAATTTTAAATCTCTTTCGCTATTAATAGTAGCGGATAACACTCTTTTTTTTCTTTCAAATATGACGACCCTGTATATATTTTTTTCAAACATGGGCCTAAGTTTATGAACACAGAATTCACGTATCCACCCTTACTAGTTTGAAATAAGGTTTATTAAGTTGAGTTGATTGGAGTTTTAAAACAAATCATATGGAGTGTGAATTTAAAAATGCAAGGAGAAGATGTGGACAATGCACATATCTGGTCAAGAGGTGCCGAAGTGGCTTGAATATTTAGGATCATATTACATAAAGGAGAAGAGATGTTGATGAGAAAGTAAACCACAAAATTAGAGCAAGTTTTATCAAGTGGTGTAGTGCATTGGAGATGTTGTGTGATTGAGAATTTACCCTTAAGTTGAGAGGAAATTTTAAAGGAGGGTGTGAAACTAGTGATGCTACATGGAATTGAATGGTATAATTTTAATATTACATAATCTTAATATTAAGAATTCAGTTGTGGTGGTTGATATTAAACATAATAGTTAAAAATAATGTCAAATTTAAAATATTATGTTACTTTATAGTTCTAAAATAAAAATATATCTTTAATTTAAAAATAAATTAAAAAAATCTATCTTTAATTTTGAAATATAAACAGTATTTTAAAGAACACATAAAAAGATATATAGAGGGGCGCAGCAAAAATTACTTGGGGTTAAGTACTACAAAAATACTTACAAAAAACGAAGACATAACATGTGATAAAAGCAAATGGATGAATGCGATTGGGATGTCGGAAGACTGTCGAGGTGCTTCAATCTGATCTTTTTGTTTGATTTATCTTTTTTTTTTTTTAGTTTCTCCCTTATATTTCCTTTGCTTTCTTTCCAAATTTTTATAAATATGTGTATATGTATGTATTTTTATATATGTAGGTTATTGTTATTTATTTTCATGCATTGTTATTATTATTTTATTTAGTTATTATATGTATTTTTTTTTTGCCATTTTCATGTGTTTTCTCCTTGTTTTTTTGACGTATTAATACTTTTATGCTCTTATGAATTCATTTTTAGTTTACCTTAATTACCTTGAAATAAATAAGCGTTTCTGAGCGGAGTTGAATTGATTTGGGGGCTGTGACAATGACTTATTTTAATAACTTATAAGTTAAAATTTAAAGAGTGAATTATAAGTTAATTTTAACTATAATGACTTACTAAGTTTAAATACATGGTAAAGATTATTAAAAAAGACATTAAATTTTTTTGAAAAAATACATTAATCTGATATTTCATCATAAGAATCACCATTCTAACATTAACAAGATATTAAAAAGAACCACAATTTCAGCATCCATGATTTTTTTTGACATAATATACATGAGTTATTAATCAATACTCCATCCGTCCCAAATTAATTGTTTAGTTTTGACTTTTTAAAGTCAAATTGACCATTTTTTAAACTAATCTTTTTACTATTTTTGCTAAAATATAGGTGAAGAGATTATAACCAAGAGAACGTATATACAATTTATTACTAATCCTAATTTTTATAATTTTAGAAATATATTTATATATGCTTAATTATTAATTCTAAAAATAGTCAATTTGACTTAAAAAAGTCAAAACTGAGTAGTTAATTTGGGATAGAGGGAGTATTATTATTACTATTCTTATAGACATTTTAATATATTAATATTTTCTTTTTGTTATTAGTATTATTATATTTCTATATTGGACGATGTTAGGGGTCTCATATTTTTTGTCTCAAAAAGTATCTCAAATGATGTATCATCATAACATTAGTAGGGTAGATCTCTCGTGATTAATTATGCAATAAATTATCATTAAATTATTCAATGCATGTTATTTGAGACCAAAAATTTGAGACTCCTAACATTATTCTTTTATATTTTGAGACTTGCAAAACTCAAAGTAATTAAAAGAAAACAAAATGTAAATAAATATTGAGAAAATAATTATCCTAATGAGTGTAAATGTAATTGCTATTTTAAATTTTTTAATATTAGTTAAAAATTAAAATAAACAAGGAAGGGAGGGAGGGAGGGAGGGAGGGAGGGAGGGAGGGAGATATAAAGGGAGAAATTAGATGTAATTTGTTAAAAAGATGAAGGGTAAAATAGTTAATAATTTTCTCAATTCTTTTTTTTTTGTTTATAAAGCAATTTTCTCCTTGATAAAAGATTTTCCTTAATAATACTTGTAGAAAAAGTAAATTTTCGATAGTAGTAATTAGACTGTTGTAGAAGTAATTTTAGGATTATGATTGTTGGTCGATTTCGCAATCAATGAATACGTGTAAGTATACACTGTCAACAAGTAATAAAGTGAAAGTAGAGTATCGTTCCCACGAAAAATTATTTAATAAAAATCACCAAGTATTAGTTTTTAACCAAACTAATTTTATTTAAACAATCTCAAATCGTAATTTTTCTAATTAAGAAAATTAAATTAACTAATTAAACTGAATTGCTTTATAAATAAATTCAAATAAATAAAGGTTAAGACTACAATATCCCCAATTTTGAACTATAAACTAATTATCAAATTATCCAAATTATTATGCCTAATGAATTGTTAACAGGAATTCCAAGTGTCAAAAGCCCTTTTTCAAGTGATCAATTAACTTTTATTTAATCCAATTAATCTTGTTATATTCTTATGCCAAACAATTAAATTAAACTCTTTCAATCCCAATTCCCAACTTGTTACATGCAGTTAACAGATATTCCTATTCAATTCACGACCCTAATTATTCGTCATGCAAATAATTAAGCATACATGTTATCATGTCCAGTTCTAACCCTAGATCTCCTCTCCCGAATCCTTCTAGAGTAACAAGGTAATTACTGATCAAATAATTAAACAATAAGCGCAAGACAAGATAAACAATTCACTTTGACATAAATAATTGGAATAAATCGAATAACTAATTTATAGACATAAAATGTTCAATTATAGTCTTAATGAAAGAATTAGTTCATAGTCATTGAATTAAAATCAAGAATCCATAATTGAATAGACATTAAAAGATAAAAGTATGATAAAAGATGAGAATAAAATCTGTTGTCAGCAAATCTGATGCTCCCTTCTTGCTCCTGCTCTTGATTTTCAATGATCTCCAAGTTGCTTCAATCTCCAAAACTAATAAGAACTAGAGTTTATGTTCTAATCTAATGGAGTGTATCTCTAATCTAATCTATGTAATCCCTCCCTATTTTATGCCTTACATCATGTATTTATAGGTTACAAGTTCAATTTTTAGCTTAGAAACAAACTCAATCCAATTTGGAGTCAGAAAAGTGTCAAAATTCATCCCAAAACGCGCCCAAGCCTCACCAATCCCTTCCCCACTGCCCCGGCGCTGGGCACGGCATTGGAACATTGAATTATAGCGCCCCGGCGCTGAGCATAAGCTTGATTTGGGCGCCCCGACGCTGGAACATTTTTTTGACATTTTCTGCTCTGACGTCCTTTGGAAAAATGACCATAACTTCTTCGTTCGAATTCCGATTTCGATGATTCAAGATGTTCCGAAAAGAGGAGACGTAGATCTACAACTTTCATTCTTTAAGTGTTTCGAAATAAGGTCCAGAGAAATATTAAAATTGGCTCTGAAGTGACTATTATGTAAATGGCAAGTCGAAAACGCGAATATGGCAACCCCAAACGTCGATCCAAGTAACTTTTATCCCAATTCCTATAGGACAACATAAAAAAATGCATGAATAGACACAAACATTTAAAAACTATTCTAAAAGACTCGAGAACAACAATAAATTAAGCCCAAATGTATCCAATTCATGGGTATATTACCCATTCTTCGAATGCCCCCAAACTTAAACTGTTGCTTGTCCTCAAGCAAAAACACAAAAATGTTATACAATGCAATGCAATGCAACTAATCTATATGCCTACGAATCCAGCAGTAATGACAGAAACAAGTCTATTCAATCGGCCTTAGAGAAATCAAATAAACACGATAATACATCATATTAAAATAAATCAGTAATTTTCCAATCAATCATCAAATCTTAGATTGTTATCACTGATATAGTGCGTGTGTGCTCCACAACAATGCTAGCTGATATAAAATCAAATTTAACACATAATAGATATCTTCGAAGGCATCATATAGTGTAAACTTGAAAACTTCTCAAATAAACTAGATTCGACTAAAATCAAACAACTACCAAAATCCAAGGGTTAAAATGGAGTATTTATGCTTTATTTTTATTTTATTTTATTATTTTTTTAACGGGGACTTTTTGCACTTTTTTCCGTTTTATTCAATTTTTTTTATTTTCCATGACTGTGCAATGTATCATTCCATTAGGCTAACGGTGTTACCCCTTAATGAGCTTTCGACCAACGACTCCCAGACCATATAATACCTTAGAGCGATAGGTGTAGAGACACTCTCTCGGGCTTACTTGCTCAAGTAACAAAGGCCCCATAACAAGACTAGTCACGGTGTTTATTCATCATCATTCATTTTTTTTTCTTTTTTATAAAGCTTATATACCCCAACTTTTTCCGCCAAACTTAGGTTCTTGTCTAACTTTAGCCATCACTGCCTATTCATGAGTTCCTTTCATTCAAACTAGAAATTATCCTTTAGAATTCCATTATATATCAATTTAGACTCAATCAATCAACAAGTTGTTTTTACTGTGCTAACCTTATTATATCAGTTTCAAACAGAAAAAGATTCAATTCATAACAAGAAATCACATCAAAGCCTTAATATTCAATACTATACTTATCTACTCAATTCTAGTCTCATCATTAGCCAAAATAGACTTTTACTATCTAATAGCTGGAATCATGCAAATATAAACTAAACGCAACAAACACAGTAAACTAACTACTATTTTTGCGATTTTTTAAAAAAAATATTTTTTTAAACAAGAAACTGAATGCAAAAACTAAATGTAAATAACCCGCAAACATAACGAATTGCAATGTAAATAACTAACTATATGCAATACGACACTAAAATGCCCCCAAACATAAACTTGACATTGTCCTCAATGACTAAAATAGAAAAAATTAAAGCAGAGGACTTCCCTGAAAATATAGCAATCTTCCTCCTTGTCCGCTAAGTTTGGAGAATAGGCTAGACATATGGAACAAATTGGGCACCACACTTTAATTTGACTTGAATAACCTGTAAACCATGATAGAAACAATTTTATTACATTCTAAATAAATACAAATTCAAAACTACTAATATAAAACCTAATAAAAACTAAAAAATAAAAATAAAACTTGGGTTGCCTCCCTATAAGCGCTTATTTTATAGTCTCAGTCTGACTTCTTCAATTCTCTATCCAATTCCCCTACGAAAATTGAGGAACCCTCAATCCATCAGAAGCAATGTCTCTTTTGGGATGTTCCCATTAGTAATGACCCTTGAATGAAAGTCACCTAGCATGCTCTTTGTATATATGTTCCCCATTAAGAACGTTCAAAAACTAGGTGTTTCCTCCATTATGTCGATGATCAGATTAGGGCATTGAAGCTTAATAAACATAATGAAATCTTCCTCTATCTTCTCCTTTTCATCCCACCATGACTCCACAACTGTACTAGCTCTTATGTCACAAAGAGCTTTGCCGACGACATGACTGCCAATTGGGCATGGTTTTGCAAAACTGCCCGGATTATTGAACTTTGGTGGAGGAGGCACATGGGATACTAATGAAATCAGTTCATCTTCGTTGAATCTTACAGTTAAATATTCGTCGATCTCCTTTTCTTGGTTCCCAATTGTTTCCTCTCTTTCAACATCTTGTGGCTCATCTAGTTGCAGATTTTGTCTGGGCTCTCCATCAGTCTCGGAATCCATGTCATAGGGCCAAGTGTATTGAGGACAAATGTTCGAGGCATTGATTAGTTGTTCCATTTGGTTCGTAAAATTTTAACTCAATATCTCTTGATTAATCCTCCACTCCTCACCTGAAGCTATGAACTTGGACAAAACTTCCTCCAAATTTGAATGTTCTTCCTGTTGTAGTGGAGGTGGACACGAGAAATCCGATGGGTATGTTGGACTTGGAGCATAAAATTGATCTTGATGAGTATGACTCTATGAAAAATTCGGGTGATACACCTAATCCTGATAATAGTTGTTGGGATAGACATAATTGTTGGGGTAATCACCACCATACTGTACCAGCTCAAAACTGATGGCGCATTGATGACTCATATGATTTCCAGCACAATAATCACAAGTACCCGCCACACTTTGACGACGTTGTGTTGCAAAAGAGTCTAACCTCCTAGAAAGTGTCTCTATTTGTGCTGATAATGCAGAAAGTACTGTCACGAGTCCATCATTCCCCGCTTTCCTTGGTTGAGTCATATTCGTGTATGGCCATTGATACGCAAAGGCATCCATGATACCTGAAAAGAGAGAAATACAGGAAGAAAATTAAAAATAAAAAATGTTTAAATTGAGACTAATTTGATTGAAATTAATATTGGTAAAAAAAATTTATTAAATTAACTCCCCGGAAACGGCGCCAAAAACTTGTTGGTCGATTTTGCAATCAATGAATACGTGCAAGTATACACGGTCAACAAGTAATAAAGTGAAAGTAGAGTATCGTTCTCACGAGGAATTATTTAATAAAAATCACCAAGTACTAGTTCTTAACAAAACTAATTTAATTTAAACAATCTCAAATCGTGATTTTTCTAATTAAGAAAACTAAATTAACTAATTAAATTGAATTGCTTTATAAATGAATTCAAATAAATAAAGGTTAAGACTACAATATCCCCAATTATGAACTATAAACTAATTATTCAATTATCCCAATTATTATGCCTAATGAATTGTTAACAGGAATTCCAAGTGTCAAAAACCCTTTTCCAAGTGATCAATTAACTTCTATTTAATCCAGTTAATCTTGCTATATTCCTATGCAAAACAATTAAATTAAACTCTTTCAATCCCAATTCCCAACTTGTTACATGTAGTGAACATATATTCCTATTCAATTCACGACCGTAATTATTCGTCATGCAAATAATTAAGCATACATGTTATCATGTCTAGTTCTAACCCTAGATCTCCTCTCCCGAATCCTTCTAGAGTAACAAGGTAATTACTGATCAAATAATTAAACAATAAGCGCAAGACAAGATAAACAATTCACTTTGACATAAATAATTAAAATAAATCGAATAATTAATTTATAGACATAAAAGGTTCAATTGTAGTCTTAATGAAAGAATTAGTTCATAGTCATTGAATTAAAATCAAGAATTCACAACTGAATAGGAATTAAAAGATAAAAGTATGATAAGAGAAGAGAATAGAATCTGTTGTCAGCAAATCTGATGCTCCCCTCTTGCTCCTACTCTTGATCTTCAATGATCTCCAAGTTGCTTCAATCTCCAAAACTAATAAGAACTATGGTTTATGTTCTAATCTAATGGAGTGTATCTCTAATCTAATCTATGTAATCCCTACCTATTTTATGCCTTACATCATGTATTTATAGGTTACAAGTCCAATGTTTAGCTTAGGAACAAACCCAATCCAATTTGGAGTCAGAAAAGTGTCAAAATTCGCCCCAAAATGCGTCCAAGCCTCACCAATCCCTTCCCCAGCACCCCGGCGCTGGAACACTGCATTATAGCGCCCCGGCGCTGAGCATAAGCTTGATTTGGGTGCCCCGGCGCTGGAACATTTTCTGTTTTAACGTCCTTTAGAAAAATGGCCATAACATTTTCGTCCGAACTCTGATTTTGATTATTCAATATGTTCCGGAAAGAGGAGACGTAGATCTACAACTTACGTTTTTTTAGTTTTTCGAAATAAGGTCCAGAGAAATACTCAAATTAGCTCTGAAGTGACTGCTGTGTAAATGGCAAACCGAAAACGCGAATCTAACAACCCCAAACGTCGATCCAAGTAACTTTTGTCCCAATTCCTATAAGACAACATAAAACATGCATGAATAGACACAAACACTTAAACACTATTCTAAAAGACTCAAGAAGAACAATAAATTAAGCCCGAATGTATCTAATTCATGGGTATATTACCCATTCATCAATGATCATCTCCTCCACGAATCAAGATTTTCTCCGTTATACTTTCACCTAATTTCTTTTGATAAGCATATAACAATATAAAATTTATTTTTAGCGAGATCATTATTGACAATTATATATGGTAAATATTATTGTGTCGTTAATTATAATATTTTGTTATTAAATATTATTGGGAGAAATTGGGATTATGATTCACTCCACTACACTTTATCCTAATTTCTCCAATGCACACAATTGTAACGACACAATTATTTTTGACGATTTTTAATCACTTAATGCAATATATATCTCTAAATGTGTATTAAATGAAAAAGGGTAAAAAATATAATGTAACATATCCTAATTCAACAATTGAGTAAAAGGTGAAACAAAGGGGATCTTTCCATTACACATTTTATCTAATTTCTCCTAATAAATATAACAACACAAATATGACTTCTACCCATGATTATCGACATATATAGTTAAATATATATTGGGTGAAACTGATTGAAAGGTGTAATGAAAGAATTCATGTCCTTTAATTTCATAGTCATGATGCGTGAATTATATTTGTAATTTTAGTTTGAAGGTTTCAACTTCTAAAATAGCCAATAATTATTGCGCAGGTAATTCATTCGAATGACTCATTTTTCATAAGCTAATCCACTCGTCTGGCGCATTAACTTCCAGCAAAGAAGTGTGTGAATCATCATGAAGATTATGATAACGAAATAACGACCAAATCACCTTTACAAAACTCTGTTTTTTGACATTTTCTTATTGCATTGACATTTTTGGGAAAATATATTTAAATTCACACCGATGATGGATGATTTCTAGACAGCTGGAAAAAGTCTGCTATCCTTTCTTGAATATTTCATTTAATCTCTCTATCAAATGACTAGAGTTATGAAAATTTTCGTATTTGATTTAGACATGTGAGATGATTTGTACTATAGTCGTTTAGGCCTTTTTTTATGACATGGTTCAAGTCGGAGTTTATGATTGATATTGTTTTGATCATAACTTTTGATCTGTTTAAAGTTACGAGGCTCATAATGTATCAAATCGAAATTTATGACGAGCTCTACAAGTCTCATTGCCTTCGGCCATGAAGGACACCGTTAGAGGCCCAAAAAGGCAAGAAAACATATGTTTTGGCCTTTTGAAATTTTTTCCGTTTTGAGTTTATTTGAATATTTTCGTAATTTAGTTATTACTTACATAATTAGGATTTCAAAGTTACTATTTAGTATTTAAAGGATGTTTTCATGTGTTTAGGGTTTACTTTTATTACTTAGATTTATTAAAACTTGTGGTTGTTTATAGTTAATTTATCTAACTTTGTGAATTTCTATGATCGCAAAATTACATAAATTCAATTCATATGATTGTTTCTATTCTCTATTCGTATTCGACTGTGTCATTTTTAGTTTTTCTCTATATCAAGGATCACGTTTTTATTCTTAGAGACGCGTCTAAAATGACGAGCTAAATGATATAAAATTCAAATTTGAAAACTTATCTGAGTGTCGAGTTTGAATCTTTACTATTTATTCAAGAAAAGAAATACATTCCATGTTTTTTCAAAAGTGACTTAATGAATTAATCAAGGCATGTCACTTTTTTTAAATTCAAACTTCAAATGTACGTTTGAAAATTCAAAAACACACATAAAAAGTAAGAAAAATGAGTGTTAACTAAAAAGACTATCTTAATGGAGATAAATTTAGTTATTTATATTTTAAAAAACATAGTATAATGTAATAAATGGCTTAAAAATTCCATTATTATTTTTGATTAAATTTTCCTTTTATGTTATTTAATTTTCCTTTGCATTTCTTAATCTCTCTGTTCCTTTTTAATTCTTGATTTAGAAAAACTCACAGATTAAAAAAATCTAGTTACTGTTTTGTCTAATTAATTATGTTAGAAAAAAAATTACAATATAACCATTCTAAAATTTATTAAAAAGATAAAAATAATTAATATTTAAGTATAATATGTGAAACTAAGTTACTAATACTTATTTGAAACAAGTGAAACTAAGTTAATTAAAAAGATAACCATTCTAAAATTTATTAAAAAAATAAAAAATTAATATTAAATATAATATGTGAAACTAAGTTATTAATACTTATTTGGAACAGTTCCAAAACATTGATTGTTTCCTGAAAATATTTTTCTTTAAAACAAATGGAGCCTTCACAACACCGCTTTGCATGAACATGAGACAAGTGTACTCCTGTTAATAGAATAGAGGTTTAAAAGTAAACCACTGAAATTAAAAAGAATAAAGAGATCTCTGCAACTTCATTAAAAATAAAAAACTAAAAGTCAGCTATTTCACTATGCTATTACTTTTTTCAAAAGTTAAATTGGAAAAAAAGTAATTGCTGTATTAAATTTGACTAATTCAGCTGGTGTGTTATTATGCTGGCAGTCTTCTTTGATTTTCTTGATATATTCTATTACTAATAAAGTAATAATTGTCCGTACTCAAATGTATTGCGTAACGAAATTATTCATCTCCCTGTTTCAACAATTTCATTTTCATTTCTTTTTTTTTTATCATTTTTTTCGCTCAAATCAATTAGAATGAATCTGAATAGTCCTTGAACTTTACTGTTTAAATTCAAAATGGGTTCTATATATCTTATTAATATAGATTAAGCTTTAATTTCCTTTTCCTTTTTCTAATCTTTATTTCTGTACATATACTACAATACTGAAAATATTTGCACTGTGAGACCCTACAATTTGGATAGAAAAATGATATATATTACAAATATTTACGTGAATTTTTTGATTGTCAGTTACGTGAATAAATATCCGTGATAATCAATTTAGAAAGATATGTAATAAATGAGACCCTCTTAAAATTCTTACCAATTTTATGTACTACCTCCGTCCCATAATAAGTGATTTTTTAGCTTAAATCACATATACCAATACACAAGCTAAAATGAGAAAAATACCCTTAATATATTTTCTTTGAAGTTGAAGAGTTAATGAATGTCATTTAATTGTTATGATGGTAAGATGCAATAAATACCATTGAATGCATAAGGGCATATATGAGAAAATATTGCAAAAATTGTATTAGAGTTCTAACACATCACTTATTTTGGGAAAAAATAGTAAGCCTAAAAAAACACTTATTGTGGGACGGGTGTAGTATTAATTAGTAATTAGACATACATTTATGATACTAATACATAGCATGACTCATTTGAATATCTATTGAATTCAACATTTGTTTTTGAACCAAGTAAAGAGTCCAAAAGCATGTACCAAACCTTAAATGAATATAATATTTGTGTTCGTTAAATATGTATTAAAAAATAGAGAATAAATAAAATAGAGCGGATACTGATCCGAGTTTTTTATACCCCAAAGCTAAATGCTTAAAGTTGAATTTTATTATGGAACACAAGAGTAATGAAAAATAATTTCGGCTTGAAAATGGAAACTATGTGGAACAGTTTTGAATGTTTTCGTTAAATTACGGGTAAATTGACAATTTCGCAGAAGTTTAATCATTCCAATTGTTTTGAAAGTACAAAATTTTCATAAATATCTAGGGTTTATCTACCAATAATTGGGTTTAGTTAATCAGAACAATGGTTCGGAGAAGTTAATAAATTTTAAACTCTGGTTAATAAATTATAAATTTTATGTACATCCAAAATTTTGTTTTCCTTTTACTAACCTTATATGAGGGTAAAAATGTAAGACTCCAGCTTTTTTTTAATAAAATTTATTTATTTTTTCTAAATAGTAAGGTGTTGATTTAATAAATGTGATAGTTATGAGTAATATGTGCAAATTATACGAAGTAAACAGTTTGTCAAAAAATATTCGTTTTGTCGGGGAATATTCGTACGATAGCGCCGAACTAACCAATCATTGGTGGGCCTCATAACATAATAACTGTCGGATACGTAAAGCGACAGAAGTAACATTTTTTTAAAAAAATTGACGGCAAAACTTTTACTGTTAACTGTTGAAATACCCGGTAATAAAAGAATAGTAACACTGGCTATTCCATAGTAGCATATAGTATTGCAAAATATTTTTGATTATTTACACAATAATTGCTACCGTTATAATTGCATAATATTTGTGACACCCCCAAATTCGGGTTACCTGACCCCCGAGTTTGGTGTTCACGATCCACAATATAAGTAACATTTAACTACCCATAATATATATAGATAGTATCATACATAAGTTTTTATCAGAGTTTCATAATACATCACCCAAGTTTTCTAACCTTAACTTTACAAACATACCCTTTAGATATACAAAAAGGGTTTACAATACAATAATATAAATAATACTGTTTAATATAACTAATTTATAACTACGCCTTTGCCTTTGTCCTTTGCAGCACCTCCTGCAACTTCGCCCCTAGCTGAAAAATTTTATTTATAGCAAGGGTGAGAAACAAATTTGCCCCGCAAGTTAAGATTATACAATAAATGTATATGAATCAACAATAATATCATATCTATTTTGATAGAATGAAACCAAAGTTCGGGGAACTTTGAAATAACTGAACAATTTGTTATTCAATAACAAAGATTCTCCTTTTCTATGCAACATCATAATTTGATAATGAAAGAGTACAACGCTTTCAAAATTCTACAAGAATCAATTCTACACAATAACAAAGTGGAATAATTTCCAGATTTATACTGAGTGATCACACAAGATCTTTGAACTTATTTTCTCGGGCATCTATCAAAGATTTACTTTGATACATACTAGGAGTATCAGATAACCATAAAGATTAAATCATACCCCTCTGCAAGTACTTAGAGCCGGCCAACTCCTTGTACCCTATATTATGCATAATACTCAAAATGCGCGCAAATGTCGAATTCACGACCCAAAATATTCCCATTATATAAAAGGTTGTTCTTCTCAGTTTTAGAATCAATATTTTGATTTTACAACGAAATACTGTGATTTCAAATTCTACTTACTTATCGATCTTGCCGAAATAATTGGCATCGATTCTACCAATAACAACTGAATTATTTTCTTGAATTTATCAAGTTCTAACAAATGTTTGTCTAGCCAGAATAATTAGCTAAGACATTTCTCAACATAATTTGACAATGAACATGAATTATCTGTACTGTCAATTCTAACTTCTACAGATTTGAATATTCAACAACAGTAATTCTACGAATGTATATTTCTGAATCAGTAATTCAATTTGAATTAATAAGCATGCACTAACTGCGAATAATCAACAATAACTTCCCTGGATGTGGCGTAATTAGCAATAATTAACCACTATAATAATTGAAGGAAATATAACTCAATGTTGAGTTAGGAAACTTGCCTTCTGCGTTGATTACAGCTACACAATATAATTAACTGCGTTCGTAAAACCTATATTCAACAATGTCGGTCTCACAATTAGTACAAACATTTATAACACATAACACTGTATTTTACAGTTAAACTTCTCCTAGGCATATTACCACATAGCCACATTAGTGTTTATAACCTATATAAACACTTATCACGTCTAACTATTTCGGTTTGGTTGGATTTCGGTCCATTCTCGGTGTTCTGGTGTTGCCTAAATTTTTAATAGCACTTTACCACGCAAGTATACGCGTTCAATTGTAATATTCAGCAAGCAAGAATATCGTTCCCACGAGGAAATAGACTAATATTTATCAATTACTAATTCCAATGCAATTAATCCTATTTTAAACTAAGAAAATTTTGTTTATGATTTGAAAATTAAACTTAATAAACTAATAATTAAAAACCAAAATTTCACAAGAATATCTGCAAATTTAACAGGTTAAGATTACAACTTCCCTTGGTATTTCATTTAAACTAACTTACTTCCCATTTAAAATAAATCAATTAATATGAATTGTTATCCAAGAATGCTCTATAAATATTCATGCTCTTCTTCCAAAGACACATGAACAAATCCTCCTAAATCCAATCTTTAAGATGCAGAATTACAAAGAACACCCCAATTAATCAACTCACTATATTCCTATGTGAATCAAGTTAATTAGGGTTTATGCACAAATTCTTTTAATGGATACAAAAGACACATAGGTATATTCCTATCCTATACGCTAATCATATTAACCCTATTCAGATTATATGAACAGATGTTATCATATCCAGATCTCAATCTATACTCCATCTTCTAATTTTATATAGATTATCACAGTAATTGTTGATCAGGCAATTAATCAATAAGCATAAGATATAATAAATAATTCAATAAAAACTAACTTTCATTCAATGGGAAGCTTGCAATTTAAACTACATACCAAGTTCCGTTGCAATCTTAATTAAAATTTAGTTCATGATAATAATAAAGAAAAACATCATCCAGATAAATAATCCAAACATCCCAGATAGTTACAAAAGATAAAACTAGAGAAGAGAAGAAGAAACTCTGAATTTGCTCCAATACTCTCTCTTAGATCTTTAGCCTTTGCAATTCTCCTTCGTGTTTTTCTTCCTTGTTCTCTCTGCAAATCTCTTGAAGAATTGATTGATTCCTTGCAAAATTCGTTTTTCTTGCTTTTGTAGAGTCCTCTCCTACTTGTATTGGTCTCAGCCCTCATTCAGATTCCTATTTGGCTTCAAAAAACACACTTGACAGCTGAAAAACTCACCTTACTACGCATTAGAGCGCCTAGGCGCTCAACATAGGCTAATTCCAAGCGCCTAGGCGCTTGGCCAGGACCTCATATTTACAGAAATGCCACTCAGCTTTAATTTTCATGATTTTTTGACCTTTTTCTTCTTCGAAATGACCAATTTGTCCCTCCAGCTCCAACCTACAACAAATAAACACAAAACACATAAAAAGATCCTAAAAAAACAATTAAATATAACAATAATTAAGTTTAATAATATCAGATTCATAGGTATAAAACCTACTCATCAAATACCCCCAAACTTAACCAATTACTTGTCCCCAAGCAACACAACACAATGCAATAGCTAAACATGCAATGCAAATGCAGCTATCTAAATGCCTACATTCCAGCAGTCAAACAGAACAAAATCTATTCATCAAGCCTCAGAGAAATCACAATAAACATGATAGTACATCATATCAAAACAGATTTGTAATTTCAAAGTCAATCATCAAATCTTAACCTGTTATTATTGATATAGTGTGTGTGTGCTTAACATCCATGCTAACTGATATGATGCTAAATACAACACATAATAAATCTCTTTAAAGGAATCATACAGTGTAAACTCACAAAATTCACGAACAAGCTAGAACCAACTAAAGACAAATATCCACCAAAATTTAAGAGTCCAATCCGGGATACTTATGCTTTTTTTTTTCTTTACGGAGGCTTTTTGCTCTTTTCCCGTTTTATTGTTTTTTTTTTCATATATATATATATATATATTTTAACCATGACTGTGCAATGTCTCAATCCATTAGGCTAACAGTGCTACCCCTTAGCGAGCTTTCGACCAACGACTCCCAGACCATATAAGACCTTAGGGCGCTAGGTTTTAAGATCCCCCTTCGGGCGTACTTGCTCAAGTAACAAAGGCCCCGAAACAAAACTAGCCACGGTATTATTTTTTCCTTTTTTTTTCTTTTTTTTAACGAAGCTTATATATCCCAAATTTTCCCCCAAACTTAAGTTTTTATCTAACTTCAGTCTTCTTCGCCTATTCATGTCTTTCATTTATTCAAACTAGCATTATCCTCTAGAAGTCCATTATGTGTCAATTTAAACTCAATCAGTCAACATGGTTATTTTTACTGTGATATCCTTATTATATCAGTTTCAAACAGGTAAAGATTCAAATCATGACAAGAAATCACATCAAAGTCTTAACAGACAATACTATACTTGTCTACTCAATTCCAATCTCATCACTGACCAAAACAGACTTAAACTATTTAACAGCTGGAAACATGCAAATGCTTGAATTTTTTTTTTTTTTTATAGAAAATTAAAAATAAAAACTACATGAATGCAAAACTACATGAATGCAAACTACACGAAAAACTATTAACTGAATACTATCTGAATGCACTATATGAATACTACATGCATGAACTAGAGCTGGAAAATTACACCCCCAAACTTAATCGATGCAATGTCCTCATTGTATATAAAAAAATAAAATTTAAGAATTTAAGCACTGAGGACTTCCCTGAAAGATAGAAGCTTTACTCCTCGTCAGAATCTTCTTCCTCTTCTTCTTCTTCTTCATCTAGGGGGTATGCAGACAATGGTGGAAATTGGTAAGGAGCGGCACCTAGATTCATGCGGGCAAACATTTCAAGGAATGCTGCGCTAAAATTCTAATACACCTCCGTTTGCCGCTGAGCTAAACTATCCTGATTTCTTTCCATTCGGTCAAAACCTTCCTGAACTCGAGTAGCCACCATGTCGATCCTTCGAGTTTGATTTCTCAAATCCCGACGTATATCTTCATAAAAATTTGGTGGTTGCTCAGAACTTCCAGCTGCAGGAGGATTCTCGTGAAATTGGTGACTAGGATCGGCTGCAGGCTCGGCCGGAGCAATAATGAATCCTAATCCTCTCGGGTGTGGTATCCCCCCACCCCATACTTTGTACTTCTTAATAAGCGAGTGGTCAATTGCAGCTAAAGGAGGCTGTATAGCTTCCTCGGCATCCCATTTCACCCCAGCTTGTTGGCATTGTCCTGTGATCAAAGATGGGTGTGGTAATCCACCTGAGGTCCATCCTCTAATTGCTTTGTCAATGGAATCATGAATAACTTGGCCCACATCTATAATTTTTCCTGATGCAATGCAGAAAAGCAGGGCTGCCCTTTGATTTACAACATCACTCATATGCCTACATGGCATCATCTTGGCACAAATGAATGCATGCCATGCTTTCCCATAATTGCTTAGTTTGGATGCGGGGAACAACACTGCTTCTTGTTGATCTGTTAATTTCCATGTCGTTCCAGGTACACACAAGGCTTGAATAATCTCACTGTAGTCTAGCTCGTGTTGTAGATATTGCATGTATCCATTGTTGGGTATCGTGTTCAAACCATAATAAGCATTTATTGACCCAAAACTGACCTCCACAGATTTACCTCGAACCCAAATTACGTTACCAACATGATCTATTGCATTTGCGTAGAATTCCTTAACAATCTTAACAACAGATGCATCTGGTTGAGCTGTGAAGTTTACCCATCTTCTACTCCCAATCATCTGTAATAATTCCCCATCTTCTATATCGGGCAATAGTCCACGCTCGGGAATTAGTGCTTTGTTAGAAAGTACATTGCAATATCTGTCGGACGCTTTAGCACTTGTAAATCTCTTTTTGTCATACTTTTGCGAAGTGCCCGAAGTCTCTCCTCTTTGTCTCTTACTAGCCATAGTCTTATGTACTAACTTCTTGCTAACCCAAATGATACTCAAAGACTTAGGAGAGCCAAAATCTTTGTTGTGACAATTTATCAAACACTTTGTGTGCACAGATTTGGAACACTATTGGTATGCACTCCCCCAAACTTAAATTTCACCAATTGTTGCAATTACTAAACACACTATACATCCAAGGTAATTCAAGCAACAATTAAGAGTACCCACACCCAATTGAGCCAACACAATGATAGAAACTAACTTCAAAGTACTAACCTAACTATTATCCAAGTGAATCCAAAGAATTTGCAATAAAATCTTGTGTACTTACTTGGGTATAGCCAAATCTTGATGTTCAATCAAAGTTGGATGAGCAATTTGAGCTTTGAACCCTTACTTCAAGTAAATGTGGCTTGAATGCAAGTGGAATCCCGAATTGGTGAAGAAGGATGTCAATATGGAACTTAGTTGCTTTGGTTTGGGTAGGGATATAGTGTTTGATTTGGATTTGGAAGAGAAAGATTGGTTGTTTAGGCTAGATTAGATGAGGGTTTTGAGTTGTGGAGGGTTAGAGATGGAGTAGGAGAGTAAGAGAGTCTTTGATTTGGAATGGGAGAGGAGTTGCCCGAATTGGGGCTTTAAATTTTTTTTTTTTACATTGGAGCGCCTAGGCGCTTGGTGTGTGTACTGTTGGAGCGCCTAGGCGCTTGCTTGCAGAAACCCTTGGACGTGTGGAGCGCCTAGGCGCTTGGGTTGCACTAGTTTGGAGCGCCTAGGCGCTTGGTCTGGACAACACTTTCTGACTTTGAGCGCCTAGGCGCTTGAAATGACTTGAGGAGGAGCGCCTAGGCGCTTGGTGTGGAAAAGAGCTACTGACTTTGAGCGCCTAGGCGCTTGGAATGGCTTGAAGTGGAGCGCCTAGGCGCTTGGGGCTGCATAATGTTACTGACTTTGACGTCCTTTGGGAAAATGGCCATAACTTCTTCGTCCGAACTCCGATTTAGATGATTCAAGATGTTCTGAAAAGAGGAGAAGTAGATCTACAACTTTCATTCTTGAAGTTTCACGAAATAATATCCGGAGCTATGGTCAAATTGGCTCTGAAGTGACCTCTTTGTAAATGGGAAACCGAAAACGCGAATCTAGCCACTCCAAACGTCGATCCATGTAATTTTTTTTTTTCAAACCTCGCCAAATATCCCCAATCTTAAACTTGTACGTATTTTCCTTTCCTGCAATCAATTGAATCTCTGTTAGAGAACAAGGTATGCATCAAATCCTAAACTAGCAAAGTTTAACCACTAAATAAACTAATGGTAAAGTAAATTAATAAGAGTAAAAATATCAAATAACAATAAAACTTCCTGGGTTGCCTCCCAGTTAGCGCTTGGTTTATAGTCTTCAGCCTGACTTTCTCCTCTGTTCTAATCGGCAAGGTTGACCGATGTCTTTTCGCGATCAAAACAACCCCCATAGTAGTGCTTCAATCTTTGACCGTTGACTTTAAAATTACGTTTTGAATACGGGTCTTCCACTTCTACAGCTCCATGAGGATAGACTTTTGAAATTATAAATGGCCCAGACCATCGAGATTTCAACTTTCCAGGAAACAGTTTAAGCCTCGAATTGTATAATAACACAGTTTGACCTGCTTCAAACTTTCTTTCCAGAATTTTCTCATCATGCCACCTCTTAATCTTTTCTTTATATAACTTCGCATTCTCATACGATTGGAGTCTGAACTCATCCATTTGATTCAATTGTAAGAGGCGCTTCTCTTCCGCAGCAGATATATCAAGGTTTAACTTCCGAATTGCCCAATAAGCACTGTGTTCGAGTTCAACTGGAAGATGGCATGCCTTCCCATAAACTAACCTATACGGAGACATCCCTATCGGAGTTTTGTAAGCTGTACGGTATGCCCATAGAGCATCGTCCAACTTGCTAGACCAATCTTTCCGACTAGGATTCACTATCTTCTCGAGGATTCGTTTCACTTCTCGGTTAGATACCTCGGCTTGACCACTTGTTTGTGGATGGTAAGCAGTAGCTATCTTATGAGTGACTCCATACTTAGCAAGGATAGCTGAAAACTGCTTATTACAGAAATGTGTTCCTTCATCACTAATGATTGCGCGAGGAGTGCCGAATCTAGAGAAAATGTTCTTTCGAATGAACTTAATCACAACCTTCGCGTCATTGGTAGGTGATGCTATAGCTTCTACCCACTTCGAAACGTAGTCCACCGCTAGAAGTATATAGGAGTTACAGAAAGACGGTGGAAATGGTCCCATGAAGTCAATTCCCCAAACATCAAACAATTCGACTTCCAGGATCATATTAAGTGGCATCTCGTGTCGCTTTGATATATTACCAACTCTTTGGCATCTGTCACATTTTAATGAAAACACACGGGCATCTTTGAAGAGTGTTGGCCAGAAAAACCCACATTGAAGCAATTTAGCTGCCGTTCTTTCTCCCCCAAAATGTCCACCATAGTCAGATGCATGACATTGGTGTAGAATACTCTCCATTTCAACTTCCGGGACGCACCTTCTTATTACTTGATCACCACATTGTTTAAATAAGAATGGCTCATCCCATAAATACTGTTTCACATCATGGAGAAATTTCTTCTTCTGCTGGCTTGTCAAATCAGGCGGAAACACCTTACTGACAATGAAATTTACATAATCTGCATACCATGGTGTATCCATCCTTACTGCAAATAGCTGTTCATCCGAAAAAAATTCGTTGATCACTGTTGTGTCATTTTTCTTTAGTTCTGAATTCTCTAACCGTGATAAATGATCAGCAACCTGATTTTCTGTTCCTTTTCGGTCCTGGATCTCCAAGTCAAACTCTTGTAGCAATAGTACCCATCTAATTAATCTCGGCTTCGCGTCTTTCTTTGCTATTAAGTACTTAATTGCCGAATGACCTGTAAACACAATCACCTTTGTCCCAATCAAATATGAGCGAAATTTATCAAATGCATAAACAACTGCTAATAGCTCCTTCTCGGTAGTGGTATAATTCAGTTGAGCATCCGTCAATGTCTTACTAGCATAGTATATAGCATGAAAAATCTTATCCTTTCGTTGGCCAAGAACTGCACCAATCACATAGTCGCTAGCATCACACATTAATTCGAACGGTATAGTCCAATCTGGTGCTATGATTACAGGTGCGGTAACTAATTTCTTCTTTAACACATCAAAAGTTTCCAGGCATGCTTGATCAAAGTTGAATGAGACATCATTCTCCAAAAGATTGCAAAGTGGTTTTGTGATTTTGGAGAAGTCTTTTATAAATCGTCTATAGAAACCAGCGTGTCCCAAGAAACTTCGAATACCCTTTACAGAAATTGGTGGTGGCAGGTTCTCAATGGTTTCGATTTTTGCTCTATCAACCTCAATTCCTTTTGATGATACTCGGTGACCCAAGATTATCTCCTCTTGTACCATAAAATGACATTTCTCCCAGTTTAAAACCAAATTTGTTTCCATACACCGTTTTAGCACGAGTGTGAGATTTTCCAAACAATAATCAAACGAATCCCCAAAAACTGAAAAATCATCCATAAATACCTCAAGATTTTGTTCAACCATATCTGAAAAAATAGCCATCATACACCGTTGAAACGTCGCTGGCGCATTACATAACCCAAAAGACATTCTGCGAAAAGCAAAGGTGCCATATGGGCATGTGAATGTTGTTTTCTCCTGATCCTCGGGTGCAATGGCAATCTGGTTATAGCCCGAGTATCCATCCAAGAGGCAATAATACTCGTGCCCTGCAAGCCTGTCCAACATCTGATCTATGAATGGTAGAGGAAAATGGTCTTTACGAGTGGCCTTATTCAACTTCCTGTAATCCATACACACTCGCCAACCAGTAACTGTTCGCGTTGGAATCAATTCATTCTGCTCATTCGCAACTACTGTCATTCCCCCTTTCTTTGGCACGCATTGAACCGGACTTACCCATGAGCTATCTAAGATAGGGTAGATAATTCCAGCATCCAACCATTTAATGATTTCCTTTTTAACAACTTCCTTCATGATGGGATTGAGTCTTCGTTGTTGTTCAATAGTTGGTTTCGATTCGTCTTCCAACAAAATCTTATGCATACAAATTGATGGGCTTATCCCTTTGATATCTGCAATAGTCCATCCAAGAGCGGTCTTGTATTGTCGAAGTACCCTTAGTAGCTTTTCTTCTTGAACCTTGTCAAGTGATGCAGAAATAATGACTGGCAAGGAAGAAGAAGAACCAAGGTAGGTGTACCGGAGGTGGTTAGGCAATGGCTTAAGTTCCAAGGTAGGCGGTTCTTCTACGGATTGTGTCACCTTTTCATCTATCTTTCCCCCATAATCCAGAGGTTCAAATTTTTGTAGACATCGTATGAACTTCGGAGTTGAATCTAGCATTTGGACCCATTCTATCACCATTGAATCATCAAATAATTTTTCACTAACCAATGCGGTTTCAAGAGGGTTTTCAATCACAGATTCACCAAATACCTCTTCAGTTGCTTCTTCAATTAGATCAACTCTTAAGCACTCTTCCTCTTCCTTCGGAAATTTCATAGCCTTGAAACATTAAAAGTTACTTCTTCATCTTGAACTCTCATTGTTAACTCTCCTTTTTGTACATCAATTAATGTCCTTCCAGTGGCTAAAAACGGTCTTCCAAGGATAATGGGTATGTCTTTATCCTCTTTGTAGTCTAACACAATGAAGTCTGCTGGAAATATGAATTTGTCCACCTTCACTAATATGTCCTCCACAATGCCTCTAGGGTATGTCACTGATCTATCTGCGAGCTGTAGAGAGATATTTGTTGGCTTTGGGGCTGGTAATCCCAACTGAGTGTAGATCGAAAGTGGCATCAAGTTAATACTTGCCCCCAAATCACACAAACATCTGTTAAAGAACTGGGGCCCAATCGTGCACGGTATTGTAAAGCTACCCGGATCCTTCAACTTCGGTGGTAACTTTCTTTGCAGAATTGCGCTACATTCTTCTGTCAATGCTACTGTTTCGAACTCCCCTAGCTTCCTCTTTCTTACTAAAATATCTTTCATAAATTTTGCATAACTAGGCATTTGTTCTAAAGCATCTGCGAATGGAATGTTGATTTGCAGCTTTTTGAACACTTCTAAAAATTTTGAAAATTGTTGATTTAATTTCTGCTTTTGAAATCTTTGAGGAAACGGCACAGGTGGTACAACTGTTGTTTGCTTATCTTCTTGTTGTTTTGTTGTCTTGTCAACAACTTTTTCCCCAGATTTACTTTCCGAATTTCCACTCTCTTGTTCACCATCCTCAGCAGAAATTACTTTCTTGTGTCCGTCCAAATCTGTAGTCAACTCCTTCCCGCTTCTGAGTGTAACTGCCTTACAATGCTCATTTCCATCATTCCTTGGATTTTTCTCCGTATCACTAGGTAAAGAACCTGGAGTTCTATTATTCAAAGCATTAGCCATTTGCCCCATTTGATTCTCCAGATTCTTTATTGCAGCTGATTGGTTTTTCGTTGTGGTTTCCAACTGAGTTGCAAATCTTGCCAGCAATTCTTCCATTTGTAATAACTTATCAGGTTGTTGAGTTTGTTGCTGTGGCTGAAATCCAGGTGGATATGTTTGCCTTGGAGCTTGATCTTGTGACTGATTATTACTCCAAGAAAAATTCGGGTGGTTTCTCACTCCTGAATTGTAGTTGTTTGAATAACTGCCCTGCTGCCTGTTATAATTAGAAACAAAATGGACTGATTCAGGATTTATTGCACATTGATCACTTGAGTGGTTACCCGCACATATTTCACATATCGTTTCCATTTTCTGAACTGGTTGTACCCCAAGTGCATCTATCTTCTTTGTAAGAGCAGAAATCTGAGCTGTCATTTGAGCTGACAATGCTGTCATCGCATCCACTTCATACACTCCGACTGTCCTTGGAGGAGTTGTTCTTGCTGTTGGCCATTGATAATTATTAGCTGCCATGGTTTCAAGCAACTCATACCCCTCATCACAATTCTTGGCCATAATAGCTCCTCCTGCTGCAACATCTATACTCGATCTCACTGTGCTGAATAAACCATTATAAAAAGTTTGCACCTGAAGCCATTTAGGAATCCCATGGTGTGGACATTTTCGCAATGAATCTTTTAATCTCTCCCAAGCTTCATATAGTGATTCTGAATCGTGCTGAACGAAAGAGAAGATATCGTTCCGCAACTTTGCTGTTTTTGCAGGCGGGAAAAACTTTGCAAGAAATTTCTGGGCTAGATCATTCCATGTAGTGATCGAGCCTGGTGGTAGTGAATGGAGCCAACTCTTAGCCTTATCTCTGAGAGTAAATGGAAATAGCCTTAGCCTTATTGCATCCTCTGACACATTATTGTACTTGAAAGTATCGCAGATTTCTATAAAGCTGACTATATGATCGTTCGGATCATCGTTTGGTAACCCTCCAAATTGACATGAATTTTGAATCATCTGTATTGTCCCCGGTTTTATCTCAAAACTTGTAGCAGTAATAGCAGGTCTCGTAATACTCGACTGAATTTCAGTAACCCGCGGTGTAGCATAATCCCGCAGCGCTTTTTGCTCTTCTTCAGCCATAGTATCTTCCTTATCAAATGCTTCTTTGGTTTCCTTAACACACTTACGCAACCGCTGAAATCTTTTCTCGATGTCGTCCTCGTGAGGCAATAAATCTGGCTTCTTCGATCGCGTTTGCATAAACTAGTCAAAAGCACCTGAATAGAACAGAATAGAAAAAAGTTTAAATTAAGATTAACGCTATAAAAATCAATAATGACAAAATATTAAACTAATTTCCCCGGCAGCGGCGCCAAAAACTTGTTGCCTAAATTTTTAATAGCACTTTACCACGCAAGTATACGCGTTCAATTGTAATATTCAGCAAGCAAGAATATCGTTCCCACGAGGAAATAGACTAATATTTATCAATTACTAATTCCAATGCAATTAATCCTATTTTAAACTAAGAAAATTTTGTTTATGATTTGAAAATTAAACTTAATAAACTAATAATTAAAAACCAAAATTTCACAAGAATATCTGCAAATTTAACAGGTTAAGATTACAACTTCCCTTGGTATTTCATTTAAACTAACTTACTTCCCATTTAAAATAAATCAATTAATATGAATTGTTATCCAAGAATGCTCTATAAATATTCATGCTCTTCTTCCAAAGACACATGAACAAATCCTCCTAAATCCAATCTTTAAGATGCAGAATTACAAGGAACACCCCAATTAATCAACTCACTATATTTCTATGTGAATCAAGTTAATTAGGGTTTATGCACAAATTCTTTTAATGGATACAAAAGACACATAGGTATATTACTATCCTATACGCTAATCATATTAACCCTATTCAGATTATATGAACAGATGTTATCATATCCAGATCTCAATCTATACTCCATCTTCCAATTTTATATAGATTATCACAGTAATTGTTGATCAGGCAATTAATCAATAAGCATAAGATATAATAAACAATTCAATAAAAACTAACTTTCATTCAATGGGAAGCTTGCAATTTAAACTACATACCAAGTTCCGTTGCAATCTTAATTAAAATTTAGTTCATGATAATAATAAAGAAAAACATCATCCAGATAAATAATCCAAACATCCCAGATAGTTACAAAAGATAAAACTAGAGAAGAGAAGAAGAAACTCTGAATTTGCTCCAATACTCTCTCTTAGATCTTTAGCCTTTGCAATTCTCCTTCGTGTTTTTCTTCCTTGTTCTCTCTGCAAATCTCTTGAAGAATTGATTGATTCCTTGCAAAATTCGTTTTTCTTGCTTTTGTAGAGTCCTCTCCTACTTGTATTGGTCTCAGCCCTCATTCAGATTCCTATTTGGCTTCAAAAAACCCACTTGACAGCTGCAAAACTCACCTTACTACGCATTAGAGCGCCTAGGCGCTCAACATAGGCTAATTCCAAGCGCCTAAGCGCTTGGCCAGGACCTCATATTTACAGAAATGCCACTCAGCTTTAATTTTCATGATTTTTTGACCTTTTTCTTCTCCGAAATGACCAATTTGTCCCTCCAGCTCCAACCTACAACAAATAAACACAAAACACATAAAAAGATCCTAAAAAAACAATTAAATATAACAATAATTAAGTTTAATAATATCAGATTCATAGGTATAAAACCTACTTATCATCTGGTCACCATATCCGACAATTAACATATTGATTGTCAGTTAAACTTGGTCTCTAAGCTTCAATATTATTATAGATAAGTCAAATATCGTTTATAATATTTTCCGGAAGCTTTTAATAATTTATAAACACTTATTATAATTTATAATAATTTTTCAAAAACTTAAATCATTTTTAAATGATTTAATTATCAAATAATCTTATCATTATTAATATTTAATAATATCAAAATATTAATAACATACATTCCAAAATATTAAAGTTATTATTAATAACTTAAAATATTTTTAAATCATCAATATTCTACTTAAATGATGATTAAAATCATTTTTAAATCATTTTTATCTTATTTATTTAATTTAATAATCAAATAAATATAATATCATTAATATTAAATTATTAATGAAAAATTCTCCAAAATATTAAAAGTTACATTTTATAACTCAAAATATTTTTAAATATATTATTCTTATTTAAAATGATTTTTCATAATATTAAATCATTTTTCTCTAATTTATTTAATAAACTAATTAAATAAATTAAATACCTTTAATATTATAAATAATTATAAATATTAAAGAAAAATATTCCAATTGGTCAAAAATTATTTTTCATAATTTAAAATAATTTTTAAAACTATTTTTGGTAATTTTTATAATTTATTTCTATTTTTATTTTATTTTTTTTATTAAAATCCGAAAAATCAGAAAATAAATAATTAATTCGTCGCTAATGGCCTACAACGACACTTTCTGTCGCTATAGGTGTTCTTGAGCTTCAAGCCCAGAAAATCACCAGCAGCGAGATGCCTACTTTGACCGAACTTTAATCTGTGTTCTTCTTACTTTCTGGTCTCGTAATTGCTTTCATGTTGTAGTATAAATGTAATACTACAACTACATAATAAGTTTCATCACTAAACAACAACATATCATAGAGATCTAAGTCTCCAAAGTCTCTGACAAAGCTGTTCTTCACGAAGAACAGATCGAGGTGCCTACTTTGGACCTCTATAACTTGATGATCGTGCAACTATTATACGATCTATCAATTCCAGTGTGTGGACAACATGTAGTTCTACAACTACCGATCATAATAACACTTAAACATCAAAACAGAAGCTAGATCTATCCGGTCAAATATGAACACGGAAGTTGGGCTCAAAATTTCTGGGTTCGTGTTCTTGACAGATTTCGGTCAACAGGTTTTGACCGTCTATAACTTTTTATCTACAAATGATCTGGATTTCATTATTTTTGCATCTTAAAGACCACATGTCAGGCTACATGTTACAAGCTTTAAACATCAAAAACACTTAACACACACGACGTTATAAGATCTGACATTTGACTAAAAAACACAATTTTCCAGATTTCCAGATTTTGAAAAACGTTAAATTCGTGCACTTTGATGTTATGGGTTCATGATTTATCAACCCAGATCATCAAGTGACACCTTATTACACAACTTTGAACAATCAATTGCAATATTTAACAAGGAATTGAAAGATTTCAAAATTAGGGTTTATACCTCTTTTGAACTTTGATTTAGATCTTGGCTCTCCAATTTGTTTATGGATGATCTATGGACTGTTTCTAGGACTGATCTACAATGGATTTTCGAAGGTTGAGAGAGAATGAGAGTTGGTGAGACCTTGTGTACAAAATGGCTAATTTTTGTGATTTTCTCTCTCTTAAATCTTTATATATTGCTTGTAAAGTTGTTGGATCAGATCAAATTTCGGCTGGGAGCTGATTTTCTGAGATTTTGAGAGCCACAAAGTCAATAGTTGGTGACCAACTCTTGATTTGGCAAGATTTTCAAGTTATTACATAAAATATCCATAAAGGGCATTATGGTCATTTCCAATTTTTTCTAGAACTTGGATTTGATGAAACCCTTAGGGTTTAGGGTTTGGACAATAAGGTTTAGGACTTGAACCCTTTTAGGTTTTAAAAAATTTCTAGTTCCCACAATTTTCAATTTAGGGTTTAATTAGAAAAATAAATTTTCTAAAATAAAATTAGGGTTTCAATAATAGAAATTTAACATACAAGAATATAATTAGAATTTTCTAATCATATTTAAGTTAATGAACCCATATGCTCTTCAATTAGGATTAAGGCTTCCTAATTTAGGGTTTAAAATTCCCGATTTTAAAATTAGGGTTTCTCAGCGTACAATTAGGGTTTCTAATGGTACGTTAGGGTTTCTAATCCTGAGATTAGGTTTTCTAATCTCATATTAGGTATTATTAATATTAAACCTTATCCGATCAATCATTGATCAAAAATTCTATACCGTTAAAACACATACATATTAATATAATTATTTTAATTATATTTTCTATCGAATCCCGTTCCAATAATTAGGGTTAGGGTTTCTATTCTCCGTTAAGCACAACTCTACTCTAATTTTATTAGTCAATACATAAATCGACCTTCTCGATACACGTATCATTGAAACTTGTCACAAAATTGATAATTAATATTAATATTAATTTTAAAAAAAAATTATTCGTAAATTTTGGATTATTCGAAATCCTGGGTTATCACAATATTTCATATTATTGATTCAATAATTGTCACAGTAACAACTGCACAATATTTCACATTATTAAATTAATAAATTTCATGGCATAGTAACTTGTATTATTTGAAATGATATTATTAGTTAGCACTATTGACAATGTCTAGAAGTTTTGTCGAGGAAAGGAATTATATTATATAATTACGCGCCAATAAAGAGAAATCATTATTGAAAAGCCTGCTCTTTTCTGGAAACGGTCTTGTTGTCAGTATTTTGAGTTTATAAAATCAATGGTGAATAATTATTGAAGGATTAAAAAAAGTGTTAATTAAATATGTGATGTGTAGCATAACCATTAGAAGGAAATTGCCGACACTCGAAGGAAATAATGGTGATATGTGACGTTTTGTAAGTTTGGCTTGTCTGCGGGACACAATTTTATTTCTTTCGTGGGACCCACATGTCATCCAAGAGCCACTTGTCTCTTCACATTGCTAAGAATCATTTTCGCCAATATTACTTGCCCTTTCGCAAATAATGTGACGCCCCCGAAACTGGGTCCTTTAACCCCGGTTCGGTCATTACGATAAAATACAAACATCCACCTCTAAATAACATACGATAACTAAAATGCGGAAAATAATAAATGTACGTCGTTCATTCAAAAGATGTTACTAGTCTCAAGATTCGATAACCTTAATACAATCTTACAAACATACCCTAAAATAATAATTAAGGTTCATGTTACATAACATTAATTTAAACTAGGCATATCGTAAAGTCTGCTCCTGGCGACCATCCTACATATTTCCTTTACCCTTGTCCTTTCCTGAGGTATCGGGCTTAGCTATAATATAATTTATGATATAGCAAGGATGAGCAACGAGTTTGCTAAGCAAGTTTAAATATAACAATAAGGTATATCATGACGAATGGAAAAATATTTGACAATGAATTCAACAATATGAATATCTGAAGGATTCAACAATATGAATATTAGAAGCAAAGAAAATGATTATTTTTAGAATAACTGTTAGTCAAGTAGACTTTGAACTATAACACTCCAATGGAATCAATCACTAATTGACCCTTTGGTTACTGGCTACAAAATAAGTACTTGAGGGGATCAGCCTCGCGTACACCATGTATATAGATAATATTTAAATCTGTTCTTTGTATCTTATATTAGATACATGGGGTACTCCCTTATCATAAAGGGGTGTTCTTTCAGTCTAAGAATCCTTACCATCAATTGGTTTGGATAGCGTTTATAAAACTTTATACACTTGTTTGACCGAACAAAGGTTCAGACTCTATCTGACATAGTTCAAGAATTATAGAACTTTAAACGATGTACAAGTTCAAGACTGTATGAACTCCAATGCACTAAGTGCGAATATCAAAAATATCGATGTGGAGGAATTTGTAAAGTAATTAAACCACTTAATAGTATGCTTGGGAATAAAGTTCAAGCTTAAATGAATAACTTTCTTACTCATGTCCATTGCATAAATTAAATGCAAAGGTTAGGATACTTTGCACCATAAAAGTATGGTTCAAGGAACTTGCACAATAAAATAGTGAAGTTCAAGGAAACTTGCACAATCAAATAGTGAAGTTCAAGGAAACTTGCTCAGTATAAATTTGAGTAAGGTTTGGTAACTTGCAACAAAATAAAAATAGTGCTCGGATACTTGCTCAAGTAAAAGATTAAGAATTAAGGAAATTTGCCAGCTTGCTCAGCTACAAATAATTCTAGCTTTAATTAACTTGTGTTGAAACGACCTAACGTTAACATGTTGGTCTTTCCAATTAATATGCGTAAATTAGTATGAGTCTGCACTTACAAGAATCGAGTCATCACATAACATGCTTCTCAACACATTATATGGCATAATGTTCATACATTACAAGGTAAAGAAATCATATAAGCATGCCTTGAATTTCAGAAACAAAAAACAGAATCTACTCATGACTGCAGGACGGCGCAGCTGCGCCTTGTCTAGGCTTAGGGACGGCGCAACTGCGCTATCTCCTGGCCAGACAAGGTTTGAGCTTTGCTCTCCTGACTGCAGCCCAACTCTAACACACCCCTATACATACATATTAACATACATAAATGCTAGAAGTTTCAAATGATACATGACCATACTTGAATTTACCACAAGTTTAACTTATAATTTATATGACAATACATACAAAGATCATGTAATCATCTTGCTTTATTTTTCATGACATATGTCAACATAGAGATTACTAAATCTGTTAATATACATGTTTGTGGTGTTCATATTATTTGTTCGCAACTAACATTATTTAACACTTCAAATCATGCTCTAAACTCATGTTCGGTTTAGTTATCATCATGCCTAATATATATGAATCACGTCTAGTAGTATTATAGCCATAACATGACATCTTACTTCTTTAGAATCTATATATACATATGATGCAACTAAATTTTAAAAATATGTTCAAGGTTATCTTTGAAATCATTTTAGCACGAATGATGCAATCCAACACATGTAAGACAAATCTAAAACTTTTATCACAAGTAAATAAGTTATGATAACCTCTTTTCAAAATCAGAAACTATATCTCTTAGCATTCATGTTCATTAGCCTTAACTAAGCTTTTCTTTTTATAGCATTCTCTAGCACAAAGCTAACAAGTTAAAATCAAGATAAAGACACTATACATCATATATCATGCTCATTTAGGTTCCAAATTAGTCATGTACATGAGCAACTAAGTTTAGAACTTGTGAACATAAGTTTTTCACAAGGTTAGTTTTGAAAACTGTAAGTTTTGTTATAAACTTCCTTACTAATCCAAGATGATTACTTCATCCCACATAAGAAAACTTTACGTCTCATGTTATACTTCTGTTTAGGTACCTAGATAAGTTATAATACCAAATCGGGAATGATTAGCATAATAAAAACCAGAAACTGGATCTGAGGTACGGCGCAGCTGCACTGCACCCTAGTACAAACAGGGCGCAGCTGCGCCATGCCTGCATCAGAGGCAGTAACCTGCTCTGATTTGCAGAGCATCAAACAACTCCGATTTTCTCTTGATTAAAACATGTTCCCAACCATAATTACAGTTTATATGTATATACACACACATCTTAACACAATGATAATATGCTAAGTCATGCTAATTCAAGTAATCTTAAGAATTTGACAAAACTCAACTAAAATCATAAATTGGGATTTTCATATCTCTTGAGGTAATTGAGCTGCAATACACTCACTCCTTACAAGATCATTAGCAAATAAATCTCAGCAATTGAAATGAGAAAGGTGAGGGTCTTATTTATAGAAGAATGGTTAACTAGACAATGCCATTACCCCACAAATCAAACCATTGGATATTAAGAATGCAATATGGATAAGAGGAGGTTGGTGAGAGTTGGTGATTCCACTCATGAATCCCACTCCCCATCCACTTATTGCCCTAGGTTTGTTGAATTTGAGATGAAGATAGGCTTAACTAGCTTTTCATATGGGAAGAATGAAGTGGGCTCTTAATATGGGACAAGGGAAAAAATCTCAGCACTTGCCAAATAGTACTAATGCAACATTTGATTTATACCATATATACACATAATATAATCTTTTGTTATAAAATGTGTATACACAATTCATTTCATATTATATAGGTTATGATGATTTAAAGGGCATACAATGTATTTCCTAATTACAAGGTATCAAGTAGTGCACATACATAACTTCTTTCCCAATTTCTGGAATACACAGATATTAATTATTTCCGTTTTAAAAAAAATTATTTATGATTTTATTGCACTACATTATGCTTCATATCATTAGAATGTATTCTTATCCTATGTTTTATTAATGTCACACATATAATATTAATGCTCCAATTTAGTGCTACAGTAGAAACTGACTTTCTCCAGACTGGCCACTGGCGCAGCTGCGCCATTTTGTACTGCTGGGACGGCGCACCTGCGCCAGTCTCTGGCAGTGCCAAAATGGGTTAACTTCAAGCCATTTGCAAATTCAATCACCACATAAGTCTTGTATGATATAAGTTAACTTCTATAGTGGTGATCTACACATATTTGAAATGAATCAATAAGTTTAAAATCTATAACTATATTCAAATGGATTGAATATTTAATCATTAAGAATTCTAACAATCCTTTGATACCAAACTCTTAGGATTAGTTGTGACACCCCCAAATCCGGGTAATTCAATTCTACAGATTAGGTGTTCACTGTCAAATAAAATCATAACTAACTACCCATAAACAAAGGATATAATTAAACTCAAAAGTTTAAACAATCAATCTCCCATTAAAGGGTTACATAATCTAAAATAAATCCCAGGTCATCTAACCTTTATTACAATCATCAGCGGAAAAATTAAAACTTGATCATAATTAATTCTATTACATAAGCTTCATAAATAAAAAGATAAATTAAACGTTGTCGTCTAATCAAGCACTTTATTCTCGTCCTTGCTTGTAGAAAACCCTTCAAACTTCTTAACTTCATCTGCATTATTTTGTGCAAGAGTGACCAAACAATTGCCCACAAGAAGGATAATATACAATAACAGTTTATGAATGATAATTCATTGAGTTTTCAATGGTAAATTATTCTTACCGGAACAATAAAATTTAATTCAACAACTATGAGTTCAAAGGAATAATGAACATTAAATTAACAATAAATATCAATATCAAAGAATATACTGAGGGTCACAAGACCACGAACTATACTCTAGGTTTCAAGTATTTCTACTTTAGCCTTTAACAGTTTAAAAGACTATAATCATCATCTATGTCCTAGGTTAACAGGTGTTTCAACTGTAACCTTTAACAGTCTAAACGACTATATGGACCATCATTCCGTACTCCAGGTGATCAGCCCTTTGTACTATGTATTGCGCAAACATTTTAACGCTATTGCGTAGTTCTAAAATAATCTCCTAATATTGGGTTGTTCATCTCAGCTTAGATTATCAGGTTCCGAACCAAATGAAGTTTGTTTGGGAATTAGCTTCAAAGGAATTCTAGATCTTTAGAATGCTCATTAACCAAATAATGGTTGAATCAGATAGAGTCCAATAACTATTCAAGAGTTTGATTATAATATTTTTCATGAACAAGGTATATCGATGAATCAATAAGAGCTAGAGTATTAATAGTTTCTAAATTGAACAAATGTTATCATCAACAACATGCTTTCAAAATTGTGTGAGTATATAAGTAAACCAAAGGAAGTTTGGTTTGAGTTGATTTCAAAGGTAATTTAGAGTTTAGAACATTCATCAACTAAGGATTAGTTGAATTGGTAAAGATTCACTAGGCAACTTAGAGTTTGGTACAATAATGTAAGATAGTACAATGACATTGGAGAACGAAGATTAAACAAAAGTTATTAGTAGATGAATAAACACATTTTATACAACAACATTGCAGACTTTGAATAACCAAAGTAATCTCGTTTGGAATAAAGAAATAAAGATTAACTTACTTGCTTCAACAATAAATGAGGGTTAAAGAATTCGCATGACAATAAATCGTTAAACAAGAGATTAGAGTTAGAGAATTTGCATAAGTATAACGTAATAGTGAAAAGTAACCTTGCTGAATAATAAAGTAGCAAAGGTTAGGGAACTTGCCTCGTGTGTAGGTTAAACAATCACTACTCACGTTCACCACAAGTCCTACACATACCATATGTATTGACAATACACATTAGTTACACTAATATTAGTTTCATATAGCTCACTAACAATATCACATCTTTTTATGAACATCACTATTCAGCTTTATTACAACTACTTAAGTGATCAAGTCATTGCACCACATACACATTAACAACTTGATACAACATCATATTACATGTCCAACATGTTACCATTAGGTTATACTAATACACAAAGGATTGCACTTGCATCCGCGCATCCCGACGCCCTCCGATGGCCTCCAAATACATAACAATTCTAAAGATAGCCGTTTTGACCCTTCTTAACGATATCAAATTGAATCACTTAAAGAATAAAAGTTATAGACCTATTTGTCCTCGTTCCGAATCATCTTGAATCGTATCAATCGGAGTTCATATGAAGATATTATGCTCATTTTAGTAAACTATGTCCGATCAGTTTTTTTTCCAAAATTTTGTCTTGACAGAATACCCCCCCTCGGGGGCGGGGGTTTTTACACTAGTGGGGCCCGCCGGGATGGGGGTCTCTTCTACGACTTCACGATTTCAGCTCTAGAACACTACAAAAAGCCAAATTAGGCCTCCAAGCTCCTTTCTAACAACCATACAAACCTACCCAATGTGTAATAGGTTTACAGAAACATAATCTAATGTTTTCTAACGCGTTTCTAGCCATATAAAGAACATAAACATCCAAAGTTCAACTATTAATTCTCACTATTTTTGCTAAAGGTTCACTTTTTGAAGTTTCAGTGAAAAATCATCACTGTGACTTTTGTTTTCAACCAAACCATTTAATTCAACATACTATGCTTATGTTTATTCATCCTCTTTCAAATTCAATAGTCAATTTATAAATTAAACGACTAATTAGACCTTAATTTTATTTTAAACTAAGCCATATTCATATATTTTCATATAAACATTCTGTAATATAGTTTTCTTCACAAAAATACATACACACATGAATTAGTTTATCTATACTCATATATAACTTATGAAAACAACCTTTTAACAAACAATTATCATATAAAGCTATATACACAAGAAATTCATCTTTATAAAAACTTTACAGAGAACTTTTGGAGAAGAAGATAACCATAACTTTTAGAAAAAATAGAAGCAAGATGATACCTTAATTTAAAAGAAGATGATGGTTATTCTCAAGCTTCTTCTCTTTATCAAAACCTTCTTTCTCTCAACTTTTCTCTGTATTCTTCTTCTTCTTCTCCTTTTTCTTCTTCTGAGTCTTTCTCCTAACCCTATTCTAACTTACGTACTAACAAAAAAAAAGATATAACGTATAATAATAATAATATAAGTATTAAGTATAAAATTTTAACTGACATCAGTTATAAATTATTTGAAAATCAAAAGCCATAAGGCTTGTTTGGCTAACTAACTAAAAATAACCCATTAAATCTTACACATTGTTTGGTAAACCTAGTTAAAATAAATCAATTAATCTCTATACCCTTGTTTGGTAAAACACCATTAGATTAAAGACTTAATATATATTAAGACTTGTTTGGCCAAAACTAAATTAAACTCCTTTAATTTATTTTAATAACTCCTTTATATTAAGGTTATTTGTCACCCTTTTATTTAATTAAATTTTAATAAATTCTAATACTAATCTATTAAATTACTTTAACACATAAATCATTACCACATAATTATAATTTCCTTTATAATTATAATTTTATTTAACCAACTAACACCTTATTTTAATTACAAATTCTAATTAAAATATTATAATTCATTTAATCATTATAAGCTCTCTAACTTAATTATTAAATTAAATTGGTATATAATCTCATAACAATTAATTTTCTTAACTCCTTAAGTATTTACTTAACAAATAATTAACTAAATCAAATCAGATCAAATTAAACAATTATTTATTCAATAATAAACATATCCATTAAATACTTATATAATTCAATAAATATTTAATATAACACTTTAAATTTCTGAAATGTTACATCATTCCCTCCTTACAAGGATTCTGTCCCTAGAATCACAACTCAAAAAAATCATTCGTTACATTCTTCCGTACTTACAAAGATTCTGTCCCCAGAATCGAAGACACAGATTAAACAAATAAATATTTAATATAACACTTTAAATTTCTGGAATGTTACATCATTCCTTCCTTACAAGGATTCTGTCCCCAAAATCACAACTCAAACAAATCATTCGTTACATTCTTCCCTACTTACAAAGATTCTGTCCCCAGAATCGAAGACACATATTAAACAAATAACTCAGGATAATCTTTCATCATTTTTTTTTCATCGAGTTCCCACATAGCTTCTTCAGCAATGTGATTCCTCCATATCACCTTCACCGAAGGTATAACTTTATTCCTAAGCACCTGTTCTTTCCTTTAACTATCTGGATATGAATCTCTTCATAGGACAAGTCTTTGTCAAACTGCAACGGTTCGTACTCGATCACGTGCTTGTAATCAGGTTTATACGGTCGTAACACTGAAATGTGAAAAATATTGTGAACGTTTTCCAACTCTGGAGGTAGAGCTACCTCGTAAGCCACTTCTCCAACTCTTCGCAGCACTTCGAAGGGTCCAATAAACCTCGGGCTTAACTTTCCCTTCTTATCGAAATGAATTTTCCCCTTCCAAGGAGAAACTTTTAGAAATACGTAATTTCCTACGTCGAATGCACGATCTTGTCTATGTTGATCATCATCTTCTTCTGCCTGTCTTGAGTAGCTACCAATCTTGTCTTGATGAGTTTGACAAGCTCAGCAGTTTGTTATACCAGTTCTGGTCCTAACAATTGACGTTCACCGACTTCATCCCAGCACAGAGGAGTTCTGCACTTCCTGTCGTATAATGCCTCGTAAGGCGACATGCCGATGCTCGCGTGGTAATTGTTATTATAGGCGAATTCCACCAACGGTAAATGTTCTTCCCAGCTTCCTTTGAAATCCATGATGCATGCTCTGAACATATCTTCCAATGTTTGGATTGTTCGTTTGCTTTGGCCATCTGTTTGTGGATGATAAGCCGTACTCATTCGCAAATGTGTTCCTATACATTCTTATAGTCTTTTATAAAAGTTTGACGTAAATCGCAGATCTCTATCTGACACAACTAACACAGAAACATCGTGTCTTGAAACGATTTCATTAAGACATAACTCCACACACTGCTCGATATGTACTATGCTAACTTGACAAACCAACAATCTATCGCCATATCTTGCCACCAATAATAATATCAGAAGAAATATATAATTTCGTGCTTCCTAGTTGATTCAATATATAAATTTTATGCAAAACTTCAATTTCAATTCCTGGTATTAGAGAAACCTAGTTTCTTCCTTCTAATTTCAACTATCCTTCAGTATCAATTTTGAATTGACACCTTCATCTTGGAGCTATTCTTCCTTAACTCTATCGAACAAAGCTGTACTATTTTTCATCTAAATAGCTTCTCCTCTGACTTTTCATATATCTTACCTTATACCACAGATTAGTCATTTGTATTATGAACCCATCTTGCACAGTTAACAAAAAATAACTACTACCTTTTTCATAAGACATCGGCAACCACATTCGTTTAGTACTTTGTAGCCATAGTCCTTGAACAATTTCAACTATCACTTTAAACACATGCTTAAATATCTATGTGAGAGGATATACTTTAGATACTTATGGTCTGTTTATATCTCACACTACTACTCAAAAATAACACCTCTAAATCCTTAGAGCAACCACTAATACCTCTACTCTGAATCGTGAGTCGGACACCCTTTCACATAAAAATTTTAACTGACGTGATGCATAAGAAAAGACCCTGTCGTTCTGCCTAAACACACCGCCTAATACTTTGTATGATGCATTGCTATACAACACAAAGTTTTATGTACTATCTGGTAGAGACAACATAGGTGACATACTAAATTCTTTTTCAATTCTTTGAAAATTCACTTCATAATTTCCTGCCCATATAAATTCCATCGATTTCCTTGTCAATTTAGCTAACTAAGTAACTATCTCGCTCTTCATATAACCCACATATTATTTTCTTAATAACTTCTTGTTTTACAACATCGATAAATAACTCTACTGTACAGACGTCTTATAACTAAAAGAATAAAATACTACCTTTGACTTTCTCAGAGTCTTAAGGTTTATGCTCTTTCTATGACAATGACTTATCACCACATGGTTTAACACGTGGCCTTTAATACAACACAAAATTTCTACACACCAACGTAAAAGGAATCATTATTCACACTTTCTATATTTAGGGAATAATCTAACTCTTCCCGAAGCGAATCTAGTTTCTAAACGAATTCATCAGGCATAAATTAATAAGTGGCGGTTAAATTAAATAATATGCAGCCGTATAGATAATTGATCAGAACCATAACTTGCATTGCGTTCTGGATCTTCATGTTGGTTGCTTGTTCGTTTGGTCGACTCGGCGTAGCTGACTCTACAATAACCAGTTTACCACTGCCTCCTTTGCTTCCACTTGCTTTTTCCACCGCTTTCTTTGGGCAACCTCGAGCCAAGTGCCCCTTCGATCCACACGTGAAACAGGCTCCCTTCCTCGGTCTTGAACACTTTAGTGCAATGTGGCCCTTCAAGCCACAATTAAAGCACACCTTTTTCCCCCTCAAACAAACACCTACATGTTTCTTTCCACAATTGCTACACGCCTCCACCTTCTTGTTTTCCTTCCCTTGCTGATTTTTAGCGTTAATATTACTGTCCCACTTTCTTTTACAAGAGTTACCGGTATGACCATCACCCACCTTATCATCTTCACTCTTCTTTCCCATCTGCTCTTGATTGTATGTCAGCGTATTACCTTCCCCGTCTACATCAATCGTTCTCTCCAACCTTGTTGCAAACAAATTTGGTTGAAACATCGAGATTTAATTATACAACCAAAAATTCAATTGATTTGCCAGTGCTCTCACAAACAAATTCACCAACTGTGGCACTGGATTTGTGTTAGCTTCCCTATTGAATGTATTTTCCTTGGGGCTTTGTTGACGCCGTTGTCTTCTTCTAGGCAGCATTTTACTGTTTAAAACTTGAACTATTAGATCATCGTTCATCCACACATTAACATTTTCAAACTTATCTTAACCACTTATAGATAACACATAATATTTCTTAATAAAAAATGATAATACTTTATTCATTTATTACATCACCACATCACAAAATAGCCACACTGCTATTTATATTATTTATCTCGAAATAATAAAATTCTAGGATTACTTCATCACATCCCACTATTTAATTCAAAAGTTAGGATTTACATCTATTAACTTATTTTTTTTAACTTTTATTTTTCATATTTTATATATATCATCTTATTGTTTTTCTTGCAATCTACAAGAACAGTCTACGTTGTACAGCTTTATTTCGCTCTTGCTCCACGATACGAATCATCAGGAGAGTGGAAGATTAAATGGTAAGTTCCATCATTCGTTTGGAACTCTTCAACTTGTCTTCAACACGATTTTTACGTTTAGAAGCCTTCATCCATGCGTCCTCAGCTTTCACCCGCTTTGCTAACTCCTTTCCCTTGCCATTCTTGCGCAATCTCGTTAATAACTAATAACTATCCTCTTTAATACTTTAACTGAGATAATCTCTGTTAGTTCCCAGAGGGCACAATAAATCTAGAAGGGGGGGGGGTGAATAGATCTTTTTTATTTCAAATACTTTTCTGGTTTATATTATATTGTTCATATTTAAAACATGACAAACATAAGAATCTTTTCAAGTACAACGAAATAAGTAAAAGATCCCCTTCATTGATATATTTATAATCGTACATACATTGTTCGTAGAGTAAGTTTAGTTGTAAGCAGTTAAAACATACATAGCAGTTATAGCAGTTATATTACATAATGTAAATGACATAATATAAAAGACACATGGGGTTTTAAGTGGTTCAGAGACTCAAGCTCCTAATCCACTCTTCTGCTTTCAACTAGCAGGATTTCCACTAAGGAAGGGCAGCACCCTGAATCTCTATGATTCCTTCAAGGCCAGCAGCCTTGGGACTTCAGTTCACTAAGAACTCTTCAAGGCCAGTAGCCTTGGGACTCCTCTAGTTCCCTAGGAACTCTTCAAGCCCAGCAGGCTTGGAACTTCGTTTAGTCCCTCCGGACAAGGACCCTTCTGGCCCTGCTTTTTTTAGTCCCTTCGGATAAGGACCCCTCAGGACCTGGCTCTGTTAAGTTGTTTGTTTGTTGTTGTTGGAGTCAGTGCTGAGCTTCTAAGATGTCTTCATGCTCTGAACATCTTCTATACTTAGCAGCTTGGCTTAATCATCCTTGAAGTGCAGTTGAGTGTTACATGATGCTCAGCTTCTTTAGTTACTCAACCACTTCGGATGACCCATTTGTGAACTGCCTTGAAGATCCTTCTCCTTGGTACTTGATGGCTGCACATGATAGGCTTCTAAGATGACTGTAAGCTCTTCTGTTAGGTACTTAGAAGCTTTCTCATTCTTGACACCAAGATGACATTTGTGATCTTCCTTCTTGCTACTTGATACCTTCTCATGATGAACTTGCTAAGATGACTGTAGGCTCTTCTCTATTGTACTTAGAGTCTTCCTATGATGGACATCAAGATGACATAATGCTCTTCTTTCTCTCGGCAGTTTAGAACACTCTTCATGTAGTAGAACTCCCACTTTTACATAGTAGAACTCACACTTTTACTTCTTTCTTTATCTGACTTCTGAGTGTTCTTGGTGGATCGTAGAGTAAGCCTTCAGACTCACTATTTCACATGGTTTAGATCAGTCCACCTTCTCTCCAAACTCGGCAACTCCAGCAACCTTTGATCTTTGAAGCTCTTTCTCATTTATACTTCTTCCCAATCCTTCCGTTGGAAAGTAGCTGTTGAAGGCTATTCAAATCTCTTCACAGATCTCGAGTTACTTGAGGTAGACTGCTTGATGTGACATGTCATACTTTTTCTGACGTTGTAGTCTACTATTTCACCTACCCTATCAGATTTATCACTTTAATGTCTTGGGCAGGTTGAAGACTTTATTACCTCTTTCTGATTTCTCGATCAGAGGTTGTCCTATTCCATCGATGCTCTCAATAAGCACTTGTCCGAATATTACCCTTCAGATTGAACCTTTGCCAATGCTTCAGTCTTCAGTTATTCGAACTCTACGATTCTGATGCACGTCTTCAAGGACCTGATCGTAGTGTCTTGTTGAGTGTTGCTCATTGACTGGTAGAGTTAACACTACGATCTTGAAGAGTGTTGATTGGATCTTCAATGTAGAACACCTTTTCCTTGTATTGTGCAGTGCTTCAATACTTCTATTTGCCTCGACTGTTCTTAGAGACTAATGGCCTAATTCCTTGCTCTGGTCCCCTTCTGAATATCAAGACACTTCAGATTTATGGCGCGTCCAACTTGCTTTCTCCTTGTGATTTCCCGTTCACTTATCATCAATGAACTGACCCTGCACTTAATCACTGTAGCCTTGCTCTTCAGAGGCTGACCAGTATCTCGGTTCACCTTCCATCAGTTCCTTTTGTTTGGCAAACACTACAATCTTGGTTGCTTCCAAGATCGTTGTCTTCTATTCACTTGATAGCTACCGTATAAACTGACTTTCCTTAGTCAGCTTCTGAAGTCTTCTTTGGATCTCCTTGTGGAAGAATTCATCACGAATGACCTTACACCTCAATCTTAATACTGATTGGGTTGGTGCTGAGATCTTCTGTTAGCATGCATGCCATTCGTTGAGTGCTATCTGGTTTCCTTGGATGTAGCTTATAACTTGAACCAGAGGCTTCGTTCTTTTGGACATTCTAGGAGTGCTCATATGTTGAGAACCGTATATGCTCTAGGATTCTTCCTTGGCACTGTGAGCACTTCTTTTGAGGTCGTAGTTCTGCACTCTATGATTCATCTTCGGCTGGTGTAGACACTACGATCCCAAGATCAGATCTTGACACTCTACGATTTCTTCCTTGTGCTTGTTGTCTTCATCTGATCTTGCTTGACTACGATCTATGCATGTAATCAATAGACTCTACGAACTCAGAGTGTTATCTATGATCCTTGACTTGGCTTTGGCATCAGTAAACTCTATGACTCTGAGTGTAGTCTACATTTCTGTCTTGGCTTCGGTAGATGACCGGTCGGCTCGTAGGCAGGCTGTCTCTACGATTCTGAACATGACTTCCTCAGCACACTACGATCCCGAGGTAGCTATACTCTATACACTACGATCCTTCTTCGCTTCCCCTGGCAGTCTACGAACTCCGAATACAAATAACAAAAGATATCACCATGCATGCGATAGAGACCGCACAAACAGGTTATTCCAGCAGAATAATAATAACGGAACCAGGTCAGGTGAAATTCACACCGACAGGATGTTCCAACAGAATAATAAATGCGGAATAGTAAATAATGGAACCAGGTCCAGCGTATAGCACAGACAGGATATTCCGACAGAAATGTAAAGACGGAATAGTAAATGGAACCAGGTCCGGCGTATAGCACAGACAGGATATTCCGATAGAAATATAAAGACAGAATACTAAATGGATGTCACCAAGTATAGGGTATTCCGCGTATACAGGTTATTCCAATAGAATAATAATGAATGGAATAACATAAGTTCTCTTGAAGAAGAAAGAATAACACCCCTTACGAGTATAACAAATAATATTCCCTACCTTAGAAGAACTGGATATAAGTGAAGTAGCAGAATACTTTTCTTCTTTCTCTCTAGAGTTTAAGTGAATTCGTAAGAAATAATGAAGGAATGAGCTTTCTATTTATAGAAAAATTGAGGGTGGCTCTTGGTCTTAACGAAGAGTCAAAATGACTCTTGGTAATATTGAAGAGACAACAACTATTTGTGAAGGGGTAACTAACCCTTGGAACACCGAAGAGGCAGTTAACTCTTGGTAATATTGAAGGGACAACTACTATTGACGAAGGTAACTACTATTGACGAAGGTAATTACTATTTATGAAGGTAATTATTATTTACGAAGGTAATTACTATTTACAAAGGTAATTACTATTTACGAAAGTAATTACTATTTACAAAAGTAATTACTATTTACGAAGGTAATTACTATTTACGAAAGAGACTCTTAGATGACAACATATGGCCCCCCATAAATAATTAAACTTATTACCAACGTCTAATAATAGACTCTTTATATACATCAATGATTGAATAAAAATTACCAGAAATCATTTTATTTTTTAATCAACACATAATTAATCTTTCAACAATTATTAATCATTATAACTTGTCGTCTCAATTATTGTTTAAATAATATAACATATTATACAGATGATACTGTGACAATAATTGAATCAATAATATAAGAGATATGATGCAGCAATTACTATAGCAATAATTGAGTATAGCTGAGTGACTTCTCACGTAAGCATCAATAATCAATACTGTTAGGTTTGTAATATTCATGAACGCAATCAAATTGCAAAAATTAGCGGAAGCGTGGAAAATTAGAGTTTAAAAAATTTTACAAACCATAAACCCGGATCACCCTTTATGCATAATTATTAATTTAACGAAAAGATAAGAACAAGAATCATACCCTTGAAGATCCAAGCTTCCTCAGGTACAAGTTCACCTCCAATCCTTTTCGCGTTCAACTTGAATCCACCGGGTTTGGTTCCTTCCTTTGATCAACGTTAGCCACCCAAGTGTTTGGCCTCTAAAGGTGATCCACCAAGGAAGAAGAAGAATTCAAGAATGGGTATTTGGCTCAAACCCTAGTTTTCTATCTCTATAGAAAAAGACGTACTCTCCCAACTATTGGAATTACGTATTCTAATAATACGTCAACCACTCCCTCACCCATAATAAGACTCCTCTTATTTATAGATGTGGGCAACTCATCCTTAACAATTAAGGAATTGGGTTTTATTTTAATTAATTAAACTCTTTTAATTAATTAGGCTCCTAATCTTATTAGGAATAATTAATTAACCTTTTAATTAATTAAGCTCCCTAATCTTATTAGGGATAATTAATTAAACTCTTTTAATTAATTTGCCTCCTAATCCTATTAGGATATTAGAGAGTACTTTTATTAATTAATTCCCAAACTCCTTTAGGAATTAAATAATAATAATAGTAATAATAATAATAAGACTCCTCTTATTAATTTATATTTAATATTTCTAAAATATTAAATAATAAATATTAAGCTATTTAATTTATTCTATCACCATAGATTAAATTAAATATACTTAACTTATTATTACGATTATGCCATTAACTTCTTAAATAATTATTCTTCCTTTTATGGTGTGACCCTTTAGGTTCTCCATATTAAACCGGTTGTGAATAAATCAATTAGAACAATTCTAATCTTATTTAAATAAATAAATTAAACTAATAATTTATTTAAATAAAAAATATTTATTCTACAATAGGGATAAGCCTCCCTAGCGATCAACGACTTTCCAGATAATATAGATTTCAACATTAATCATAAAAGAACCTTTGAGTAAATAGTTACCGTACAATTCATTCCTTCCACCATACAATGTCCCAATTAAATATAAGACATGGAATTTCTGTCAAGTCTTATTTTATTTAATTATATGTATTTCGATCCTTAAATGCACAACTCCAAATAATGCAAATTAGAAACTCTTTTCTAATTTCATTCTGCCTTGGCCAAGGACTACTGAGTTGTCATTTATCGAATCACATAGGACATTTCTCTTCTTTTACTAGAAGTGGTAGATTCTTTATTGATCATACATTATCTCCATGTACAACTTATTATACCCAAGTATACCCTTTGATATACCCTAAGGGTCTTAAGGAATAAGTCAAAGTATAACTCATCATACACAAGATACTATGATGATCTCAAGTCCAAGGATCACTTGTACTACTATCACTACAGGAATTCCTATTGACATGCAAGTAAAACTCCATTAGGTATTCCTTAGCGAGTCACGTTCAGTGAACTTATTCTCTAATAAGCACCTACATACTTGCCTTAGTGTCTCCACACAAATGATCATGAGATCAATCATCCTCATCCAATGAGCAAGCAACGTATGTACCAATCTATCCGGATTCACTAATCCCCAATTTAGTAATCCAACGATTGGGAACTATTTTAGTTTTAAGCTTTCTAAGAATTTAGATCTCATTAGAATGATCATCATCATTATTCTAAAAGCATTGCTTAAAACTATGGGTTTATCACATATTATAAAACAGCATCATGTAGATAATTTAAAAGCCTTTAATAAATTAATACTTTTTATTAATAAATGAATAAGATTGTTACAAAGTATATGCTTTATCATCAAACATGATTGGCTTGTGTGCATATTACTTTCAATCTCCCACTTGCACTAAAGCCAATCGTCATGGTATCTCATACTCTTCTTCTCTAAGTGACGATTATCCTGCTGTTGAATAAGCTTTAGTTAATGGATATGTAATGTTGTTCTTGAGAGTCTACTATCTCTATAGTGATTTCCCATCTTTCAATGATTCCTATAATCAAATGAAAGTGCCACAACACATGTTTGGATCTAAGATGAGACTTAGGAACTATTCCTAGTTCTGTAATGAACTTTTCATCCAAACAATCAACTTGTAGCTTCATTTATAGCTATATACTTTGTCTTTATCACTAAACCAACAACTCTTTGTTGTTTGGAATCTTTCTAATTCATTGCACCACCGTTCAAGGTAACGATTTACCTTAAAGTGGATTTTCTGTCGTCTTGGTCTGTCTGAAAAACTTGAGTCTGTTAAGCCCTCTAGTTTTAATTCAGACTCACCATAAATCTGATAACATCCTTAGTGTCGGTTAAGTACTTTAAGATGTTTTTCACTGTTTCACAGTGAACTTCTCCAGAATATGACTGATCAACATCAGGTCTCGTATATTTCATTGCATACATGATTGTCACTCATGTGATCTCTCTTTTCAGGAGTCTGTGGGGACTATTAAGAGAGATACACTCCATGGCTCATCAACATGAGATATCTCTTGGAGTTTGCCATGCTAAACGACTTTAGCAACAAATGAATATACATTCTTTGGGTTAAGCCGAGCATCCTTTTAAATCTATCTATATAGATTTGCATCCCCAATTAAGATACTCTTCCCAAATCATTCATGGAGGAATGTTTAGACAACTTTATCTTTATTGATTATAGCATTGGCATGTCATTCCGTATCCATAGTATATCAACATATAATACTAGGAATGTCACGACGCTCCCACTGACCCTTTTGTACGCACTAGGTTCATTCTTGTTTTTGATAAAATCAAACTCTTTTGATTATCATATCAAAATGAATGTTCTATTTTTGAGAAGATTTCTTCAATCCATTTCTCTGAGTGTCTACAACTCTTACCTCATCGTATGTAACTGGATCATCATCTTTTATGATACGTACCTCATCATCATCATCCATGATGAATCCATACCTCCTAGGTATCTTCGGTACTATTCCAGATTTACGATTCGGTTGTGGTACAATAGGTCTATCTATAGGTTCCTCTTATTTGACTTGTAGTGTTTTGTGGTTCTTGAACTTTTCAAGATGTATTATCCTCCCACTAGCCCCTTCAATGATAAACACATTTATCTTAGAAAGTAGCATGTTTCGCAACAAACACCTTTTGCTAAGTAGGATTATAGAACATATGTCCTAAACTTACTTTAGGATGTCCCACAAATCTGTACTTGTCAAATTTTGTCCCAAGCTTATCCTCTGAAACTGTTTCACATAAGTTGGACAACCCCTTATCTTAACATACTTAAGATTAGGAATCCTCCCCGTCCATAACTTTTATGGAGCCTTGGGGCCGGATTTTGAGGTTATCCTTTCCGTAGATATGCAGCCATTTCTAAGACATTATCTCAGAAGGATACTGGAATGTCGGTAAAATCATTATGGACCGCACCATGTCCAACAAGGTACGATTTTTCATTTAGATACATCAATCAATTATAGTGTATCAGGAAGTGTCCATTATGAGAAAACCATTTAAGATGATCTAGAAACTTATTGCACAAGTATTTATTCCTTGATCTAATCAAAGAATCTTAATACTTTGTCAATTTGTTTCATTTCTGAATTCTTTGAACCTTTCAAATAATTCACACTTGTATTTTAACAAATACATACATTCAACTCTTTGAATGATCATCTCCTTTTCTTATATTAGTTTGTTCAATTTGCAAAATATATTTTCATATAAGTCAAGTATACAAAATTTATTAAGTAATATTCCAGTTCTATACAAAACATTATTATTATAAATAGAACAGCAATTGTTCTTAATTATAATACCAAAGATTTCATTGTCCAACAATAAAATGGAAATAATATTTTTAAACAAGAACTGGAATACAATAACAACTTATTGACTTAATAGATTTGCCCGTAGGCATTGCTAAACTATAAGTTCCTATGGCTAATGCAGCAACCTTTGCTTCATTTTCCACACATAGGTTTACTTATATTTGTTTAGTTTCTACTTCTACTTGGTCCCTTCATAAATCTATATTTATGATAACCAAAGTCGGTATCCAATACCCAAGTAGAACCTTGACTTAAAGAAAAATTTATTTTAAATCATGAACAAAATTGTATTTATAACCGAAACTTCACTAAGCTTCTTTGGTTAGCCTCTGCAAGATGCTTCTTGCAGTTTCCTTCCAGTGTCCAGGCTTATTGCAGTAGAAGCAAACTCCTTTGCTATCCGTATCAGTTTTGTTCTTATTATCCTTTGTTTACACCTTTATGTTTACCTTCTTAGAATCGTTCTTCTTTTCAGAAGATCCTTTGGCCACTACCAGTAAGACTTGGTCTTTCTTGGTTGGAAAGTGACTCTCAACATTTTTCAACATGTTAAGCAAATCAGCGATGCTGATATCTAGCTCGTTCATATGAAAAATTCACAACAATTGTGAAAGGAGTCCGGAAGTGAGTGCAAGATCAAATCTTGGCTCAACTCTCCATCCATGACAAAACTTGTTGTCCTAATTGATCAATCAAATTGATAATGTTAAGGACTTTTATCTGTACTATAGTGTCATTGGTCATTCTAGATCGGAAGAGCTCCTTAGATATCTGATATCTATCAGTCCTACTTTCCTCACCATCAACTACTTGATGTGTAGGAATATAGTAGGAGCACCCATAGTTTCATGCTGACGCTGAAGCTCGTTACTCATGGATGCGAGCATGATGCGTTGAGCCAACTATGCATTATCTTGCCACTTTCTAAAAGTAGCAATCTCTTCCTCAGAGGCATTGTCTGCAACCATTGCAGGGATAGGCGTATTAAGGACATAAGATAGCTTTTCAGCCGTGAGAACTATTCTCAATTCCTTAACCAATGCGTTTAATTCGGTCTGATTAATTTAGCATCTAGTATGCTTCGCAGTGATAGTAATTTAGACATTATAAAATTCTGTAAATGAATTTGTAATTAACAACATTTTAACATACATTCTTTTATTAATTACCAAAATAATTTAGGTCTTGTTTTAAATTGGTATCTCCCACTATTTTCTTCAAACTATATTACCCTCGCTTATATAGTTCGGCAATATCTAATTAAAGATATGCTAGTGAGAATAAGGATCCCATTTCAAATGTATATAGCCTTGTGTGTGCACAACAAACTATATATAAATAAATAGGTAGACAACTCTTGTCAATTACATCAACTATGTAACTCCTTGTATTTTGCCTCTTAAATCATAATGGTCAAGTGTGTGCACATCCGAACTAAAATGATTTAAGTTAAGTCAGACCCAGCATTTCCATATAAGTGAAGAGAAAACTACAGCCCTTGTGTGTGCACAACAAAGCAGTAATGTTCAATTCCTTATAAACATCATATGTAATAAAAACAACATCTTAAATATTTAATACTCGCCTTGTGTGTGCACAACAAACTCATATTAAATATTCAATACTCTATTGTTTCTATCATGCTAGAAGGCGACGTTCGATATTCCAAATATCTTTGAACGTTACAACTTAATATAAAATATTTGAGGGGTTTTTTTATTAATTTGTCTCATCTTGTTTAGCTCGCATGCATATATATATATATATAAAATACGCGTCATATTAATGAACATGCGAAGCATGTTTGCATAATATATAATATATATATATATATATATATATATATATTATAAGCATGCACATATAGAATACTATATTCTACCTGGATTGATTATGGACTTTTATTCTAGTTTGGTTCACTAGAGCCACCAAGTGAACCAAAAGGTCAAACCCTAGGGGTGCAAGAATTAAATTTAAATATAACTATTACATTTAAACCCGGGCTCCATTACAAACGGGTCTTCACGCGCTCCTTGATCCTTGATCTCCAATTTTTCAAAATTAATTCTAACTATTCCTATTACAAAACTATTTAAAATAAATAGAAACCTTGATCAGCAGTCAAGGGGAAGTACATAGGAGGGAGATAGAATTTACATTAAGAAAAATTTAGAGAAGACGAGGTACGCAGACCCCATTTAATAAAACTCATACATTCATGCATCCAACTAAAATAAAATCTAATCACATTGGTCAATAGTCCATAATCAATCCCATTTATTATCATACACATCATCATATGCATCAATAAATAACATTCATCTCATGAATAATAAATATTTAATATATATATTGATATCATTTAATGGGCAAAATTTAGTTAGCATAAAATCTAATTTTGAATCAAAATAAACTCCTTTATTTTAATCCAAATTTAAATCAAAATAAAACTATTTTATTTTAATTTATCCAATTTTGAATAAAATAAACTATTTTATTTTAATCAAAATCTTTAATCAAAATAAACTCTTTTATTTTAATTAATTATGGAATCCAATTCCATGTAAAAAAAATAAAACTCCTTTATTAAAGGAAACACAGATTCTCTTTCCTATTCACAAATAAACTCCTTTATTTTGAATAATATGAAATCTTATTTCATATCTAAATAAACTCCTTTATTTAAGGAAATTAGGATTCTCTTTCCTATTCACAAATAAACTCTTTTATTTTGAATAATATGAAATCTTATTTCATATCTAAATAAACTCCTTTATTTAGAAAAATTAGGATTCTCTTTCTTATTCATAAATAAACTATTTTATTTTGAATAATATGAAATCTTATTTCATATTTAAATAAACTCCTTTATTTAAAGAAAGATGAAATTCAATTTCAACTCCAATTAGTTATCATGGAATCCAATTCCAACTCTAATTAGTTAGCATGGAATTTAATTTTAAAATTAAAATAAACCTATTATTTTAATTATAAAATAAACTTTTTATTTTAAGATTAAAATAAAATTTTTATTTTAATTATAAAATTATTAAAATATTATATATATATATATATATATAATATAATATAAAACATCATCCGTGAAAAGCGTGCCAATAGAAAAAAAATGGATGAAGGACGTGATTAACATGCAGGAAATTTGATCATATATAATAATATATGAATAGAAACAAGATTCAGGAAACAGGAAACTCCAGAACTGGCTAACTATCACATATATCACATATGTATATTCCAGCAAAATGATTCACATCATATATAGGATATAAACCAAAATGGTTATCATGTTAACAGAATCATGCTAACCACGCGTGAGGCACAATGAGAAAAGCGTAACTGTTAACTTTTAACGCGTAAGGAAAAACAGCACGGACGCGAATCACAGAAAATCCGTTTCGTGATTTTTTTTTTAAATAAATTTTATACAATAAAATTATGCCCAATTAAATTGTTCTAAACACATATCAATATACATATCAAAATTTGAACAATTAATAATTTGCATAAAGGTTTGGCTCTGATACCACTGTTAGGTTTGTAATATTCATGAACGCAATCAAATTGCAAAAATTAGCGGAAGCGTGGAAAATTAGAGTTTAAAAAATTTTACAAACCATAAACCCGGATCACCCTTTATGCATAATTATTAATTTAACGAAAAGATAAGAACAAGAATCATACCCTTGAAGATCCAAGCTTCCTCAGGTACAAGTTCACCTCCAATCCTTTTCGTGTTCAACTTGAATCCACCGGGTTTGGTTCCTTCCTTTGATCAACGTAAGCCACCCAAGTGTTTGGCCTCTAAAGGTGATCCACCAAGGAAGAAGAAGAATTCAAGAATGGGTATTTGGCTCAAACCCTAGTTTTCTATCTCTATAGAAAAAGACGTACTCTCCCAACTATTGGAATTACGTATTCTAATAATACGTCAACCACTCCCTCACCCATAATAAGACTCCTCTTATTTATAGATGTGGGCAACTCATCCTTAACAATTAAGGAATTGAGTTTTATTTTAATTAATTAAACTCTTTTAATTAATTAGGCTCCTAATCTTATTAGGAATAATTAATTAACCTTTTAATTAATTAAGCTCCCTAATCTTATTAGGGATAATTAATTAAACTCTTTTAATTAATTTGCCTCCTAATCCTATTAGGATATTAGAGAGTACTTTTATTAATTAATTCCCAAACTCCTTTAGGAATTAAATAATAATAATAGTAATAATAATAATAAGACTCCTCTTATTAATTTATATTTAATATTTCTAAAATATTAAATAATAAATATTAAGCTATTTAATTTATTCTATCACCATAGATTAAATTAAATATACTTAACTTATTATTACGATTATGCTATTAACTTCTTAAATAATTATTCTTCCTTTTATGGTGTGACCCTTTAGGTTCTCCATATTAAACCGGTTGTGAATAAATCAATTAGAACAATTCTAATCTTATTTAAATAAATAAATTAAACTAATAATTTATTTAAATAAATAATATTTATTCTACAATAGGGATAAGCCTCCCTAGCGATCAACGACTTTCCAGATAATATAGATTTCAACATTAATCATAAAAGAACCTTTGAGTAAATAGTTACCGTACAATTCATTCCTTCCACCATACAATGTCCCAATTAAATATAAGACATGGAATTTCTGTCAAGTCTTATTTTATTTAATTATATGTATTTCGATCCTTAAATGCACAACTCCAAATAATGCAAATTAGAAACTCTTTTCTAATTTCATTCTGCCTTGGCCAAGGACTACTGAGTTGTCATTTATCGAATCACATAGGACATTTCTCTTCTTTTACTAGAAGTGGTAGATTCTTTATTGATCATACATTATCTCCATGTACAACTTATTATACCCAAGTATACCCTTTGATATACCCTAAGGGTCTTAAGGAATAAGTCAAAGTATAACTCATCATACACAAGATACTATGATGATCTCAAGTCCAAGGATCACTTGTACTACTATCACTACAGGAATTCCTATTGACATGCAAGTAAAACTCCATTAGGTATTCCTTAGCGAGTCACGTTCAGTGAACTTATTCTCTAATAAGCACCTACATACTTGCCTTAGTGTCTCCACACAAATGATCATGAGATCAATCATCCTCATCCAATGAGCAAGCAACGTATGTACCAATCTATCCGGATTCACTAATCCCCAATTTAGTAATCCAACGATTGGGAACTATTTTAGTTTTAAGCTTTCTAAGAATTTAGATCTCATTAGAATGATCATCATCATTATTCTAAAAGCATTGCTTAAAACTATGGGTTTATCACATATTATAAAACAGCATCATGTAGATAATTTAAAAGCCTTTAATAAATTAATACTTTTTATTAATAAATGAATAAGATTGTTACAAAGTATATGCTTTATCATCAAACATGATTGGCTTGTGTGCATATTACTTTCAAATACCGTGTGCTACTATGCAACCACGCGTATTACTGTACTTTTACTACCGAGTAGTTCAATAGTTTTAACGGTAACACCTCCGCCGTTATTTTCATAAAGTATTTTTGTCGTTTTCTTAATCCGACAATAATTCCGTTGTGGGGTCCACCAATGATTGTACCGTCGTACGAATATTCCCCGACAAAAAGAATATTCCCCAACCAAACGAATATTTTATAACAACTTGCGTACTTTGTAATATTTATAAATATTACCCACAACTATAACATTATATCAAATCCACACCATAATTTTCAAAAATATATTTCGAGAAAATTAAATATTTATTCATAAAATCTGGGGTCTCACAATCTCCCCTCCTTAAGAAATTTTGCCCTCGAAATTTACGTACGTACCTGGTATGCCGAACATGTGAGGATACCTTGACTTCACTTCAAATTCTAACTCTTGAGGTATAACCTTTGAGCGTCGAATATGATCCTTCTTATCCAAGATGTTAACACATATCTCTTCATACGTTAAATCTTCTACTATCTCGTTCGATTTAATAATGTGGTTCGGGTCGTCCACATATTTATGTAACATCGATACGAAAAAAAAATGTTCTGAACACGCAACATACTTGGCGGTAAAATGAGTCTATAAGCCACAATTCCTACTTGATCAAGGATTTCAAATGGGCCAATAAAATAAAGCGTTTAGACTTCCTCTATTCGTCAATTCTTGCTTCTAGAATAACGCCCTCTTGAACCTTCTTAATTCTTCACATTCTTCAGCTCCGAGTGTGTAGCTTGAGCGACTTTAACTTTATCGATTAAAGTCGATTCTACTTGTATATTCGTTATCTTCACGTGAGTTCGTATATTCACACTTGTAAACGCATACGATCTTCTACTCACAAGTCAGCTACCATGTTCGCTTTCCCACGATAATATTGCATGGTACGATCGTAATCTTCAATAGCTCGAGCCAACATCTTTGGCACGTTATACGTTCGTTTTAGGTGAAGAAAATATTTGAGGGTTTAAGAAATGGGTTTTGTACTGGGGTCAATACAAAATTCGATTTCACGCTCCAGGGTAGGCTAAGAAGTCTTCAAGAATACGTCAGAAAATTTATTAACACTAGAAATATCATTCAAAATTATGACCCTCATCCAAGACTTGGATAACACTTCACATTGATACCTATCAACTTGTCATCGTCATTCACGACGTCTCCTACGGAAAGTCTGTCTTCGGTGCATTCCACATAAGGAAGTCAACAATAAAAGGACTGGGGCTCTTTATTTATGGCTTGAAATGACAATGATTGACTTTAGTGGTTTGGTTGCTTGAATTCGCATAACAGGTTTGTTAGGAATATGAAAGCTAACAACCTTACAAAAAGCATGATGAGTAGTTAACCAATCGATTTCTAAAATCGTATCAAAGGAAAGTATTTTCAAAGAGATAAGATTAACAGGTGTCGATTTGAATCAAACAAGATTTATAAATAGTGGAGGTAACGAAAGTTTCTCGGAGTTAACTTCAAACATTGAACACAACTAGGTGAAATAAAAGAGTGAGTAGAATCGGTATCTAACATGGTATAGACTTCGCAAGAGTTTATGACTAACATACCCGTGATAATTTTATTCAGGTTCCTCGTCACGGAAAAAAATGCTATCTCTTAAACTACCGGCTTTGGCTTACCTGGGACATTTTTTGGTGCCTCCATCCTAGCTGAACTTGTCTTCGGTGAACGACAAAATTGGCCTAGGTGACCTTCTCTTCCACAATTATAGCATGCTTTGGACGGCATCGCACAATTTGGACTGATGTGTCCCTCCCCTCCGCATTTGAAACATATGATAGGTGGTCGTTCTCCTTCCTTAACGACAGGTGCTGGTGCTGACGTCTTTCCATTATTGTTGAATCTTCTCTTCTTGAAATGTCCATTCTTATTATTTTGGCCCTGATTACCACTGAAGTGGTTACCATTTCTGGCCTGCTGATTCCCTCCACGCTTGTTGTCACCGCTTCGATGACCACTCTCCCTGGTATTATAATTTTGTCGGCTGCTCTCTTTTAATTGAGTTGACTCGTTATCGCGCTCCACTAACTGATCCCTATTTACAACATCTGAATACAAACACAGTTTATAAGAAATAAGATGTTGACGTATCTCCGGCTTCAAACCTCTTAAAAACATTCGCGCCATTCTCTCTTCATTATCCACCAAGTGGGACGCAAACCGTGATAACTCTGCAAATTTTGCCTCGTATTGCGACACAGTCATATTATTTTGTTCCAACTTAATAAACTCCACCTCCTTCATGTGGCGAATACTTTCGAGAAAGTATTTGTCGTTGAACAGCTCCTGGAACTTCTCCCAAGATATCTTCAGTACAGCAGGTTGAGTACGTTTTACCGATTCCCACCAGTAATCTGCCTCTCCGCCCAACATAAAGGCGGCAAAGGGAACCTTTTCCTCCTCGGAGCATCCCAAGACATCAAATATCTTGGTGATCTGCTTTATCCATATTTTTGCCATAAGTGGTTTTGGCTCTCCCTTAAACTCCGGTGGTCCCAGCTCCTTGAACTGTTTAGCAGTGACCGCCCTAGAGTTTCTCGTGTTTCCATCTACGTTTTGGACAGGAGTCGCTTTCGCCTGCTGTTGCATGAATTGCATAAAACCTCTGAACATTTGATCATTCATCATTTGGTTAGTGTTGTTGTTTTTATTAGGATTGTCGCCTTCCTGATGCATATTATCTTGATTATTGATATGTGGTGAATCAACGATCGCCTGTGCTCCATTACTATTCTCAACATTCTCAGATGTCATTTTCAGATACTGCCACAAAACAAAAGGTTAATTGACATGTAACATATTATCCCTATATTCTGACCGACCAATAAAATAACACATAAACTTTAGTAGGTCATATTAGCGAAGGAATTCCCTGTCTCTCCCCTCCTAATACTATTCTCACATCTTAGCCAGGGATCATATCCCTAAGCTCTGATACCAACTGTGACGCCCCCAAAATTAGGTATACATCACCCATCTTGGGTCGCCAGATACATGGTACAAAATTCAAATACAACTTACTAATACAACTGTCGTGTACAATACGACAAAACATAAACTGTGAGTTTGAATACAGATATTGTCTACTAGAGATTATACAAACTCAAAAGGAGTCTTCATTACAATTATTATCACACTATTTCACAGAATAGTGAGGACTACTAATGCTATCCTCTGGACCATTACTCCGTTCCCGGACTCGTCCCAGCGATATTCTCATTTCCTGAAGAGAACAGTGAAAGAAAGGGTGAGCTCAACTAGCCCAGTAAGAAATATTATGACTAAGATAATGCAGAATAAATTATCATTAGCCTTCAACAGTGTTAAACTGATAAAATATAATAAACATCAAGTTTAACTGCAGCGGAACCAGCAATCCATTAAAAGAGTCAAGTAGAAAATAAAATCTACTATCTTTTATGATTTAAAAGGTTTTTCATCACTGTTATAGCTGATACTCAGCTTAATAAATATTCCACATCATCGAATCACCCCTGCACTACGGCCAAGGATATTCTTTAGTATCACGACCACAATTATTCATGCACTACGGCCAAGAATATTTGTGTATTCATTAATGGTCATGATAATGCCAACAACTGTCCATCAATGCACTACTGGCCAAATGAGGATTTTTAATTTTTACATCATTTGAAAAATATTACGGTCATGATTACACCGAATAATCCCTGGTCATAATCATACCAAGTCCATCTATGCACTACAGGCCACAGATAACTTTCAAAAATATAAATAAGAGGATGATGACAATGATATAAGAATTCAATAAAACAAGTTCAAGAATTATTTTATCCAGGAATTATTAATGTCCAAATTATCAACACGATATTGTTTTGTAAAGTAAAATTCAAGAATGATCAGAAGAATATTTCCATGAAAGAATACTGGATGAAGCGCAAATATCAAGGATATTCCACTAATTTCATGGAATATAGAAGTCAGAATTTTAATCAACTGAGTAATACCGAATACAATAACAAAAGATATCACCATGCATGCGATAAAGACCGCACAAACAGGTTATTCCAGCAGAATAATAATAACGGAACCAGGTCAGGTGAAATTCACACCGACAGGATGTTCCAACAGAATAATAAATGCGAAATAGTAAATGATGGAACCAGGTCCGGCGTATAGCACAGACAGGATATTCCGACAGAAATGTAAAGACGGAATAGTAAATGGAACCAGGTCCGGCGTATAGCACAGACAGGATATCCCGACAGAAATAAAAAGACATAATACTAAATGGATGTCACCAAGTATAGGTATTCTGCGTATACAGGTTATTCCAATAGAATAATAATGAATGGAATAACATAAGTTCCCTTCAAGAAGAAAGAATAACACCCCTTACAAGTACAACAAATAATATTCCCTACCTTAGAAGAACTGGATATAAGTGAAGTAGCAGAATACTTTTCTTCTCTCTCTCTAGAGTTTAAGTGAATTCGTAAGAAATTGAGGGTGGCTCTTCGTCTTAACGAAGAGTCAAAATGACTCTTGATAATATTGAAGAGACAACTACTATTTGTGAAGGGGTAACTAACCCTTGGAATACCGAAGAGGCAGATAACTCTTGGTAATATTGAAGGGACAACTACTATTGACGAAGGTAACTACTATTGACGAAGGTAATTACTATTTACGAAGGTAATTACTATTTACGAAGGTAATTACTATTTACGAAGGTAATTACTATTTACGAAAGTAATTACTATTTACAAAAGTAATTACTATTTACGAAGGTAATTACTATTTATGAAAGAGACTCTTAGATGATGACATATGGCCCCCCATAAATAATTAAACTTATCACCAACGTCTAATAATAGACTCTTTATATACATCAAGGATTGAATAAAAATTACCAGAAATCATTTTATTTTTTAATCAACACATAATTAATCTTTCAACAATTATTAATCATTATAACTTGTCGTCTCAATTATTGTTTAAATAATATAACATATTATACAGATGATACTGTGACAATAATTGAATCAATAATATAAGAGATATGATGCAGCAATTACTAGCAATAATTGAGTATAGCTGAGTGACTTCTCACGTAAGCATCAATAATCAATACTGTGTGATACTATACAACCACGTGTATTACTGTACTTTTACAACCGAGTAGTTCAACAGTTTTAACGGTAACACCTCCGCCGTTATTTTCATAAAGTATTTTTGTCATTTTCTCAATCCGACAATAATTCCGTTGTGGGGTCCACCAATGATTGTGCCGTCGTACGAATATTCCCCGACCAAACGAATATTTTATAACAACTTGCGTACTTTGCAATATTTATAAATATTACCCACAACTATAACATTATATCAAATCCACACCATAATTTTCAAAAATATAATTCGAGAAAATTAAATATTTATTCATAAAATCTGGGGTCTCACACCTAACACCACGTCCTTAGACTCCACCACATCTTGTACGGTCATGTTGTACGATCGTACTGTTGGTATGTTGGCTTGACTGGCTGACCCTCCAATGTTTAGACCGTTGTTGTTGTTGCAGTTGCCGCTAGCTGCATCACCCTTTTTCTTCGGACAGTCCTTGATTTGATAGTTTGTGGCTCTACACGAGAAACATCCTCCCTTCTGCTTATTCAGACACTGAGGAGCCATGTGCCCCGGTTGTCCACAATGATAACAAACACTCTTTCCCTTCATACACTCCCCCGAGTGATTCCTCCCACAGTTGTTGCACTTCATACCTTTCTTGGCCTCCCCCTGGACTTATTACCTCCCGAGGATTGGCTCTCCGTCCATTTACGCTTGTTGGGGTTGCTTCCTTTGCTACTTCTCCCCTTTTGTCCATCCGGACCGGTCTTCTTGTTTTGTTTGAATCGAGTGATGGCTTCATTGCCTCCTTCAGCAATGATAGCCCTTTCCAAAAGATCAGAGTATGTCTTAATCTTCAATACAACCACTGCTTTCGGCACCCATGGTTTCAGTCCTAATTCGAACCTCCTTGCCTTCCTGACCTCCGTGTCAACTTGATGTTGTGACGAATGAGATTTTTGTAATTTAATTTTAATATTTATTGAATTAAATAAATATTGTTCGATGATTTAATTATTGGATTAATTAATTAATTGATGAAATTGTGATAGATTAATTTAATTATATGTGTTATATTTATTAAGTTAATGTGGAGAATTTTTATTATTCAAATTATGTAATTATGTGAGCTTATTGAATTAAATGAAATATTTAATAAGCATAATGTTATTTTAATTATTTTAATAATTAATTAGAGAATTAATAACTTGACAAAATTAATAAAAGAGAAATTTAATTTTGTAACTATGTGAATTAATGAGAAATTATTATAGTTATTTTAAATTAAAGTAAATAAGATATTTGATTTATTGTGTAATTTGGGTGTGACATGTTTTAAACTATAGTATAAGAGAATCATTAAATTAAATGGTTTTGGAGTCTATTATTGCCAGCCAAACGAGGCCCTGAGGGAAGTTAGTAGCAGTTAACCCATGATGGGTTAACTGACCACCACTATGCGCTCAGTTCTTTTATAAAATTAATACGTCTTCTTTTATTCATATTGTCTTCTTCTTTATTTTTCTAAGTTTGGAACAAAGCAATCACAGAGAGAAAATTTAGAGTTTGTTTGAATTAAGAAGTCTCTGAGAAAGGAGAAATGGTCATCCCTACTAACGTACACTCTACGCTTTGGGTAATTTCTACAACCCAATTTTATTTACGTTGTTTATAAGTTTTATAAGAAAATGGCTTTCAAGTTCTGTAAAACCTATGTAATTGGGAAAGAGTAATAATTATGTACTTATATATGATATAATATGTTTTAAACCGTGTTGTTTCTATATATCGTATAATTCCATATCACCAGTTTCATAAAAATATATGTCGTAGATTGTTTCTAAATCACAGAGTATGAAAATATGGCCATATGTCCTTACATACCAAATTTAAGACGATAATCATAAGTTGTATTATAAATTTACACATATATGTGTTAATGTGTTAACGTAGTATGTTTTTACTATGTTGTATGAACCATAACATTAGTTTCATAAAATATATGTAGTAGATGGTTTATTCAAAATTACATAGTATGAAAATATGGCCATATGGCCTTACGTACCAAATTTAATACGTCAAACATATATTGTGTCATAAATTTAATACCTGTATATAATTATGCATATTAAAACGAAGAGACCAAACTTCAAATGAACGGATTCGGTGTTATAACGAATCCGTAGTGTTGATTTTCATGTTATGTATTCAAAACTTTCAAAAACACCAAGAACAGTAAATTACATGTGTTGATTCTATAAATTATGTGGTTTTACATGTTAAAATCATGCTAGAAGGGTTAAGTAGTGGTTATATGTGTATTACAGTGTTTGGGTATGTCTAATTTCGTGTAAGAATAAATTAATTGGAGGTGTTGGCCATGTTCTGCAATTTTCGCGAATTGCAGAACTGTTACTGGTTCGCCGCGCCGCGGCGCCAGTCTCACGCCATAAGGCCTGCACCGTAGCACCACCGCGCCGCATTGCCAAAGGCCGAGCCGCAGCGCCACCGCATCGAGAACAAGCATAAAAGTGGCACCGCAACGCCACTCTGCAGAATGGCCAGAAATGAAAATTTATAGTTGTTCAAGTTTAGAAATGTGATAGTAACCTAATCTAATAAACATAAAAATATATTAGACGTATAATGAGATGTTAAAATAGATTTTTAACATGTCAATAACGCATTCACGTGTGGGTTGAATTATTAAACTCATAGTTAACTTATTGTTCGTGAAGTGTGAATTATGTGACAATAAGTGTAATAATTTGACTAAGTATAGTTATAACCAGAAGTTATACAAAATAATGAACTTGTGATGACTAGTTACGTTATCATTGACTGGTATTGCGAATGAAATGATATGTAGGATTAAATCAAGGAACATGTATAATTAACGTGTAATCTACGCACGAGGCAAGTTTTCTAACCCTACTTGTTATCATTATTCAAGTTTATAAATTACCTCGAGCAAATTCTCGTTATTATTAAATCAAGTTCAAATTGTTATATTAAATATTATTTATCTTTTCAAAGTATGATTCTGTTATACAATACTTGTTCTATTGTATACCTCTTGAGATTGTTATTCATTTTAAATATCATTTATTGTTGAACCTTATTAGACTAGTGAACCCTTATTTGATTCGACTAGTCCATAGTTGATGAACGTTCTAAAATTCAAAACTCTTATTGATTTATCCAAACCAAACTTCCTTTGGTGCGGACTCTAATGTCAAACTGAGATGAACAACCCTGTATAGGGATTTATTATGCGTTAACATTAAGATATTGTGCACAATATGGTACTAAGGGCTGACCCCCCTAAGTTCGTGTAGAAGAGTCCATAGTCTTATGACTGTTAAATGTTTCAAGTATAACCCTTGATAACCTAGGACATAATTCAAGGTCTTATGACCCTCTTAAATCTTTTGATTCTTGTTATTCATTCTTGGTTCAGAAGTTGAGTTTTTATTCCAGAAGTCTTTGATTCACTCGCATGTTATTATATTGTTATTTCATTATTATATTTGTGGGCAATCGTGACTCTTGCGTAATAATAACATTGCAGTTAAGAACGAAAGATCCGACGAGCCTTCTACTAGTAAAGGCAAGGGAAAGATTAACAAGTGATGAAGACTTGTTATTTTATGTGATGTTAAATTTATGTGTTAAGACTTATGTCGATGTTGTGTAAGACTATAAATTTTTTATGTTTCCGAATTTATGATTTAAGGTTAGTATGACCTGGGATTGATGTAATTTTTTTAATGATGTAACTCCTTAAGGAGATGATTTATTTCTATCTATTTATGCTTTCATTTATTATGGGTAGATAGATATATGATGTTTGAATAGTGAACACCAAATCAAGTGGAAATTAAAGTAACCGGATTTGGGGGTGCCACAAATGTGACACGAATCGGGCCAACTCGTAAAATCTTGCCGCGTACTTTGTGACAGACATACTACCTTGCTTCAGTTCCAGAAACTTAACTTCCATATCCTGTTGCGTATTCTTTGAGAAGTAATTCTCAAGTAATAGCTCCTTAAATCTGTCCCAAGGAATAACTCCTTCGTCTGCTCGTCCCTTATTGGCCTTCCACCAATAATTAGCTTCGCCCTTCATCATGATAGTGGCAAAACTCGTCTTTTATGCTTCGGCCACTCGTTCGACCTCAAACACCTTCTCCATTTCTTCTATCCATGTCTGGGCTTCAATTGGGTCCAAGGTTCCCCAGAACTCCGGTGGTCCTACCAATTTAAAGTCCTTAAAGCTCGCCAAGTGTTGTCCTGGCTGCCCTAGTGCTGACGGGGGTCTATTTTACATTGCCTCAGTTAACAGGTTAACGAAGTTCTGCATTGGATCAACATTTTCCCCTCCACCATTGTTAACAGATCCTTTCTCCCTCTGATTCCATTGAAGTCTCCTAGGCGGCATGATCCGAGGAAAGGAAGAAACAATTAGGCTTTATGTGATATGCTATCCATGTTAGCATTAAGAAGTTTAAGACGTCTATCAATCATTTTTGATTTAAATAAACCACTTCAATATCACAATAAAACTCGATGGATTTCGTCATCCCATCACTTACCTACACTTCTTGAGTTTTCTTACTAAGGTTATAACCTAGGTTTCACATTCCTAATGTTTATAACCTAGGCTTTGATACCAACCTCTGACACCCCCAAAACCGGGTCCTCTGACTCCGGTTCGGTCATCACGATAAAATACAAACATCCACCTCTAAACAACATATGATAACTAAAATGCGAAAAATAATAAACGTACGTCGTTCATTCAAAAGGTGTTACTAGTCCCAAGATTCGATAACCTTAATATAATTTTACAAACTTACCCTAAAATAATAATTAAGGTTCACATTACATAACAGTAATTTAAACTAGGAATATAGTAAAGTCTGCTCCTGGCGACTATCCTACATCTTTCCTTTACCCTTGTCCTTTCTTGAGGTCTCGGGCTTAGATGCAATATAATTCATGATATAGCATGGATGAGCAACGAGTTTGCTCAGCAAGTTTATATATAACAATAAGGTATATTATGATGAATGGAAAAATATTTGACAATGAATTCAACAATATGAATATCTGAAGGATTCAACAATATGAATATTAGAAGCAAAGAAAATGATTGCTTTTAGAATAACTGTTAGTCAAGTAGACTTTGAACTATAACACTCCAATGGAATCAATCGGTAATTGACCCTTTGGTTACTGGCTACAAAATAAGTACTTGAGGGGATCAGCCTCCCGTACACCATGTATATGCATAACATTTAAATGTGTTCTTTGTATCTTATATTAGATAAATGGGGTACTCCCCTATCATAAATGGGTGTTCTTTTAGTCTAAGAATACTTACCATCAATTGGTTTGGATAGCGTTTATAAAACTTCATATACTTGTCTGACCAAACAAAGGTTCAGACTCTATCTAATATAGTTCAAGAATTATAAAACTTTAAACGATGTACAAGTCAAAGACTGTACGAACTCCAATGCACTAAGTGCGAATATCAAAAATATAGATGTGGAGGAATTTGTAAAGTAATTAAACTACTTGATAGTATGCTTGGGAATAAAGTTCAAGCTTAAATGAATAACTTTCTTACTCATGTCCATTGCATAAGGTAAATGTAAAGGTTAGGATACTTTGCACCATAAAAGTATAGTTCAAGGAACTTGCACAATCAAAGAGTGAAGTTCAAGGAAACTTGCTCAGTATAAATTTGAGTAAGGTTATGTAACTTGCAACATAATAAAAATAGTGTCAGATACTTGCTCAAGTAAAAGATTAAGAATTAAGGAACTTGCCAGCTTGCTCAGCTACAAATAATTCTAGCTTTAATTAACTTGCGTTGAAACGACCTAACGTTAACAAGTCGGTTTTACAATTAATATGCATAAATTAGTATGAGTCTACACTTACAAGAATTGAGTCATCACATAGCATGCTTCTCAACACATTATATGGCATAATGATCATACATTACAAGGTAAATAAATCATATAAGTATGCCTTGAATTTTAGAAACAAAAAACAGAATCTACTCATGACTGCAGGACGGCGCAACTGCACCTTATCTAGGCTTAGGGATGGCGTAGCTGCGCTATCCCCTGGCCATACTAGGTTTGTGCTTTGCTCTCCTGACTGCAGCCCAACTCTAACACACCCCTATACATACATATTAACATATATACATGCTAGAGGTTTCACATGACACATGACCATACTTGAATTTACCACAAGTTTAACTTACAATTTATATGACATTAATACATACAAAGGTCATGTAATCATCTTGCTTTATATTTCATGACATATGTCAACATAGAGATTACTAAATTTGTTAATATACATGTTTGTGGTGTTCATATTGTTTGTTCGCAACTAACATTATTTAACACTTCAAATCATGCTCTAAACTCATATTCGGTTTAGTTATCATCATGCCTAATACATATGAATCATGTCTAATAGTATTATAGCCATAACATGACATCTTACTTCTTTAGAATCTATATATAAATGTGATGCAACTAAAATTTGAAAACATGTTCAAGGTTGTCTTTGAAATCATTTTAGCACGAATGATGTAATCCAACACATGTAAGACAAATCTAAAACTTTTATCACAAGTAAATAAGTTATGATAACCTCGTTTCAAAATTAGAAATTATATCTCTTAGCATTCACGTTCATTAGCCTTAACTAAGCTTTTTCTTTTTAAAGCATTCTCTAGCACAAAGCTTACATGTTCAAATTAAGATAAAGACACTATACATCATATATCATGCTCATTTAGGTTCCAAATCAGTCATGTACATGAGCCACTAAGTTTAGAACTTGTGAACATAAGTTTTCCACAAGGTTAGTTTTGAAAACTTTAAGTTTTGTTATAAACTTCCTTACTAATCAAAGTTGATTACTTCATACCACATAAGAAAGCTTTACGTCTTATGTTATACTTCTGTTTAGGTACCTATATAAATTATACTACCAAATTGGGAATGCTTAGCATAATAGAAACTTGATCTGAGGTACGGCGCAGCTGCGCTGTACCCTAGTACAAATAGGGCGCAGCTGCGCCATGCCTGCATCAGAGGTAGTAACATGCTCTGATTTGCAGAGCATCAAACAACTCCGATTTTCTCTTGATTAAAACATGTTCCCAACCATAATTACGGGTTCTATGTATATACACATACATCTTAACACAATGATAGTATTCTAAGTTATGCTAATTTAAGTAATCTTAAGAATTTGACATAACTAAACTAAGGACATAAATTGGGATTTTCATACCTCTTGAGGTAATTGAGCTGCATACACTCACTCCTTACAAGATCTTTAGTAAATAAATCTCAGCAATTGAAATGAGAAAGGTGAGGATCTTATTTATAGAAGAATGGTTAACTAGACAATGCCATTACCTCACAAATCAAACCATTGGATATCAAGAATGCAATATGGATAAGAGGAGGTTGGTGAGAGTTGGTGATTTCACTCATGAATCCCACTCCCCATCCACTTATTGCCCTAGGTTTGTTAAATTTGAGATGAAGATAGGGTTAGCTAGCTTTTCATGTGGGAAGAATGAAGTGGGCTCTTAATATGGGACAAGGGAAAAAATCTCAGCACTTGCCAAATAGTACTAATGCAACATTTGATTTATACCATATATACACATAATATAAACTTTGGTTATAAAATGTGTATACACAATTCATTTCATATAACATAGGTTATAATGATTTAAAGGGCATACAATGTATTTCCTAATTACACGGTATTAAGTAGTGCACATACATAACTTCTTTCCCAATTTCTGGAATACACATATATTAATTATTTTTGTTTTAAAAAAAATTATTTATGATTTTATTGCACTACATGATGCTTCATATCATTAGAATGTATTCTTATCCGATGTTTTATTAATGTCACACAAATAATATTAATGCTCCAATTTAGTGCTACAGTAGAAACTGACTTTCTCTAGACTGGCCATTGGCGCAGCTGAGCCATTTTGTACTGCTGGGACGACGCAGCTGCGCCGATCCCTGGCAGTGCCAAAATGGGTTAGCTTCAAGCCATTTCCAAATTCTATCACCACATAAGTCTTGTATGATATAATTTAACTTCTATAGTGGTGATTTACCCATATTTGAAATGAATCAATATGTTTAAAATCTATAACTATAGTCAAATGGATTGAATATTTAATCATTAAGAATTCTAACAATCATTTGATACCAAACTCTTAGGATTAGTCCACCAATTTAAATAACTATTAGTGACTCCCTTTAATCATATTATAAATTAACATAACCACATAAGGTTTAAATAGACTTACAAAACTAACTCATAAAAATTAAATCACATATTTAATTAAATAAGGAGTTTAAAATTCACAGTCATTACAAATAACCAGTTGTCTCTTCACATTGCCAAGGGTCAAGCCAGTTACCTTTTCACATTGTCAAGGGTCAAGCAAGTTGCCTTTTCACATTACTAAGAGTCAAGCCACTTGCCTCTTCATATTGCAAGGGCCAAGCTAAAGTTCGTTTATAAATAGAAACAAGTATTCTTCATATTTTACTTACAACTGATAAGAGAAAGCTATAGAGAGAGAAAGCTATAGAGAGAGAATTAGAGAGATAGAAGAAGAGTATTTGAAAAGCAAGCACACACCAACAACACAAAGTTCTGCTACTACACTATTACAGTATCTAGTCTCTTATTAAGGTAAATGTTATTATTTTCTTTTAATACTCGTAAGGAATATCATTTTCTTTCGTACTCCATATTATGGTAAGTTGTTTTTCGTTTTTACAAATTTTTTGTTAAATGGTGAAAATGTCTAAACTGTTGAAAACTTTCTTAATAGTTTGCACTTCATCTAATATCTTTTCACTTGAATTTTCCTATTACGTTCTACACGTTATAGTTGAATTGTGAATTTTATTTCTTTTATTTTTGAATTTGAATCCATGTTTTTGTCGTCATGTTGACAGTTTGGATATTATTGGACTCTGGATAAACTAAATTATAAATCTCTAATGTTAATTCTTGATTTTATTGTTATTATTATTTCTATTCATTCTTTATATCATTGTCATCATCCTTAGATTTAAATTGTGATAAAAAATTATCTTTGACCCGTAGTGCAAAGATGTACTGTTGATTGGTATGATTATGATTAGGAATTGTGTATTGGTATAATCATGACTTTTCATGTTACTGATAAAGGCTTGTGGTGAAAGTTCTCTTTGGCCCATAGTGCAAAGATGGATTGGTGTTTGGCATGATCATTACCAGTACTGGTGATACAAATGAAAATCTTTGGCCCGTAGTGCAAAGATAAATTATTGATTTTCATAATTATGAACACGAACTGTTGATTGCTGTTATAGAGAAAATATTTGTGACGCCTCAAAACAGGTATACATCACCCATTTTGAGTCGCCAAATACATGGTACAGAAACAACTACAACTTAATTATTACAATTATCGTGCAAAATACGACAACACATATACTGTGAGTTTAAATACAAATATTATCTTCTAGCCAATATCTACACTCAAATAAGTTCTCATTACAATTATTATCACGCTATTTTATAAACTAGTGAGAACTACTAATTAAACAACCGACATGAAATATCACTCCACACCCCGACTAGTTCCCGCTATATTCTCACCTCTTGAGAAGAAAAATGGAACAAAAAGGAAAAGGGTGAGCTCAACTAGCCCAGTAAAGAATATTATGACTGTGATAATATAGAACAAATTACTATTAGCCTTCAATAAATCAGATAAAATATAATGGACAACCAATTTTAGATCAATATTCGCATCAAAAATAACAATTCATTAGAAGAGTTAAGTAGAGAATGAAATGTACTATCACATATGAATTTAAAAGTCCACCATTAATATTTTATCCATGTAACATCAATCAATATACATCTTGAATCAAATATTTATCTTTGCACTACGGGCCAAAGATATTTATTTGTATCACCAGTTGGTCATGTTCATCTCATTACCTGTCCATCTTTGCACTACGGGCCAAAGATATTCATCAGGTAATCATTCATCTTTGCACTACAAGCCAAAGATATTCAGTTATATCATCATTTAGGACTGAAGATGATGAAAAATATCTTAAAGAAAATGAATCCAGTGAGATAAAAGATCAAAGATTTGTGATTCGTACTTTAGTTTATCCAAGTTCAAAAATACTCCTTAATAATTAATTGTGGAGTAAAATTTCAAAAATGAAAATCAAAACATGGATACAATCAAACATAATAACCATAATAGACAACTTGGACAAAGAAAATAATATTTAATTTTTCTTTTAATAGTGTCGTATTCGTGAATAGTTTTATACACGTGAATAGTGTCGTATACATGAATAGTAACCCCGACACGAAAAGGTAGAAATTTCACAAGAAAAATCATACTTTGTGAATAGTACCGTATATGTGAATAGTACCGTATACGTGAGTAGTAACCTCGACATAAAAATGTAAAAATTTCATAATAAAATTCATACCAATATTTCTGTATAATGATATTGAAAGAATAACATCATTTTCAAAGAAAATAACATCCCTTACCTCAAAAGAACAGTACCTCCGGCTGAAGTATTAGGTATAATGTTGAAGAAAACTTGCACTGAATAACAACTCTCAAAGTATCTAAATACTCACAAAAATATGCTCGATAATATAGAGAGAGAAATATTATGATTCTGGTGTAATTTTCAATTCTAACTAAGCACACTTTTTATAGGAAAATGCTAAAACGCCAAAGCAGACTAACCTGCTACATGATGGCTTTACCTGCTACTATTCACGCACACCACTTTTGAAATAAAATTTCAGCACATTTCTCACCAACCAAAAGTGGGTCCCACCCATTCTAAAAAATTTTCAAAATGTTTTAAGTTTAAACAATAATCAGCAACTTCAATAATTCACAAAAATAGCTCTTTTATCAGAAAAATTCAAATCTCATGTTTATTCCATATGAAATTTAATTCTCTACAACTTTGTAGAAGAAAGTTTTTCCAAATTCTAAATAGAAAATGTCCGAAATCCATATACGGATGATTTTTAATACCTCCATTCTGACAGAATAATGATAAAATACCTGAACATTAATTCCTTCAATTATATCCATAAAAAATAAATATTTCCTTAACATATAGATTAATAATTAATTATTCATAAATAATATTACAGAATCACAATTATGACAACCAGGTCGTTCTCAGAAAATGAGGGGGCTTTCCGATAAGGATTTCTCCTTACTAGCACGCAATTAGGTGACTAAACCCTTTTATAGACAGAACTTCCTTAGACATTATCAATAATGCTATCTAATAATATTATTCAAATAATATAAATTATTAAAAAATACTGTGCAATATGCAACCACGCGTATTATTGTATTTTAACCACCGAGTATTCCAACAATGTTAACGGTAACAGCTACGCCGTTATTTATAAAAACTCATACTTGTCGTTTTCTTCATCCGACAGTTATTCTGTTATGGGTTCCACAACTGGCTGCACCGTCGTACGAATATTCCCCGACAACAAGAATATTCCACGACCAAACGATTATTCCCCGACAATAATGAATATTTTATAACCACTTACTTATTTTGCAAAATTTGCTCATTTCACCCATAACCAAAACATTATATCAAATTAACACCTTATTATTCAGAATAATAATTAGAGGAAATTCGATTTTATTTAAAAAAAGTTGGGGTCTTAAAACCACCCCTCCTTATGAAATTTCGTCCTCGAAATTGACGTACGTACCTGGTGTTTCGAAAAGGTGAGGGTACCTCGCTTTCATTTCTGATTCCAACTCCCAGGTCATTTCCTCAATAGAATGGTTCCTCCACAAAACCTTGACTTGCGGTATAACCTTTGTGCGAATGAAATGCTCCTTCCTATCTAAGATCTTGACTGGTACCTCCTCGTACGTTAAATCTTCGGCTATCTCATCTGGTTCTAACTCAATAATGTGGTTAAGGTCGTCGACATATTTACGTAACATCGATACGTGAAAAATGTTATGAACACACGACATACTTAGCGGTAAAGCGAGTCTATAGTCCACCGTTCCTACTCGATTGAGGATTTTAAATGGACCAATAAACTGAAGGTTTGAGCTTTCCTCACATCGTCGATTCTCTCTTTTGGAATCACGACTTCTAGTACCTTCTTCATATTCATTAGCTTCGGGTCTGTGACTTGAGCAGCTTTAACATTATCGATTAAAGTTGATTCTAATCTATCAGGAATAAGCATGTGAAAGATATTCCTATTTATATATGATTTGATTATGATATATATGAATGACTATGCAAGTATGCTTACATCAAGAAAAGCTATAAATTCCTTTGATAGATAATAGGAAAATATGTACAAGGACTTAGAATGAATTGATCAAATGTGTTAGGTTGATCCTATATAAGCAAAATAGCTTTGTAAAGTCTTTAAAAAGAAATAATGTACAAGAACTATAAATATAGAAAGATCAAGTGTAAGACCCCAACTTTTTATAAATAAAATCGAATTTACTTTATTAATTATTGTGAATAATAAGGTGTTAATTTGATATAATATTTTGGTTATGAGTGAAATGTGCAAATTTTAAAAAATAAGCAAGTGGTTATAAAATATTCATTGTTGTCGGGGAATATTAGTTTGGTCGTGGAATATTCTTGTTGTCGGGGAATATTCGTACAACGATGCAACCATTGTGGGCCCCATAACAGAAAACGGTGCGATGAAGAAAACGACGAGTTTGAGTTTTTATAATTAACGGCGTAGTTGTTACTATTAACATTGTTGGACTACCCGATTGTTAAAATACAGTAATACGCGTGGTTACACAGTAGCACACGATATTACACAATATTTTTGAATTATTAATTCTTATGTAAGAAGGCACTACTCAATAATTGTTACAGTAATTATTGTTCAATATTTTATTTTATTGATTCAATAATTGCTACGTTGATATTTTATATTATTGTTGTTTTAATAATTGTCACTGCACAGTATCTCCATTATAAGATCAATAATTCATATTATTTGAATAATATTGTTAGATAGCAATATTGACAATGTATAAGTAAGTTCTATCTAGGAAAGGGGTTTGGTCACCTAATTGCGCGCCAATAAGGAGAAATTCTTATCGGAAAGCCCCCTCTTTCCTGGGAACGACCTAGTTGTCATAATTGTGATTATGTAATATTATTTATAAATAATTAATTATTGATTTATATGATAAGGAAATATTTATTTTATGTGGATATAAATGATGGATATATTTAATGTGGTTATAAATGAAGGATTTAATGCTGAGTTTTTTTATCAGTATTTTGTCAGAATGAAGGTATTAAAAATCGTCCGTATGTGGATTTTGAACATTTTTCGTTTGGAATTTGGAAAAACTTAAAGCTACAAAGTTGTAGAGAATTTAATTTTCTATGGAATGGACAAAAAATTCGTATGTTTTTTGATAAAAGAGTTATTTATTATGAATTATTAAAGTTTCGAAAATTAAATGTTTTAATTAAAATTATGGGTGGGACCCAGTTTTGTATTTTATGAAAACATGTGCTAGAATTTTTTTTAAATGTGATGGGTTGATGGCTTTCCAAAATGGCATGCGTAGAAAAGAAAAAAATAATAATAATATTTTATTATCTAGTCTGCTTTGGCGTTCTAGCATTTTCCTATAAATAAGCGCTTATGTTAGAATTGAAAATCACACCAGAAACATAAGTTTTCTCTCTCTCTCTCTCTATATTATCGAGCGTATTTTTGTGAGTATTTAGATACTTTGAGAGTTACTATTCAGTGCAAGTTTCCTTCGGCTTTACATCCGATATTCCGATCAGAAGTACTGTTATTTTGAGGTAAGGGATGTTATTTTCTTCGTAAATGATATTATTTTCTTCAATATCATTATGCCGAAATATTGATATGAATTTTATTATGGAATTTCTATCTTTTTGTGTCGGGGTTACTATTCACGTATACGACACTATTAACGTATACGACACTATTTACGAATACGACACTAATCACAAAAAAAAAAATTTCTTTTCTTTGTCCAAGTTGTATATTATGGTTACTATCTTTGATTGTATCCATGTTTTGATCTTCATTCTTGAATTTTGATCCATAATTGATTATTATAAGGTATTTTTGAACTTGAATAAACTAAAGTACGAATCCCTAATCTTTGATCTTTTATCTCACTGGATTCATTTTCTTTATGATATTTTTCATCATCCTCAGTCCTAAATGGTGATATTACTGAATATCTTTGGCCTGTAATGCAAAGATGAATGATTAACTGATGAATATCTTTGGCCCGTAGTGCAAAGATGAACAGGTGTTGAGATGAACATGATAACTGGTGATACAAATTAAAATCTTTGGCCTATCGTGCAAAGATGAATATTTGAATTAAGATGTATATTGATTGATGTTACATGGATAAAATATTGTTGATGGACTTTCAAATCTTAGAAGATAGTAGAATTCATTTTCTACCTGACTCTTCTAATGGATTGCTATTTCCGTTGCAGTTGTTAATCTAAAACTTGTTGTCCATTATATTCTATAAGATTTTTTCCTTGTTGAAGACTAATGATAATTTGTTATATATTATCTTAGTCATAATATTCTTTACTGGGCTAGTTGAGCTCACCCTTTTCCTTTTTGTTCCATTTTTCTTCTCAGGAGGTGAGAATTTAGCAGAAACTAGCTGGGGTATGTAGTGATGATTCTAGAAAGTTGTTTTAGCAGTCCTCACTATTTTTGTGAAATAGTGTATCAATAATTGTAATGAGGACTCCTTTTGAGTTTGAATACTGTCTATTAGACAATATTTGTATTTAAACTCACAGTATATGTGTTGTCATATTTTGCACGACAATTATATTAATGAAGTTATATTTGTTTATGTACCATGTATTTGGCGACTCAGAATGGGTGATGTATAACTATTTTGGGAGCGTCACATCAAGCTTGTTAGGTTGATCTTATAATGTAATAGATAGGCTTGTCTGATCGTCGAGCACTGCACCAGAAATCGTTGTCTGCCAGTAGAGTCAAGAAAAACTCGAGAGCTATCAACGCAGAATCGTAGTCTGCAAGATAGTAGATTTCAGATTTCATAGATTGCGAGGAGAGACGAGGAAGGATCGTAGTGTGTCGAAAAGAACTTCCTCGGAGCCGTAGTCTGCTGAGGAAGTCAATGTTCAGAATCATAGAGACAACATGTTTACGAGCCGATCGAGCATCTGCCGAAGCCAAGTCAAGAATCATAGACTACACTCGGAGTCGTAGAGTCTACTGATCATATCAAAGGCAGGATCGTAGTCGAGCAAGATCAGATGAAGACAACCAGCATAAAGACAGAAATCATAGAGTGTCAAGATCTGATCTCGGAGTCGTAGTGTCTGCACAGCCGAAGCTGAATCGTAGAGTGGAGAACTAAGGCCTCAATAGATGTGCTCACAATGCCAAGGCAGAATCATAGAGCAAACACGATTCTCAACAAATGAGCACTCCCAAAATATCCAAAGTGTGAAGCCTCTAGTTTGAGCTCCAGAGATACATCCCACTTGAAGGAAACCAGAGATCACTCAACGAATGACATGTAAGCTAATAGAAGATCTAAGCACCAACCCAATCAACATTCAGATTGAGTTGTGAAGCCATTAAAGTTAAAGTCTTCCACAAGTTGATCAGAACAAGACTTCTATCAAAGTAACTGACTAAAGAAAGTCAGCAAGTGCAGTAGCTATCAAGTGAACAAAAGACAACGATCTTGGAAGTAACCAGGATTGTAGTGTTTACCAAACAAAGAAGGAACTGATGGAGTGTACACTAGAGATACTGGTCAAGCTTCTGAAGATCAAGGCTAAAGTGATTAAGCATTGGGTCAGTCCATTGATGATAAGTGAACAGGAGATCACAAAGAGAAAGCGAGCTGAACACGCCACAAATCTGAAGTGTCTTGCTATTCAGAAGGGGCCAGAACAAGGAGTCAAGCCATCAGTATCTGAGAGCAGTGGAGGAAAATAGAAGTGTTGAAGCACTGCACAATAGAAGGAAGAGGTGTTCTACATTGAAGATCTAATAAATACTCTTCAAGATCGTAGTGTTGTCTCTACCTGTCAATGAACAACATTCAACAAGACACTACAATTAGGTCCACGAAGATATGCATCAGAATTGTAGAGTTCGATTATCTGAAGGCTGAAGCATTGGGAACAGTTCAATCTGAAGATTGATATTCGAACATAGCTTATTGAGAGCATCGATGCAAAAGGACAACCTCTGATCAAGAAATCAGAAGGAGGAAATAAAGTCGACTACCTGCTCGAGACATCAAAGTGACACGAAAGTCATAAAGGAGATGTCATGTCATATCTGTAGTCTACACCAAATAAATCGAGATCTGCGAAGCAATTCAAAAAGCTTTCAACGGCTATATACCAATGGGAAGATTGGGAATGAGTATAAATAAGCTAGAGCTTCAACGATCAAGAGTTGCTGATGATTGATAAGTTGCAGAATCGTTGAGTTGTTGGAATGCTATAGTGTTGACTCTACGAGTTCCACCAAGGCTTAACAGAACAAGTCTCAGTGACAGTGAGACTACGAAGGTGAAAGTAAAGAAGCTTTGAAGAAGGACTTAAACAGACTGAATGCTTCACTCAACAAAGATGAGAATGCCACTGAAGATGGCAGTTAAGCTGAGAGCCGAGAAGGACAAGAAGATAGCATTCAGAAGAGTGGTATAGCTAAGAGAAGATCCAGAGAGCCACTCTACGAATCACCATGAACCTAAAACTGAACCAGAACAAGTGCAGAACCATGTCTGCCAACCAGTTAAGAAGGGTTCATGGAATGGTGATGGTGTATAGCTGACATAGTATGAAGATGAGCAGAACATAATGAAGATCAGTTTCACCAAAGAAGAAGTAGTCCAGACTCAATGTAGAATGCCAATAGGACTACACCAAGCTGCTAAGTATATAAGATGTTCAAACTTAAAGACATCTTAGCAGCTCAACACCAACAACAATAACATCAACAACAACAAGATGCTAGGGCCTGATGGGTCCTTGTCCGCAGGGACTAAATGAAGTGCAAGGCTGCCGGACCTTGAAGGAATCTTAGTGATTCAGGGTGATTCCCTTCCTTAGTGGAAATCCTGCTAGTTGAAAGCAGAAGAGTGGATTAGGAGCTTGAGTCTCTGAACCACTTAAAATCACTTATGTCTTTTACTTTATGTCATTTATATTATGCACTTAAATGCTATAACTGCTATGTATGTATTAACTTCTTATCACTAAACTAACTCTAAGAACAACGTACGTATGATTATGAATATATCAATGAAGGGGATCTTTTACTTATTCCGCTGTGCTTGAAAAGATTCTTATGTTTGTCATATGCTAAATCATTAGTAATACAAAATAAATGAGAAAACTATTTGAAATTAAAAGAATCTATTCAACCTCCCTTTCTAGATCTATTGTGTGCCTACTAGGAACTAACATTTGGCATTAGAGTAGGTTCTCATGCTATATTCAAAATCTAATCACTTTTAGTATGATCCTAGGCACAAGCATTGTTCTAAACTTAGTTTAGTAGTAAGTCACTTGTAAATAGCAGATGAGCTTACGCAGTGGAAATATTGTGTACAGGTAAATGTGTATATACACTTAAAGCTACTCAGATTGGTTCATGTTCTTAAATGCCATTACAACAAGACCAATCCTTGCCCACAGTCAATCTTATAATCTGAAGATCAGGCGAGGAAGCTCAAGAGACATCAACAGCTAAGTGTCAAACATCCACCTAGCTTGAAAGATGAAAAGGTCATACATGCTAAGAAGTACTTATCCAGAGAAGAAAGAAGAACTTCTCAAATATATATTTGGCCAACCAACAGCTGGATGTGAACCATGTGGACTCAAGGATGTCGAAGAACTAAAGATGTCAAGATTCTCTTAGCTTACATCTTTAAGACCATGACTAATAGATTGAAGGACAACTAGAGCAACATGTTGTCAAGAGCAAATGAAAAACTATGCACATCAATGTCCTAACCTCAATATATCTAAGTTAAATGACTATTTAGAAACTGACTAGTAGAAAGGTACTTGGTCTATCTAAGCACACTAAGGAATGATGAAGCAGAAAACTTCAGTCAAGAAGATTCAACCAGCAGAAGGCTTAAGACTGTTCAGAAATGATTCTAATAAAATTCCTATGTGTGACGCCCCCGAATCCGGGCCCTCTGACCCCGGTTCGGTCATCATGATAAAATACAAACATCCACCTCTAAACAACATACGATAACTAAAATGTGGAAATAATAAATATACGTCGTTCATTCAAAAGGTGTTACTAGTCCCAAGATTCGATAACCTTTAATACAATCATACAAACATACCCTAAAATAATAATTTAGGGTTCACATTACATAACAGTAATTTCAACTAGACTAGATAATCACATTGCATATAGTCCATATAGAAGAAACTTGGACTAGATAATCACATTGCACCAAGGTTGAGTTTATGGTGCAAAGGAAGAACACATTGGTTACTAAGTAGTAGTTCACAAACTGATTTCTATCCATCATCCCTACACAACTCTAGCCTTTTTGGAAAATACGTAAATTAGTTCTAAGTCACTATTCATGTATTATGTGCCACTCAATTTGGGACAAAAATCTCAGCACTTGCACAAAATGTAATAGCAAAACAATATTTGGTTTATACTATACACATAATATATACTTTGGCTATATAATATGTTTAAACAATTTATTTCATACAACATAGGTTATAATGATTTAAAGGGTATACAATATATTTCCTAATTACAAGGCATCAAGTAGTGCACACACATATAATTCATGTACATTAAATATACACAATTAAAATAACACAGTCAAGTATTATTGTCCGGGTAGCTCCATAATTATATTTTTCTACGCACATAACCACCCAATCATATTACTTAATATTATCTATTCCGGTGTACACACATAATTTCTATCCCAATTTCAGGAATACACAAATATTTAATTATTTCTGTTTAAAAACCACATATGATTTTATTGCATTACATGATACTTCATATCATTAAAAAATATTCTTATCATATGATTTTATGCATGTCACACCTTACAACAAAGTGTTCCATTTCATTTGCTATAGTAGAAACTCACTTTCTCAAACTGAACACTGGCGTAGCTGCGCCATTTTGTACTGCTGGGACGGCGTAAGCTACGCCGATCCCTGGCAGTGCCAAAATTGATTAACTTCAAGACATTTCCAAAAAATAACACCACACAAGTCTTATATGATATAGTTTAACTTCGATAGTAGAGATATACTCATAATTAAAATGAATCAACATGTTCAACTCTTGCCACCATATTCAAATAAATTGAATATTTAATTATTAATAATCCTATCAATTCTTTGATATTAAAATCTTAGGGTTAGTCCACTAATTTAAATAACTATTAGTGACTCCCTTTAAATCATTTCATAAATTTACATAACCACATAAGGTTTAAATAAACTCACAAAGCTAACTCATTAAAATTAAATCACATATTTAATTAATAAGGAGTTTCAAATTCGTGGACGTTACACTATGTGTCAAAGCCTGTCCTTGAAGACCCGCTGAGTTAACCTGAATAAAGCTCACTTGGCTGCTGATCTTATTATGGAAGCATGTCATTCAGCCTAAGATTAAAAGGGTCGTATATGCTCAATTATGCAAAGCATATCAGATGAGAAGAATCCTTAAGGAAGTTCACATCAGAGGATCATCGAGCATTAATCGTGAGGAACTCATTATGGAAGCAGAACTCCACAAGCACAAACTATCAAAGAAGACTACGTTCGTAGTGCTGTCAAATGATCGTAGAGTGATCAGTCCTGAAGATATCCATGTCTATGAGAAAAGAAGATATACAAGGCTGCCTTCTAATGCACACGAAGAAAGAGGAAATCACTCCTCACTGAGAAGACATTATCAACTATAGGGGGAGCAGTGATTTGCTAAAGAACAACAGCACTGAAAGTATCAGAAATAAACTGTGAAGCAATATACCAGTTACAGAGTCCCAAACTTTATGGCTGATGAACCAAATGAAGATCCATAGTCAGTAGGAACATCTCAAAACGTACTACTGATAACCTTGTAAATCACCCAACTCAAAATCGTGGAGCGCTAATGATCAAACATCTGATCGTAGTGTAAGAGCAGGAGGACACCATGATTATAGCCAATGTAAATGTCTTAAGTTGGTAGAGGAACTCTCCAGCAGAAAAGGTCTAATGAGATGTCAGTACAAATCACTTATAAAGTTTTTCATCTCGAAAGTGCCTCAGGGACAAACCTGACCCTTAGTTCACTCTAAGAGGTTGGCCCTTCCTGAGCCACCTTAACCCAAAAGAAATGCTTAGCAAAGTTCATCTCAAGGACCAAGACAGTCCATGATCGTAGAGTAGAGTTTAAAGAGAACTCAATGATCGTAGTGCAACCTCAACAATCGTAGAAATAGGCTCGATGATCTCGGTCTTCCTAGAGGATACACTAGCTCATAAGGAGCTCAGAAGAACAAGACACTTGCTCAACCATTCTGATCGTATGAAGAAAAGTACAAATAGAGTTTGGAAAGACATCTTGCAAACTCATCTCAGAGGTAGAGTGCCCAAACCTTCATAAAGTACATCAGTGGCTAAGAAATGCAGTTTCAAGATGAGGATAAGTATCAAACCATCCACTGCAACATCACTCAGAAGAATATCGTTGAGTCAACAAAGAAAATGTAGAGTCCATAACTATCTCACCGAGCTACTCTACGAACCAAAAAGGTCAACGATCAATCCACGTCAGTAACGCCTATTTTCTTAAAAGGAACATCAAACTGAAAAGTTTATAGGGAGTTACAGTTTATTACTGGGCATCGTGCAACCAATGAATGGTTGACACATCACAGCTGATGCAGAGTCAGAAGGAAATGTCTTAAAGATAAATTCAAAATCTCAAGCCAGTTATCAAAAACTATCGAACCTCTTTCCCTCTCTTTTTCAAACCCTAGAATCCTCTTCAAAGCTTAAATCCATCAAACCTCTAGATTCACCCAAATCTCATTCAACTATCTCTCATAAGATGTCTAAAACCAAATGCCCATATATTTCAAACCCTCATAATGGAAGATTGGAGAGTTATAACCAGAATCTAACTCGGCTTCAAGAAGTTTGAAAGATCAGAAAAGAAGTTCAAGGATATACTTGAGCTCGTAAAGAAAGATGGGTTTTCTAAGTGCTTGGAGGCCGACACTCCAGTCTATACAAAGCTAGTGAATCAGTTCTACTCCAATGCATCAATAGATTGTGGGCATCTGACCACTAAGGTGAAAGGAGAAAGTTTGAAGATAAGAGCATCACACAATAATCAATGTCTAGGGTTTCCTAACCAAGGTCTGATAAACCTCGACTGAAGTTGACATTGAAGAAGGCAATAGGTTAATACATTACAAGAGGAACATAAATATGAAGGATATGAAGAAGAAGGAGTTTCCTGAAGAATTTGAATTTCTAGCAGAGATTACAGGAAAATGTATCTTGTGAAAAGACACCGCACATGATACTATAAGTGATCTACAACTAAGAGTCATGACTACAATAGTCATGAAGCAACAGATGAACTTCGGAGCCCTGCTAATTGATTGGCTGATCAAATGGGTGGAAAAGGCTAAAATGAAGAAGTCTACAGATAAAGGCCCTTATAAAGGTTTTTCATGGAAGACTTTTGAGCATAGTACTGAAGAAGAAAATGGGAAGTAAGATCAAGGATGATGATGGAGAACCACTAAATGTCCATAAAGTGATGTCCCCACGTCTATTTATAATCTGGAAGAAAAATCCCAAGGAAAACAAGAGGCTTGATAACTGGGAGCAATATAAAGGTCTCTACAAAGAAGCGGAAGACAAAGGAGGAGGAAAGCTCTCAATCTGATGACTCTATATCTGTAGCAGCCACACCAGTGAAGAAAAGGTCTAAGAGTGTGAATAATATGAAGGCTCCACAAAGCAGTCTCTCCACTGACTACAGGAGAAATGGAGCAAGAGAGGAACGACCATCAACTGTAGAAACCCCAAAGAGAAGAAGGAGTAACAGATTACTCCAAGAGCCATCCAAGAAGAAAACAAAGGTGATAAAGAAATCAGTCTCAATTCCTCAAGAAAGTCTATCTTCCAGGTTGAGAGTATAGAGTCAGAAGATGAGAAGGGAACTGAAAGTATCAAGACTAAGTCCCCAAAGAAAAAATCAAGCAATGAAGGTGAAGCTGGACCCATAAAAGAAATTACAAACCCTGAAGAAGAAGAATATGCAAGCCCTATGGCTAACACTCAGAGCATCTACTTTGATGTTGAAGAAAAGCTACAAGATGATATAACTGCATCTCCTACTACAAAAGCTCCAACAAGTTCTCATGATGACTCTAAAGATGTTGAGTCCAAAGAAAAAGGACATGCCCCTACTGTTGCTGAACATCAAGGAAGTCTGTCTGATATTTCAGAGGCTTCAGAATCTGAAGAAGAAGAAAAGTCTAACTCTCATATAGCTGAACTCTAAGGAAAAGAAAAAGCGACCTGACTGCTTGTCAAGTCTGTAGCAAAGAAGCAAGGTGAACTCTCTACTGTAATCATTGAAGTAAGTGATGATGAATTTGAATCAAAGGAAGAAGATGCTGAAGAATGTACTAGTGATGAAAATCAGCAAGAAGAATTCATTGATGAATCTGATGAAAGAAGTCAGCACGATTCAAGCTCAGAAGGCAGAAGAAATGGAGAAAGATTCTAGTTCTACAAATTAAGAATTAGAGGAACCAACAGACTATCCTGTCCTCTCTCCAGTAAGAATCAGTAGAAGAATAGTGGTGGAAGTTTCTGATGAACCACCAGAAGTACTAGCAGAAAGATGGGTAAGATATGGTAATGAACAACACAAGGTTGTGAGGATGACTGCATATGATGTGGTCAAAAATTGGAACAACATGGAGTTAGACTTCACGACTATTCTCTATAATCCTGATGATCTTTTGATGAGATGGTTCTTCCCTTGGATGTCCATGGTTAAAGGCATATACTGAAAAGGATGGAAGTTACTTCAGCTGGTGTTACTCACAGTTTCTGAATCTGGACCTAGTGTCTCAGAACTTCCCAAGGGTAAATAAATTTGAAACCATGAAGATCAAAGACAAGCCTCACTACAAAGTCTACCGATATGATGGCAACCATTATATTCCCTATGATAGTATAGTGGGGTCTGATGGAAGAAGGATCATGGCCAAGGACATGATCATAGAGTACCTTCTCTTTATCAATAAAAATGATCAAGTTCTGTTTGAGAAGCTTCCCTCCGCCTAAGCATAGTTGTCTGACATTCCTTCATCCTCCAATAACGATTGGTACTGAACAATTTTTAAGATTCTCACTGCTTTCATAAATCTGTCCAAGAATGAAAATCATAGAGTTCAATCTAGTGCTCAACAAGAGGCTGCCCAACCACATGATCAAACCCTTATGAAGCAGAACTACTAAAGAATTCGGATGAGTTGGTTGAAAAGATGTTCATCATCACTAAAGAAGCAAAGATGTTGACATAAGTAAGAGATAATGCAATTCAAGATAGACTCCAAGGCACTATGACTGATATATCTCTCAAAGTCAAAGAGAGAGATCAAATCTATCTGAAGGCTATCAATGAACAAAAGGCAAAAGCTCTACGAGCACAAAAGGCTAATGAAGAGCAAATATAAGTCCTCTCTAACAAGATTGATAACCTGAATTAGTCTTTCTCTTTACAACTTGAGTTGAACTAACAAGAACTCAAGATTGAGGTTGGTAACTCATCTTACCTAATAGAGCAACTAATGTACAACACGGAGTAGCTTTCTCAAGTGATTAATGTCAAAAAGGGGAGAAAAAGAGGCATAGAAAGAGGCATTCAAGGAAGAGCAAGGAGAGCAGAAGAAAAGAAGACAAGAAGGCTAAGAAGAAGATAGCATCAGCACAAGCTGAATCATCAGTTGAGGGGGAGCCAGAAAAAGAAGAAGAGCATGAATCATAGGGGGAGTAGATAAAAGAAATGGAGTCACCATCGTAGGGGGAGTAGGAGCAAAAAGGGCAAGCAGATAAGTAACCAATCAACAGACTTCCTAGAAACACACATGGAGCCAAAGAGGTACATCTCTAACTGATTTAGGTATGTTCTGGATGCAGGATGTAAAGTGTCATAGCTTATGAAATTACATATTATTATCAATGACATTCATGATTATCTATTTTAGAAATACAACTGCTCACTGTATATAAGATTCATTCATATCATGCATATGCACTTATTATTTTTGTTATAATCAAATAGGGGGAGATTGTCAAGAATAAGCATATGAATGATATTCCTATTTATATATGATTTGATTATGATATATATGAATGAATATACAAGTATGCTTGCATCAAGAAAAGCTGTAAAGTCCTTTGATAGATTATAGGAAAATATGTACAAGGACTTAGAAATGAATTGATCAAATGTGTTAGGTTTATCCTACATAAGCAAAACAACTTTGTAAAATACTTAAAAAGAAATAATGTACAAGGACTATAAATATAGAAAGATCAAGCTTGTTAGGTTGATCCTATAATGTAATAGATAGGCTTGTCTGATCGTCGAGCATTGCACCAGAAATTATAGTCTGTCAGGAGAGTCAAGAAAAACTCGAGAGCTATCAAGGCAGAATTGTAGTCTGCAAGATAGTAGATCTCGAAATTCATAGACTGTCAGGAGAGACCAGGAATGATCATAGTGTGTCGAGAAGAATGTCCTCAGAGCCGTAGTCTACTGAGAAAGTCTTTTTCAGAATCGTAGAGACATCCTGTCTATTAGCCGACCGAGAATCTACTGAAGCTAAGTCAAGAATCGTAGACTACACTCGGAGTCATAGAGTCTAGTAATCATATCAGAGGCAGGATCATAGTTGAGCAAGATTAGATGAAGTCAACCAGTATAATGACAAACATCGTAGAGTGTCAAGATCTGATCTCGGAGTTGTAGTATTTGCACAGCCGAAGCTAAATCGTAGAGTGCAAAACTAAGGCCTCAATAGATGTGCTCACAATGCCAAGGCAGAATCATAGAGAAAACACGATTCTCAACAAATGAGCACTCCCTGAATATCCAAAGTGTGAAGCGTCTAGTTTGAGTTGTAGAGAAACATCCCACCTGAAGGAAACCAGAGAGCACTCAACGAATGGCATGTAAGCTAACAGAAGATCTAAGCACCAACCCAATCAATATTCAGATTGAGTTATGAAGCCATTCAAGTTGAAGTCTTCCACAAGTTGATCAGAAGAAGACTTCAATCAAAGTAACTGACTAAGGAAAGTCAGCAAGTGCAGTAGCTGTCAAGGGAACAGAAGACAACGATCTTGGAAGTAACCAAGATCGTAGTGTTTGCCAAATAAAGAAGGAACTGATAGAGTGTTCACAGAGATACTGGTCAACTTCTGAAGATCAAGGCTAAAGTGATTCTGCATTGGGTTAGTCCATTGATGATAATTTAATGGGAGATCACAAGGAGAAAGCCAGTTGAACATGCCACAAATCTGAATAGTCTTGCTATTCAGAAGGGGCCAAAAAAGAGAGTCAAGCCATCAGTATTTGAGAGCAATGGAGGCAAATAAAAGTATTGAAGCACTGCACAATAGAAGAAAGAGGTGTTCTATATTGAAGATCCAATAAACTCTTCACGATCGTAGTGTTATCTCTATCTGTCAATGAGCAACATTTAACAAGACACTACGATCAGGTCCAAGAAGATATGCATCAGAATCATAGAGTTTGGTTATCTGAAGGTTGAAGCATTGGCAACGATTCAATCTAAAGATTGATACTCGAACATAGCTTATTGAGAGCATCGATGCAAAAGGAAAACCTCTGATTGAGAAATCAGAAGGAGAAAATAAAGTCGACTACCTGCCCGAGACATCAAAGTGACATTTGTGATAGGGTAGGTAAACAGTAGACTGCAGTGTCAGAAAGTCTTAAAGTAGATGTCATGTCACATCTGCAGTCTACACCAAATAACTCAAGATCTGTGAAGTAATTCAAAAAGCTTTCAAGGCTATATACCAACGGGAAGATTGGGAAGGAGTATAAATAAGCCAGAGCTTCAATGATCAAGAGTTGCTGATGATTACTAAGTTGCATAATCGTTGAGTTGTTGGAATGCTATAGTGTTGACTCTACGAGTTCCACCAGAGCTTAAGAGAACAAGTCTCAATGACAGTGAGACTACGAAGGTGGAAATAAAGTAGCTTTGAAGAAGGACTTGAACAGACTAAAGCTTCACTCAACAAAGATGAGAATACCACTGAAGATAGCAGCTAAGCTGAGAGTCGAGAAGGACAAAAAGATACCATTCAGAAGAGTGGCATAACAAATAGAAGATCCGGAGAGCCACTCGACGAATCACCATGAACCTTACGCTGAACCAGAACAAGTGCAGAACCATGTCAGCCAAGCAGTAAAAGAAGGGTTCAGGGAATGGTGATGTTATATAGCTGACATGGTATGAAGATTTGCAGAACATAATGAAGATTAGCTGCACCAAAGAAGAAGTAGTCCAGACTTAAAGCAGAATTCTATGAGGACTACGCCAAGCTACTAAGTACATAAGATGTTCAAGCTTAAATACATCTTAGTAACTTAGCACCAACAACAACAACATCAATAACAACAAGAAGCCAGGGCCTGAGGGGTCCTTGTCCGAAGGAAATAAATGAAGTTCCAAGGCTACTGGCCTTGAAGAGTTCTTAGGGAAATAGAGAAATTCCAAGGCTTCTAGCCTTGAAGAGTTCTTAGTGAACTTTAGTTTCAAGGCTGCTGGCTTTGAAGGAATCTTAGTGATTCAGGGTGCTGCCCTTCGTTAGCGGAAATCCTTCTAGTTTAAAGCAAAAGTGTGGATTAGGAGCTTGAGTCTCTGAACCACTTAAAATTTCTTGTGTCTTTAACTTTATGTCATTTACAATATGCACTTAACTGCTATAATTGCTATGTATGTATTAACTGCTTATCACTGAACTAACTCTAAGAACAATGTACGTATGATTATGAATATATTAATGAAGGGGATCTTTTACTTATTCCGCTATGCTTGAAAAGATTCTTATGTTTGTCATATGCTAAATCATTAGCAATACAAAATAAATGAGAAAAGTATTTGAAATTAAAAGGATCTATTCAACCTCCCCTTCTAGATCTATTGTGTGCCTACTGAAACTAACATAATCGTATATTTGCATCTTCACGTAGGTTCTTGGAGTCTTTAACTCTATCTCCATCTTTTGTAAGTCTTACAAAATGGGTCTTTGTGTTAATAATATCGCACTCGTAAACGCATACGATCTTCTACTTAATGCGTCAGCTACCACGTTCGCTTTTCCAAGATGGTATTGAATGGTATGGTCGAAATCTTTCAATAGCTCGAGCCAACGACGTTGCCTCATGTTTAGTTCTAGAAAGTTCTTCTAACATTCCCTGCTCCATACTAATTTTGTATCTTTCCGAGTTAGTTGAGTTAACGGAGTAGCGATTCGAGAAAATACTTCCATGAATCTTGAATAATAACTAGCTAAGCCTAGAAAGCTACGTATTTTGATTACTAACGTAGTTTACTCTAAACTGTGACTCATATCCCAATCTTGGATAGCACGTCACAACGACACCTATCGTTTTGCCACCACATAAATATAGCGTCCCCTATGGATAGTCTGTAGCAGCCCTGAACCCGGGCCCCAAATCGTCGCGGATCTGGTATACTATTTCTTTCACTAATTGCGGAAGATATAAACATATATTGTTTATACATTACATTACACATTTATCCCCCAAGGTCGAGTAACCTTAACTTAAACACCATATAAAAACTTTCTAACATATAACACATTTATCAAACTATACTATTACAAAATAGTCGCACATTTAACCCAAGTAGAACTTGACTTTAACCATTTCCTGTATCCGAACGCATTCGCCTTATCTGCAATGTTTATCATGATATAGCAAGGGTGAGCATGAAAGTTGCCCAACAAGTTTATATACAACAATATAACGATATATCATGATTGAAGAGTATGAATAATAAGCTGACCATAATTCATCAATATAGTTGAGAATTATCACAAACAAACTTTTGACTGAACAAGTTTTAAACATGAATAAACATTTCTGAACCAACTGGTAATGAAGGTGATCATCCTTTCATACCTGACTTATACATGCAAAATGTATAGAGTACAATTTTTTCATGGAAATCAGCAATGATTAACCATAAGCTTGAATAAAGCACTCTTATTAGAGTTAAGTACAAAGAAACTTGTCTGAACTGTTGATTACCGCAACGCAATTTATAACGCTTTACCCGAAGACCTAATATTAATAATATAGATCTCCAATATTAGAATAATATCATCACAATATAATACTGCTATATTTATACACACAGAATAACCTAAACACATTACCACATAAGCCTATCAGTCTATACAGCACATAAAACTAGGTATCAAGTAAAACTATTGCACTCTGAGTTGAACCCGACACAATTCTAACATCCTGACGGTCTCGTCGATCAATACTCGAGTTTAAGTTCAATTAAACTCTGACTTAATACTTAACAATATCACAGATAATTTTCTTATCAGTCAAAACATTTTTCCCAGGCTCGTAATAATTTTCGGATAATTATTACCATTTATCAACATTTTTCAATCCGTAAAACCGTATTTGAATGAATTAAATACAACATAATACCTTAATCACTAATATTTATTTAATATAAAATATTAATAAAAATCATTACATAATATTATAATATAATTATAATATCACAAAGTATTTTTAATACTTTAAAATCATTTTTATATGATTTTCTAACGCTTTAATCCATTATCCGATAATTGCTATTAATATTAAAATATTAATATTTTCATGCCAAAATATCAAAAGTTACATTTTATAACTTAAAATATTTTTATAACACTTAAATCATTTTTATATGATTTATAAAGCATTATTTCTAATTTTCCATAATTTATTTAATATATCTATTAAATAAACTAATTATCATTAATATTGAATTATTAATAAAATTCATTCCAAAATATTAAAAGTCATCAAAAATAACTTAAAATATTTTCTTATAACATAAAATAATTTTTCATGATTTTTCATGAATTAAATTTTTTTTAAATAATTTATTTAAAATTATAATTAAATAAATAAATACCATTTATATTCCAAAAATAATAAATATTTTCAAAATATACTTAAAATAATTAAAAACTATTTTTCAGACTTTAAAATAATTTTTCATAATTTATTTTGTATTTTTAATAATTAAAAACCATTTTTTTCTAATTTTTAATCATTTTCCGAAAAATAATAAATAAACTGTCGCTATAGGCCTTTAGCGACACTTGTCTGTCGCCATTGGTGTTCTCGACTCAAGAACACTTACAAATTCAGTGTGCGAGGGGCTGGTTTGACCGGCTTTAATTACTTGTTCTGTGTGTTTCTGGGCTGGCTATTGTTCTAATCATGTAGTATAAGTGTAATACTACAACTATAATCAAATTTCATGGCCATCCAACAACTGAACTTCAAGATCTGGGCAGTCGAAAATCATGTCAGGCCTGTTCTTCATTTTCTGGGTTACCCAGAAATGAAGAACAACCAAGGTACCTACTTTCAAGCCTTTGATCTTAGTATTCTGGGCTCGTTTGGTGTGATATAAAAGTTCACAATTGTAGTATTGATGTCAGAGTACAACTTTATAACATCATAACAACATAAAAACATTATCTACCAAAGATCTGGTCCGGTCAAACTACATACGAAGATCTGTTCTTGAACATTTCTGGAAAACCCAGAAATGTTCTTGAGCAGTTCGGTCAACGGTTGTTTGACCTCAAATTTCTACGATTTTGATACGAATCTAAGTGATCTAAAGGCATACCTGTGAAGTTCCTATACCAGTCTATAACATGAAAACAACAACAAGACCAAATAATCAAACCACAGCAAGATTCATGGCCTTCAAAACCTTGTCAGAGTTATCTGGAAATTCTGGGTTACCCAGATTTTCAGTTTCTGTGAACGGTCAACGACCTTTGACTGCTTGTAACTTTCAATCTAAACACGATCTATACCTTATTCAAGTTCTAGATCATAGTCCTTACAACATACTACAAGTATAAACTCTTACAAAATAAAAACAATTAACAAGCAATGATCTATGAGCCCTGACATATGGTTGTCAGGCCATATTTTTCAAATTTTCCAGAATTTAGAAAACATTAAATTTGTGTATCTAGATGATATAGATATCAGATCTAACCACCCAGATCACTAAGTGACACCATCTAACACATATTTAACCAATAAACAACATTAACACAGATTTTCAAGGATTTCTAGAATTTAGGGTTTATACCTCATTCATGCTTGATTTTTGATTTCTGGTCTATGGATCGGTTATTGGCTTGCTAGGAACTGATCGAGGTTCATCTTTTCTCTCTCTATCACTCTATATCCCGAATTTCTAGAGAGAGGAGGGTTAGGAGAAAAATGAAACATAAAGTGGCCATTTTCTCACTAAATCTTTTATATTTGTTGCCTTGTTGCTATGATCTGGCCAATTTTGGCTGGATTCAGTGTTTGTAGCTCCAGGCTAGTACTAGGGTTGGTGAGCAACTCACCTTAGGGCAACCTTTGCAAGCAAGCTTCAATAATACAACAAAGGGCATTCTTGTCATTTTCTATTTTATTTTAATGGAATTTTTGACATTTGACCAAACCCTTAGGGTTTAGGGTTTGAGAGGGTTTAGGGTTTGGAGCATTTAGGGTTTAGGTTTTAACCCTTAACTTTGCAAATTTAATTTCTAACATTTCCGAATTTCGGTTATAAAAATAGAAAATTAATATTTCTAACTTATAATTAGGATTTACTAATTATATTAAAATTCCTTAATCATACTTTAAATCTTACTAATTAGGATTTGTATTTCCTAATTAAAATCGCTAATTAAGTAATTAGGGTCAAAATCACAGATTAGGGTTTATAACCCACTAATTAGGGTTTCTAATAAAAAATAAATTTTCTAATTTTAGAAATTAAATCTCGTAATTAGATTAGAGTTTTCTAATTACTCATAAATTGAAATAATTAGGATTAAGGTTTCTTAATTAACATTGTTAATTTTAGCAATTAAATCCACAATTGAGCATTAGGGTTTCTGACGGAACAATTTGGGTTCCAAAAATTGGAAATTAGGGTTTGTTAATTAATTAACCTCTACCCTAATTAATACTTAATTAATAGCACTAAAGCATTAAAATTCTCCATTATATTCCCAGATTAAGGTTTCATTTTATCAGAATCTGAAACTATGATTTTCAGATCTGGTATTAGGGTTTCTAATAATCAACTACAATTTCCAGTAATTCTTTAGGGTTTTCCCTAATTAATTAAAATTATTGGCTTTTAACCTTATACATACATTGCATTCCCAATCTAGGGTTTTTAATATCCGAATTAGGCTTTCGGACTCCCAGAACTGAAACTAAGGTTTACAGAACCGATTTCTAGGGTTTCTTATTAGACGTTAGGATTTTCTAACTGAACGCTGACGTTCTTAATTATAAACTTAGGGTTTGTCGCAGATATAAGTTATCTGATCAACCCATGACCCTTAACCACATTCTAAACACATCATTAACCATATACACAGAGCATATTTACATAAATCCTTAATCATGAATAATTCACCTATATCCTTCATAAAATTTTGAAACCCTCAAAATTCCTTTCCAATAACATCAAACGCATACACTTATTTTCTGTCTAGGTCTAATATTTGACCTTAAATTAATCATTTAAGATTTTAATAAATTGTCCAAATTCTCGGGTTGTCACATAGTCTGGCTTCGATGGATTCCATAAAGGAAGTCACCAGATAGAGGCTCAGGTACCAACTCTTGTAGTTGGGTTTTTAACTCCTAAAGTTTAATATGAGCCATTCGATATGAGATTTTAGAAATTGGTTTTGTACTGGTTTAAGGTCAATACAAAATTTGATATCACGCTCTGGGGGTAGGCCAGGAAATACGTCAGGAAGTTTACTAACAACAGAAATATTATTCAAATCTAACGTCTTTTTGTTTAAATCCATAACATGGGCTAAGAAAGCTTAACATTCATTTTTCAATAAAAGAATGGCTTTATGGCTTGATATGACAGTGATTGACTTCAGTGGTTTGGTTGCTTGAATTCATATAATAGGTTGGTTAGGAATATGAAAACTAACAACCTTACGAAAATAATCAATTTTAGCATGATGACTGGTTAACTAAGCAATCCATAAAATCACATCAAATGCAAGTATCTTTAAAGATATAAGATCAGCAGGTAGGGTGATGGTGCCAACTTGGATCAAGCAAGATTTATAAATAGTGGATGTAATGAAAGTTTCTCCCTAACGGAGTCTCAACAGATAAATCAAAGTCTAATTTCTCTGGAATCAAATTCAAACATTGAGCACAAGCAGGAGAAATAAAAGAATGGGTAGAGCCGGTATCTAGTAAGGTATAAGCTTCACAAGAGTTTATAATTAGCTTACCCGTGATAACTTTGTTTGGTTCCTCATCATGAAAAACGTTCTCCCTTAAACTACCGACTTTATTTTGTTTGTATCCGCATTTGGTTCCATCGTCCCAGCTGAACTTGATTTCACTACAGGACAAAATTGAGCTATGTGACCGTCTTTTCCACAACTAAAACATACCTTGGAAGGCTTGTGGACAATTTAGACTTATATTCCCCTCCTCTCCGCATCTGTAGCATCTAACTGGTGGTCGTTCTCCTCCCCTAGAATTTGTTGTTGGTGCCGGTGCTGCTGCCGACGTCTTCCCATCATCGTTAAATCTTTTCTTTTTGAAATTTGCACTTGAATCATTTTTTCTATTATATTGTCCATGATTACCACCGAAGTGGTTACCATTTCTGGCATAATAATTTACTCCACGATTGTTATCATTGTTCCGATGGCCGTGGCAACCAGTACGATTATTATCTTGTTGTTGGTCGTTATCTTTTGGTTGGGCTGACATATTATCGCGCTCCAATAATTAAGCCCTATTCACAACATCTGAATATAAACAAAGTTTATGAGAAATGAGGTATTGACGTATTTCGGGTTTCAAACCTCTCAGAAACATCTGCGTCATACGTTCCTATTCTCTACCAAATAAGGTGTAAACCTGAATAACTTCGCGAACTTAGCCTCGTACTCGGACACAGTCATGTTGTTTTGTTCCAGTCTAATAAACTCTACCTCCTTCATATGATGAATACTTTCAGAAAAGTACTTGTCATTGAACAGTTTCTGAAACATTTCCCAAGACATATTGAGTGCAGCTGGCTGGATACGCTTTACAAATTCTCACCAGTAGTCTGCCTCACCACAGAACATAAATGTGGCGAATGGAACCTTTTGTTCCTCCGTACATCCTAATACATCAAATATCTTGGTAATTTGCTTAACCCACATTTCCGCCTTGATTGGATCTGACTTTCCCACAAATTCTAGTGGTCCCAACTCTTTGAACTGCTTAGCTATGATAAGCTGCGCGTTACTATCATTTCCACCTGTATTATGTACACGAATCTCCATCGTCTGATTTTGCATGAACTGCAAAAAGCTTCTAAACATCCCATCATTCATCGTTTGTTTGGTAGTGTTGTTTACAGGAGGAATATTGCCATCCTATTACACATTCCCCTGGTTGGTGATTAAAGGTGTCTCCACGGTCTCATTCACTCTATTGTTAACATTTTCAGCTGTCATTCTCAAATACTACCATAAAACAAAGGTTAATTAAAGAAATTAAATGCCACATATATCCCTATATTATAACCGACCAATAATTAAGCTTAGGTATGACACACTAGCGAAGGATTTTACTCGTCTCTCCCCTCCTAGTTCTATTCCCGATCTCCGCCAGAGACCATATCCCTAAGCTCTGATACCAACTGTGACGTCCCCAAAAAAGGTATACATCACCCATTCTGAGTCGCAAAATACATGGTACAGAAATAACTACAACTTCATTATTACAATTGTCGTGCAAAATACGACAACACATATACTGTGAGTTTAAATACAAATATTATCTTCTAGACAATATCCACACTCAAATAAGTCCTCATTATAATTATTGATACAATATTTTATAAAATAGTGAGGACTGCTAAAACAACCGACTATGAAACATCACTCCATACCCCGACTAGTTCCCGCTATATTCTCGCCCCCTAAAAAGAAAAATGGAAACAAAAAGGAAAAGGGTGAGCTCAACTAGCCCAGTAAAGAATATTATGACTAAGATAATATAGAACAAATTATCGTTAGCCTTCAATAAATCAGATAAAATATAATGGACAACATGTTTTAGTTCAATATTCGCGGCGGAAATAACAATTCATTAGAAGAGTTAAGTAGAGAATGAAATTTACTATCATCTATGAATTTAAAAGTCCATCATCAATTTTTATCCCTGTAACATCAATCAATATACATCTTGAATCAAATATTCATCTTAGCACTACGGGCAAAAGATATTCATTTATATCACCAGTTGGTCATGTTCATCTAAACACCTGTCCATATTTGCACTACGGGCCAAAGATACTCATCAAGTAATCATTCATCTTTACACTACAGGCCAAAGATATTCAATAATATCATCATTTAGGACTGAGGATGATGAAAATTATCTTAAAGAAAATGAATCCCGTGAGGTAAAAGATTAGAGATTCGTAGTTTAGTTTATCCAAGTTCAAAAATACTCCATAATAATTAATTGTGGAGCAAAATTTCAAAAATAAAGATCAAAATATGGATACAATCAAAGATAGTAACCATAATAGACAACTTGGACAAAGAAAAGAACATTTAATTTTTCTGTGAATAGTATCGTATTCGTAAATAGGTGCCGTATACGTGAATATTGCTGTATACATGAATAGTAACCCCAACACGAAAAGGTAGAAATTTCACAAGAAAAATCATACTTTGTGAATGGTACTCGTGAATAGTACCAGTATTCGTGAATAGTGCTGTATACGTGAATAATACCGTATACTGTGAATAGTAACCTCGACATGAAAAGATAAAAATTTCATAATAAAATTCATACCAATATTTCTGTATAATGATATTGAAAAAATAACATCATTTACGAAGAAAATAACTTCTCTTACCTCAAAAGAACAAACTTCCGACTGAAATATTAGTTATAAGGCTGAAGGAAACTTACACTGAATAGCAACTCTCATAGTATCTAAATACTCACAAAATTACGCTCGATAATATAGAGAGAGAAAGCTTATGATTTTGGTGTGATTTTCAATTATAACTAAGCACCCTATTTATAGGAAAATATTAGAACGCCAAAGCAGACTAACCTGCTACCTGATGGATTTACCTGCTACTATTCATGCACACCACTTTTGAATTAACATTTCAGCACATTTCTCACCAACTAAAAGTGGCGCCCACCCATTCTAGAAAATTTCCAAAATGTTTTATATTTAAACAATTATCAACAACTTCAATAATTCACAAAAAATAGCTCTTGTATCACAAATATTCAAATGTCATGTCCATTCCATTGGAAATTTAATTCTCTACAACTTTGTAGAAGAAAGTTTTTCCAAATTCCAAACAGAAAATGTCCGAAATCCACATACAGATGCTTTTTAATACATCCATTTCGACAAAATACTAATAAAATACCTCAACATTAATTCCTTAATTTATATCCACATAAAAACAAATATTTCCTTATCATATAGATTAACAATTAATTATTCACAAATAATATTACAAAATCACAATTATAACAACCTGGTCGTTCCTAGGAACGAGGAGGCTTTCTAATAAGGATTTCTCCTTACTAACGTGCAATTAGGTGACCAAACCTTTTTTCTAGACATAACTTCCTTAGACATTGCCAATAATGCAATGTAATAATATTATTCAAAGTAATATGAATTATTGATCTAATAATAGGAAATATTGTGCAGTGACAATTATTGAAACAACAATAATATAAAATATCAACGTAGCAATTATTGAATCAATAAAATAAAATATTGAACATTAATTACTGTAACAATTATTGAGTAGTGCCTTCTTACGTAAGAATAAATAATTCAAAAATAATGTGCAATACCGTGTGCTACTGTGCAACCACGCGTATTACTGTATTTTAACCACCGGGTATTCCAATAGTGTTAACGGTAACAACTACTCCGTTATTTATAAAAACTCATACTTGTCATTTTCTTCATCTGACAGTTATTCTATTATGGGGCCCACAAATGGCTGCGCCGTCGTATGGATATTCCCCGACAACAAGAATATTCCACGACCAAATGAATATTTCACGACAATAATGAATATTTTATAACCACTTGCTTATTTCGCAAAATTTGCAGATTTCACCCATAACCAAAGTATTATATCAAATTAACACCTTATTATTCAAAATAATAATTAGAGGAAGTTCGATTTTATTTATAAAAAGTTGGGGTCTTACAATATTGGTGATGAATTTTTAAATTATTGAAGATAGTTAACATCATGCTCTACTTGACTTTTCTAATAGATTGCTTGTTTCGCTGCAGTTATCGTTGAAAACTTATAATTTTCAAATATATGATTTATCACTGTTGAAGGCTATAGATAATTTATTTTTTATTATCTTAGTCATAATATTCTTTACTAGGCTATTTGAGCTCACTCTTTTCCATTTTGTTCCATTGTTTTTCTCAGGAAATTAGAGTTTGGGTGGAACTAGTCGGGAAATGGAGTGATGGTCTGAAACAGTAGAAGTATCTCAATATATTATAAACTAGTGTGGTAAAAATTGTATTAATTATTTAAGTGGAGTGTGAATATTGTTTTATTGGATATGGTACAGTGTTTGTATTGAAACTCACAATATTTGTGTTGTTGTATTTTTCACGATAACTTAGTAGTTGTAAATAGAAAAGTTTTTATTTTGATTTTATAGTGTGTAATTAGCGGCTCAAAATGGGTTGTGTGGACCTATTTTGGGGGCATCATAATTGGTGTAAGAGCTTAGGGATATGATCTCTGGTGGAGATGTGAGATTATAACTAGGACGGGAGATAAGAGTAAAATACTTCATTAGTGTGTCTTACCTAAGCTTTTTCGTTATTTAATTAGTCAGTCGAGAAATAGGGGTAAGATGTGACATGTCAATTTCTTTAACTAATATTTGTTTTGTGATAATATTTTTGAATGAAATCTAAAAATCAAAATATGAACTATGAGACAATTGTGGTTGAAAATCAGGAAGCTACAAATAATACTGTTGCAAACTCAAAAAATCATGATGCTAACAACATGATGAATGATTAGTATTACTGTACAACCACGCGTATTACTGTTCTTTAACCACCGGGTAATCCAATAGTGTTAACATTAACAACTACGCCGTTATTTATAAAAACTCAAACTTGTCATTTTCTTCATCTGACAATTATTCTGTTATGAGGCCCACAAATGACTGCACCGTCCTACGAATATTCCCCGATAACAAGAATATTCTACGACCAAATGAATATTCCCCAACAACAATGAATATTTTATAAGCACTTGCTTATTTTGCAAAATTTGCATATTTACACTCATAAGTAACCACATTATATTAAATTAACACCTTACTATTTCAAAATAATATTTAGAGAAATTAAATTTTTAATTATAAAAAGTTGAGGTCTTACAACCTCCCTTCCTTATGAAATTTCATCCTCGAAATTGACGTGCATAGGACATGCTCCTTCCTATGCAAGATTTTGACTAGTACCTCCTCGTACGTTAAATCTTCGACTATCTCGTCTGGTTCTAACTCAATAATGTGGTTCGAGTGTTTCACATATTTACGTAGAATCGATACGTGAAAAACGTTATGAACATGCGACTTATACTTGGCGGTAAAGCGAGTCTATAGGCCACAATTCCTATGTGACGCCACCAAAATAGGTCCACACGACCCATTCTGAGTCGCCAGATATCACACTATAGAAATCAAATACAAACTTCATTTATACAACTGTTGAACTGTCGTGCAGAATACGACCACAGTTAATCTGTGAGTTTTAATAAAAATATATGTAACTCTCATGGTGCCTCGACCACAACACCTTACAATGATACTTGACATAAAAGTACAGTCAATAATTATTTAAGAAATTAAATTCTTTGGAAAATGCTCAAGGAAACCATCGTATATGGGAGACCATACGTCTAAGTTATAATAGATATCATATGTCCACAGAATTATCCTTGGTTGACCCAATAGTCCCCAAAGAAAAATGAGAAGATTGCTATTATGTTCTTTCCAATTGTGAGTCTTCTCTTGACATATAATTATCTCCATTGTCTCCAATTGAGAATTATACTTCAACCAAACTTCAAGATTATATAGGCAGTGCTCGTAGATATACTCAGCAAGTGGATGTGCACAACCCTGTCTTATGATAACACGAAGTCGTATGTCTTTAGACATCTCGTATGATAGTGGCAAAACACCCTTCCAAAGTTGGGTTCGCCTCACCCTATGTGGTTCATCAAATATAACTATTAAATGTCGTATAAAAATACAACACACTTATCTAAAGTTCTCAATAAAAATATTTCCATACTATTTAGGGAGAACCTCAACAGCTATAGACCAACGTTCTAATCCCCTATTACCTCCGCTCGATCCAGCTACACTCTTATTACCTGAAAGGAATTGTGAAGAAAAAGGGTGAGAAAAACTAGCCGAGTAAAGAATATCATGACTAAAGATAATTAAATTATCAATAGCCTTCGTCAGTAATAAATCAGAGATTTAGAACATATGGTAGATGATAAAACTTTTCAACCATAGTGCAGTGGAACGAGCAATCCATTAGAAGAGTCAAATAGACCATAAAGTCTATTATCTTCTCTATGTTAAAAGTCCACCAATAATGTTTTATCCCTGTAACATCGATCAACAATTCTTGTTTATAATCATGTGAATAACTCATAATCATAATTGTGGTTCTAAATTCCTCTTCGCACCCAGGACGAAGATAATTTTCATCACCTGTTTTTTCCTGAAACATCAAAGATCATGGTTATACCAAATCACAGTTCTTGTTCATAATCATAATAATAAATTCATCTTTGCACTACGGGCCAAAGATATTAATCAACATACCATCTTTTCACAACATGCCAAAGATATTCATCAATAATTCATCTTTGCACTACGGGCCAAAGATATTCATCAATAAGTCATCTTTGCACTACGGACCAAAGATATTCATATCTCAAAGAAATATATAATCATTTCAGAATTTATATAAACAATAATTATAACCATATTTGTGACGCCCCCAAAATAGGTATACATCACCCATTCTGAGTCGCCAAATACATGGTACAGAAACAATTACAACTTCATTAATACAATTGTCGTGCAAAATACGACAACACATAAACTGTGAGTTTAAATACAAATATTGTCTTCTAGACAATATCCACACTCAAATAAGTCCTCATTACAATTATTGATACAATATTTTACAAAATAGTGAGAACTACTAAAACAACAGTCTTGAACCATTACTACACACCCTGACTAGTTCCCGTTATATTCTCGTCTCCTGAGAAGAAAATGGAACAAAAAGGAAAAGGGTGAGCTCAACTAGCCCAGTAAAGAATATTATAACTAAGATAATGTACAAAAAATTATCCTTAGTCTTAAACAGGGAAAAATATGATAAAATACAATAGACAACAAGGTTTAGATCAACAACTGCAGCGAAAATAATAATTCATTAGAAGAGTTAAGTAGAGAATGAATTCTACTATCATCTATGAATTTAAAAGTCTATCATCGATATTTTATCCCTGTAACATCAATCAATATACATCATAAATTAAATATTCATCTTTGCACTACATGCCAAAGATATTCACCAGTTGGTCATGTTCATCTAAACACCTGTTCATCTTTGCACTAAGGGCCAAAGATACTCATCATAAAATCTTTCATCTTTGCACTACGGGCCAAAGATATTCATCATAAAATCATTCACCTTTGCACTATGGGCCAATGATATTCAGTTATATCATCATTTAGCACTGAGGATGATGAAAAATATTTTAAAGAAAACGAATCCAGTGAAACAAAAATAAATATTAAGGATTCGTACTTTAAACAATCCAAGTTCAAAAATACTTCATAAATATTCAGCGTGGAGTAAAATTCAAGAATGATCAAAACATGGATACAATCAAAACTAGTATCCATAATAGATATTTTGGACGAAAAATGAAAATTTAATTTTTCTGTGAATAGTGTCGTATTCGTGAATAGTGTCGTATACGTGAATAGTAACTCCGACACTAAAAGATAGAAATTTCACAAAAAAATATCATGCTTCGTGAATAGTACTCGTGAATAGTAACTCGTGAATAGTAACTCGTGAATAATAACCCCGACATGAAAAAGTTTTAAATTTGATAAAAATTTCCAACCAATATTCGGCATAATGATATTGAAGAAATAATTTCATTTTCGAATAAAATAACATCTCTTACCTCGCAAAAATAGTACTTCTGACTGGAATACTAGATATAGTGCTGAAAGAACTTGCACCGTATAGCAATACTCAAAGTACTAAAATACTCCCAAAATACGTTCGATATTATAGAGAGAGAAAGAGAGAGAATACTTTAGTTTCTGGTGTGATTTTCAATTCTAACCTAAGCACCCTATTTATAGGAAATTGCTTAGAACACCAAAGCAGAAAATTTAATATAATAATAATATATTTATAAAATTGTCAAGCCCACCTTAGACCAACTGAAATCATCCCATTCTTATCACATGTTGAGCCCACTAAATTGCAAAAAAATATTTTTCATAAAATAAATAATTAAAACTTCCAAAAATCAATTATTCTTTAACTTCCGAACTTCAATAATTCATAATAAATAGCCCTTTTGTCAGAAAATTCGAATCTCGCAATTTTGTATAGGAAATTCAATTAACTACAACTTTGCAGAAAAAAGGTTTTCCAAATTCTAAACAGAAATTGACCGAAATCCAAAAACGGAAGATTTTACAGGCTATATTCAAATTTCAGTCAAGAAATGAGGTCCACCAACACACAAAACATGTGTTAATCATTTAATGCAACAAAAATACTCTTTCTCCTCATATACTTATATATCCCACATTCATTGTAAAAATATCATCATTATTATATTATAATAATATAATAAAATATTATTTTATCAGAAAAGATAAATTATCAATTTTTAACAATTGTCACTTTAAAAATATCCTCTATTTATATCCACATAAAATCAATATTTTCCTCATCATATAAATCAATAATTAATTATTCACAAATAATATTACAGAATCACAATACTGACAACCAGGCCGTTCCCAGGAAAGGGGGGGCTTTCCAATAAGAATTTCTCCTTACTGGCGCGCAATTAGGTGACCAAACCTCTTTTTAGACAGAACTTTCTAGACATTGCCAATAATGTTTTCTAATAATATTATTCAGATAGTATGAATTATTGCTTCGATAATGGAAAATACTATGTAGTGACAATTATTGAAACAACAGTAATATAAAATATCAACGCAACAATTATTGAATCAATAAAATAAAATACTGAACAGTAATTACTGTAACAATTATTGAGTAGTGCCTTCTTACGTAAGAATCAATAATTGGTGTAATACCGTGTGTAACTGTGCAACAACGCGTATTACTGTGTTTTAACCACCGGGTATACCAACAATATTAACAGTAACAACTGCGCCGTTATTTATAAATAACTTATACATGTCATTTTCTTCATCCAATCGCTTTCCTTTATGGGGCCTACACAAGGTTGCGCCGTCGTACGAATATTCCCCGACAACAAGAATATTCCACGACCAAACGAATATTCTCCGACAACAATGAGTATTTTATAACCACTTGCTTATTTAAAATATTTGCGCACTTTGCCCATAACTAACCGAATTAATCAAATCAACCCTTACTATTTCAAAATGATAAATAGAGGAAATTAGAATTTATTTATTTATAATTTGGGGTCTTACAACCTCCTCTTCTTATAAAATTTTGTCCTCGAAATTGACATGCGTAGGACATGCTCCTTCCTATCCATGATCTTGACTGGTACGTCCTCATACGTTAAATTTTCTGCTATCTCGTTTGGTTCTAACTAAATAATGTGGTTCGGGTCGTCCAAATATTTACGTAACATCGATACGTGAAAAATGTTATGATCACGCGTCATACTTGGCGGTAAAATGAGTCTATAGGCCACAGTTCCTATTCGATCGAGGATTTCAAATGGACTAATAAATCGAAGGTTTGAGCTTTCCTCATATCGCCGATTCTCGCTTTTGGAATAACGACTTCTTGCATCTTCTTCTTCATATTCATCAACTCCAGGTCTGTAGCTTGAGCATCTTTAAATTTATTGATTAAAGTTGATTCTAATCGTATATTTACTATCTTCACGTAGGTTCGTATATTTACACTTATAAACGCATACGATCTTCTGCTCAACGCGTCAGCTACTACGTTCGCTTTTCCAGGATGGTATGGTCAGAACATGTGCCAAAATGAGTCTCCTTTTGAGTTCTTCAAAGCTCTTCCCACATTCCTTGCTCCATTCGAATTTTGTATCTCTACGAGTCAGTTACGTTAATGGAATAGCGATTTGAGAATATCCTTCAATGAATCTCCGATAATAACTAACTAAGCCTAGAAAGCTATGTATTACAATTACCGACATAAGTTGCTCTCAACTGTGACTCATATCCCAACCTTAGATAGCACGTCACAATGACACCTATCATTTTACTATCGCATGAATGTGGCGTCCCTTACAGAGAGTCTGGCTTCGGTGCATTCCACAAAAGAAGTCACCAGATAGAGGCTCAGTTATCAACTTCTATAGTTGGGTTTTTAACTCTTGAAGTTCAATAGGAGCCATGAGATTTTAGAAATGGGTTTTGTACCGGGTTCAAAGTCGATACAAAATTCAATATCACACTTTGGGAGTAAGCCAAGAAATTTTTCAGGAAATTTTCTAACAATAGAAATATCATTCAAATCTGACGTATTCTTGTTCAAGTCCATAACACGGGCTAAGAAAACTTGACATTCAATTTTCAATAAACGAATGACTTTATGGCTTGATATGAAAGTGTTTGACTTCAATGGTTTGGTTGCTTGAATTCGAATAACAGGTTGCTTAGGAATATGAAAACTAACAACCTTACGAAAGCAATCAATTTTGGCATGATGAGTAGTTAATCAATCAATCCCTCATATCACATCAAAAGCAAGTATCTTTAAAGAAATAAGGTCAACAGGTAATGTGATGGTGCCAACTTGGAAAAAAAAATTTATAAACAATGGATGTAATGAAAGTTTCTCATAACGGAGTTTTAACAGATAAGTCAAAGTCTTATTTTCTCCAGAGTCAAGTTTAAACGTTGAGTATAAGCAGGAGAGATAAATGAATGGGTAGAACCGGTATCTAATAAGGTATAAACTTCGTAAGAATTTATAATTAACTAACCCGTACTTACTTCGTTCGGTTTCCTCGCATTTTGACCGGTCACGACAAACGCTCTTCCAAGAACCGTTGACTTTGTCTTTTCCATATCCGTCTTTGGTGCCACTGTTCCAGCTGGACTTGATTTCGTTACAGGACAAAATTGAGCTATGTGACCATCTTTTCCACAACTAACACATACATTGGAAGGCTGTGAACAGTTTGGACTTATATGTCCCTCTTCTCCGCAATTGTAGCATCTAACTTGTGGTCATTCTTTTCCCCTAGAATTTGTTGCTGGTGCTGGTGCTGGTGCTGGTGCTAGTGCTGGTGCTGCTGCCGACGTCTTCCCGTCATCGTTAAATCTTCTCTTCTTAGATCAGACGTCTCTTTCCACAATATCAACGCGTCGTGCGACTTTTACCCATGCATCACTCATTCTCACTCGTTCAGTTATTTCTTCTTTCAACTCAGATTCCAGCTTTATCATCTTATACTCTGCCAAAGAGTGTTTCTGTTCAAGCATCACATATCGGGTAACACAAGCTTGAATCGTTGCATCCTTTTGTTCCATGACCGCTTGTCATTCTTCAGCCTGCTCTTCTAACTCATTAATACGATTTTGAAATTCTACATTTTGATCATATAATACCTCTAATAAACTCTTCTCATGTACCTCTTCTTCCTATTCTTCCTCACTCTCAGCTGTCACCTCTGCGACTATCTCAGGTGCAACTATCAATTCTTCACTCACCACGTGGATATCTCTAATTCCTTCTTCGCCTGACATCACATTAGCCTGGTTGGTGACTAAAGGTGTCTCCACAATCTCATTCACTCTATTGTTAACGTTCTCAGTTGCCATTCTTAAATACTGCCATAAAACAAGGGTTAATTAAACAAATTAACAAATCACATAATACCCCTATATTATGACCGACCAACAAATAAGCTTAGGTAGGACACACTAGCGAAGGAGTTACTCGTCTCTCCCCTCCTAGTTCTATTCCCCGATCTCCGCCAGAGATCATATCCCTAAGCTTTGATACCAACTGTGACACCCCCAAAATAGGTATACATCACCCATTCTGAGTCGCCAAATACATGGTACAGAAACAATTATAACTTCATTAATACAATTGTCGTGCAAAATATAACAATACATAAACTGTGAGTCTAAATATAAATATTGTCTTCTAGACAATATCCACACTCAAATAAGTTCTCATTACAATTATTGATACACTATTTTACAAAATAGTGAGAACTACTAAAACAACTGTCTTGAACCATTACTCCACACCCTGACTAGTTCCCGCTATATTCTCGTCTCCTGAGAAGAAAATAGAACAAAAAGGAAAAGGGTGAGTTCAACTATCCCAGTAAAGAATATTATGACTAAGATAATGTACAACAAATTATTCTTAGTCTTCAACAGGGAAAAATCTGATAGAATACAATAGACAACAAGTTTTAGATCAACAACTGTAGCGAAAATAATAATTCATTAGAAGAGTTAAGTAGAGAATGAATTCTACTATCATCTATGAATTTAAAAGTCTATCATTGATATTTTATCCTTGTAACATCAATCAATATACATCATAAATCAAATATTCATCTTTCCACTACAGGCCAAAGATATTCACCAGTTGGTCATGTTTATCTAAACACCTGTTCATCTTTGCACTAAGGGCCAAAGATATTCATTATAAAATCTTTCATCTTTGCACTACGGGCCAAAGATATTCACAATAAAATCATTAATCTTTGCACTACGAGCCAAAGATATTCAGTTATATCATCATTTAGGACTGAGGATGATGAAAAATATTTTAAAGAAAACGAATCCAGTGAAATAAAAGAACAAATATTAAGGATTCGTACTTTAAACAACCCAAGTTCAAAAATACTTCATAAATAATCAGCGTAGAGTAAAATTCAAGAATGATCAAAACATGGAAACAATTAAAACTATTATCCATAATAGATATTTTGGACGAAAAATGAAAATTTAATTTTTCTGTGAATAGTGTCATATTCGTGAATAGTGCCGTATACGTGAATAGTAACTCTGACACTAAAAGATAGAAATTTTACAAAAAAATATCATGCTTCATGAATAGTACTCGTGAATAGTAAGAATAGTAACTCATGAATAGTAACTCATGAATAGTAAACCCGACATGAAAAAGTTCCAAATTTGATAAAAATTTCCAACCAATATTCGGCATAATGATATTGAAGAAATAATATCATTTTCGAATAAAATAACATCCCTTACCTCGCAAAAATAGTACTTCTGACTGTAACACTGGATATAGTGTTGAAAGAACTTGCACCGTATAGCAATACTCAAAGTACTAAAATACTCACAAAATACGTTCGATATTATAGAGAGAGAAAGAGAGAGAAAACTTTAGTTTCTGGTGTGATTTTCAATTCTAACCTAAGCACCCTATTTATAAGAAATTGCTTCGAATACCAAAGCAGAAAATTTAATATAATAATAATATATTTATAAAATTTTCAAGCCCACCTTAGACCAGCTGAAATCAGCCCATTCTTATCACATGTTGAGCCCACTAAATTGCAAAAAAATGTTTTTCATAAAATAAATAATTAAAACTTCCAAAAATCAATTATTCTTTAACTTCAGAACTTCAATAATTCATAATAAATAGCCCTTTTGTCAGAAAATTCGAATCTTGCAATTGTTCTTATAGGTAATTCAATTCTCTACAACTTTACAGAAAAAAGGTTTTCCAAATTCAAAACAAAAATTGACCGAAATCTACAAACGGGCGATTTTACAGGCTATAATCAAATTTCAGTCAAGAAATGGGGTCCACCGACACACAAAATATGTGTTAATCATTTAATGCAATAAAAATACTCTTTCTCCTCATATACTTATATATCCTACATTCATTGTAAAAATATCATCATTATATATTATAATAATATAATAAAATATTATTTTATCAGAAAAGATAAAATAACAATTTTTAACAATTGTCACTTTAAAAATTTCCTCCATCTATATCCACGTAAAATAAATATTTTCTTCATCATATAAATCAATAATTAATTATTCACAAATAATATTACAGAATCACAATACTGACAACCAGGCCGTTCCCAGGAAAGAGGGGGCTTTCCAATAAGAATTTCTCCTTACTGACGCGCAATTAGGTGACCAAACCTCTCCTTAGACAGAACTTTCTAGACATTACCAATAATGTTTTCTAATAATATTATTCAGATAGTATGAATTATTGCATCGATAATGGAAAATACTGTGTAGTGACAATTATTGAAACAACGGTAATATAAAATATCAACGCAACAATTATTGAATCAATAAAATAAAATACTGAACAGTAATTACTGTAACAATTATTGAGTAGTGCCTTCTTACGTAAGAATCAATAATTGGTGCAATACCATGTGTAACTGTGCCACAACGCGTATTACTGTGTTTTAACCACCGGGTATTCCAACAATATTAACGGTAACAACTACGCCGTTATTTATAAACAACTTATACATGTCGTTTTCTTCATCCAATCGCTTTCCGTTATGGGGCCCACACAAGGTTGCGCCGTCGTACTAATATTCCCCGACAGCAAGAATATTCCACGACCAAACGAATATTCTCCGACAATAATGAGTATTTTATAACCACTTGCTTATTTAAAATATTTGCGCACTTTACCCATAACTAACCACATTAATCAAATCAACCCTTACTATTTCAAAATGATAAATAGAGGAAACTAAATTTTATTTATTAATAATTTGGGGTCTTACAATGTTGATCAATTCACCTTTGCACTTAAGCTAAAGATATTCAGTTATAAATTCAATGGTCGTGATCATATCAGTCACAATTCAACTTTTCACTACTGGCGAAAGAGAACCCTAGTCATGATCATACCAATAATCTACCAATCTTTACACTCTAGTGAAAGAGAATTTCAACATCAGAGTTATAAAAATGTTATATATGATAATAAAATCAATATAATCAATATATATTTTTAATCTCCAGAGTAATATTCATAAATCAACAAAAATTTGGTTAGAAAAAGAAACCAATTTTGTAGTGAATAGCACTCGTGAATAGTAACTCGTGAATAGTAACTCATGAATAATAACTCATGAATAGTAACTCATAAATAGTAATCCTGACACAAAAAGGTAGAAATTTTATAATAAAATCCATACCAATATTTTGGTATAATGATATTGAAAGAATAACATTTCTTAAACTTATAAACAATTTATTTTAATTGTTTACACTTTACTAAATAATGCATTTAATCATCATAAAATGCCAAACTTATAAGATTTCATCACCAATAACCAAAACCCTCATAAAAAATCTGCATATACCACATATATGATTCTCAAGCAATAAAATCACATTTTCCAATTTTCTTCCTTCACATAACATATTTAACTCATTTATTCATAACTAGTCTATTTTCATGAAAAATACCAAATCAGTTCCAAAAATATTTCTTTTCTGGGATTTAGCAGAATATAGTCCCATATTGAACATATATTTTTCTTAGAATTTTTAAAATTTATTTACTATTTTTCATATGGCCAAAACCGCCGAATATTTAGACATTTATCATAAATTGTACTTTTATCCAAAATTTTGAAATTCACAGAGTACACTGATATTATATAGATTTACTCCCAATAAAAATTTCATCAATTTTGGAGTTAACCATAAGGAGTTATAAGGCGTTACTTTTAAAATAGTCTTTTCTAATAAAATTCATAACTCTTAATCTATACATCCAAAAATCACCATTTTTGGATACAATCAATAAAACTCATTAAAATATCATTTTAAATTTTTTCAGAATTTTCTGAAGGCTAGAAGAAGTACGAACTGAAAAACATAATAACCCTTAAAATCCCTTACTATCCCTTACCTCAAAAGAGCAGCACTTCTGACTGGATATCGGATATGACGCTGAAGGAAACTTGCACTGATGAATATCAACTCACCAAATTTCTAAATATTCACAAAATACACTAAATAGTCTAGAGAGAGAAAGAGAGAAAGCTTATGTTTCTGGTGTGATTTTTAATTCTAACTTGGCCCTCTATTTATAGGAAAATTTTAGCAGATTTGACCTGCAATCTGATTGCTTTACCTGCTACTATTCCCACCCACCACATTTGAAATAAAATTCAGCACATTTCTTCACCAACCACAAGTGGGGCCCACTCAATTCTAGAATTTTCCACCAAAATCATTTATAAACTTAATTTCTGAATCAGTCACCTCTTAAAATTTATAACAAATCATTTGTTCATTTTTAACGGTTCAAAATTTGTGGACATATACTCAATTTATATATGTATAACATGTCCAAAAATTACAACGATCCAACAGTCGGATTAAAAATTATAACTCACACAATAGAGCTGTAAGAACACCGACATGATCTTTTAATACCTTCAATTCGATAAAATACTGATAATACACCTTAACATTAACTCCTTCATTTTTAATCACAATAAATATATCCAACATTTATATCAACATCAAATAAATATTTCCTTATCATATAAATCAATAATTAATTATTCACAAATAATATTACAGAATCACAATTATGACAACCAGGCCGTTCCCAGGAAAGAGAGGGCTTTCCAATAAGAATTTCTCCTTACTGACGCGCAATTAGGTGACCAAACATCTTCTTGACAGAACTTTCTAGACATTGCCAATAATGCTATCTAATAATATTATTCAAATAATATGAATTATTGATCTGATAATGAGAAATATTGTGCAGTGACAATTATTGAAATAACAATAATATAAAATATCAACGCAGCAATTATTAAATCAATAAAATTAAATATTGAACAGTAACTACTGTAACAATTATTAAGTAGTGCCTTCTTACGTAAGGATCAATAATTCCTCAATACTGTGCATCCACGCGTATTACTGTATTTTAACTACCGGGTATTCCAACAGTGTTAACGGTAACAACTACGCCGTTAATTATAAAAACTTAATTTTGTCTTTTATTCATCCGACAGTTATTCTTTTTTGAACTTTCATTTTTAGTTATTGGGCCATAAATATTTCTTTTTGACATTTATAGTTGTTAATTATTGTTTGTGGATGTTATAATTAATCTACGTGAATTGTGAGGCCTTACGGTAAATACTTGAAATTTGCATATTTGTAAAAAATTTTAAAAGTAATAAGATTAGTGTTATCCTGTCATGGTTGTGTATATGGTTGTTCCTTAGATATATTTGGTGGCTCGGTACCATGGGCGTTTTTTCACTTATTGACAAATGAGATTTGATTAGAAATTTTATTAGTAATGCTAGTTTCATATAGGATCAAAGGGGAGTGGGTTTTAGTATTTATATATAATTACTTCACATTATAATAGAGTCAATGGAAGATTAATGTCCAACATGGGCATCTCAATCATATAGAAGTTTTCATGTTACATGTGTTTTGTTGGCGCACATGTTTATGGCATTGTTAAATTCTTAGTGCTTTTGTACTTCACCTCAGTTCCAAAAATAGAAAGTTCCTTTAAAATTGTCAAATATTAACCGCAGGAACTTCGTAAGAGTTCAGTAGAAAGTTGTGAAGGGTTTAATGACGAGGTCAGGTTAATTTTCTGATCAAATTCAATGATGAATGGAGCCTGTTATTTTCATGTTGAATGGATCTGAGAATAGGTTTTTGGGGGTTAAACAGCCAAAAAGTTGCAATTTTTATGTGTTAGCCGAGTATAATTGTATATAACTACAATGTCTGAACTTCTGATTTTTATTTTTTATTCACGGGTTCAGAAATTGAAAGTGCATTAGAAAGGCATATTCTTTGTTGTGTAATGGTCCAGCCGAATCTCGAAAAATTGGTAGTTTTCTTCTTCTCTTTAAGCATATCCATCCCTCTTGAAATATCTATGATTGATTAGCTTTCCTGTATTTCTCTTTATATGTTGATAATCACACTGCACACTTCTGTTACTCTGTGGTCATCTTAACAAAGTCATCGGCCTTTAATTATCCCCTTTACAATCTTGTACTCCCCTTGGCCTTTAGTTATCCCTCTTTGATTATGTGATGGACTAAGTAGAATGCGCCTATATCTATATTTGATATTTCTACTAAATATGTATTTAGTTAAGTATTATAAAATGGCAGCTGAAATGCATGGTTTCTTATGTATCTTGAGCCTTTAAAAGTGGGCATGTTTACGTTGAACCTTTTGGGTGTTAAGTTCATTTTCCGGTACTTTTGCAGCTCATCTACATGAATTTCCAGTTTCTATTTTTTGTGTTGGGACGAATACAACAGCTAAGTGTTTCCTAATATTCTCTTATTGACTAATCTTCATATGACTATTTGTTGCAGTCATTGAAGGTATTTCTGCAGAGAGTGTAGCTAGAGCATTAGAAAAACTACAAGTCATGATTAATGAGGTTAGTCCCCATCCTCTAATTTAGTTATTTTGAATCAGTTCTACATTGTTTCAATATATTAATTACTTTATGGACAAAAATATACATCTTCCAATATATTAATTTCTGCAGTTAATGCTTTGCCTATAGGTGAGCCCTAAGTGTGGGATTGAGATCTATAGGTGAGGCCTAAGTCTGTTTTCTACGATCACTTGGCCATTTATTTTTGAAATTCTTTATCTCAACCTTGCTAGTGTCATTAGCTTCTCTCTTTTGAGCAAGAATACTTTAGTTCTTACATGCATATTATTTCAACAGGCAATTAAAAGCCCAACTCTTGACTACACTCACTTTGTATCGCTTCCCTTAGCTATACACCCACAATTGGTTGAGAAGCTCATCAAATTTCAAAACTCAATATTAGAGATAAAGTTGGTATGGAATTTTATTTTTCTGTGACTGAATAATGCACTAGCTCTCTTCGAAAAAGTTTTTTTTTTAATTTGTTAACCTATTTTTGTAATTTATATGGCAATTGGCTTATGAAACATTTAGACATAGTTTATTTAGAAAATATTTTCTTATAATTAAAATATATAACAAGAATTGTGATTAATAAAATTTATGCAGACCTTAATACACACAAGAAGGTGTAGGACTCATGATGGATGGAGTATTCTTTCAGACAAAAGAATAATTTGTTACTCTCTATGTATGACCTGCAAATGATGTTTCCCTTCTTATGGAGAATATGACATGATTACATCAAGATTTCCATTCTTGCAGACTATGGAAAATCTAGTTGCACCTATTTCACTGGAGTCTCACAAGATCGCTTTGGAGGACAAATCTGGCAAGACTTCAGATGATGCAAAAAGACTTGCACCATATTAACAGGGGGATGTAGAGTTGAAGGCTTTGTACGCGTTAAAAAGGTACAATTTATTGATAAACGGAAGTCAGTAGTAGCATGGTCAGATTATTTTTGTTTCAGATTCTATGCTGGCATATTTTAAGCCTATCCCCCTCACAGGATTATACTAATCCAGAGCGAAATATTGCGTAGCTATAGTTAATTTATCTAAGGATCTTATTGTAGGTTTTACATTAATTTACATATGTTCGTCTGGTTAATGATCTTCAGCATGTGTGCACCGCAGGTTCCAGGAAACCTTGTAATCTCAGCTCTTTCAGGAGCCCACTCGTTTGATGATTCACAGATGAACATGTCCTATGTAATCTCCCATCTTTCATTTGGTAAGAAAATCACCCCAAGGATAAACCAATCACTTGTGAGGCAGCATCTGAGACTGAAAAGGAAGTGGATTATTTTGACTTCGACTTGCCCAACTTAGATGTTTTGGGTCCAGACTTCTTCTTCTCTGAATTGTTGGGCGACTTTGATCTTGGTGGTGAAGAACTGAATTATTCATATCAGCCAGACATGGATTCCTCTCCAGATTCACTTTCAGGGTAAGTTTACATGCTCAGCTTTCCTATTTATTCCCTATAGGCTAGAGGACCATCTAAATGGTTCCCTCATAATTTAATTATGAATAATATGGGATAGCTATCCAGAGGCGACTAGTATCTCAACAAAATGTATCTCAACAAAATGATAACAAAAAGAAATTATGAGAGTTTTCGTTTATCTGCAGGTGCAAACAATTTAATACCGATGGAAGTTGCTCTTAAAATTGCAAATAAAATTAGAGCAAATGAGAGGTTTTGTGTATACATTGTCATCCCAATGTGGCCGGAGGGTGTTCCTACAAGTACTGCTACCCAAAGGATTCTTTTTAGGCAGGTGAATTTCAACTATAATAAGACTCAAAATTGTTAAGAATATATTCTTTGTAATAGACTCCTAATCATTCAGGAGGTGCAATTCAAATTTTAAAATTTGCAATATATGTAAATAGGCTACAAATATTGTTTAAGAGTAATGACTAAGGTAGCACTTTCTTCTGATAATACGTGTTTTTATATAATTATATTCCAGCTTTAAAGATGAAGAAGATTAGCTTTGTGGAGTCGTAGACCGATTATATGTAATAGTTTTGGTGAAGACTCCCACTGTATGTACTGATGCAATTAGAGGTGATGAATTGTTTGGTAAACCAAATGTGGGATTCAGTAAAGCACTATAACTCTGTCAGACCTTGTTGTGTATAAGTGCATAGAAGTCTCCTTACGAAAATCTTAATCTAAGATAGTACACATGTAATTCTAGCCTTCCCTACTATATTGAGATAGTTATTTTTATGAAAAATCAAGCCATCACCTCTTGGGGATGTATTATGTGTCCTTAGATCAATACCTCTTGGCCATTATAATTTTAACAGATGCAGTTGTTAAGATGAATATAAAACACTAGACAGAATTAATGTAACATACAGATTATAACGAGGCATACATTGACTTCATGGTTTGTAGATACTGTAAATTATTCAAGAGAATGTAGTTGAAGTTGTCAAGTGATCTTCAAATTTCTTTTATTCGCATAGAGAACTCTTATTTCTTTTGAGAGTCGTGCCTTTAAACTATGTACCACCATTTTTAACTGTTATTCATACTAGCAATCTAGGATTGAGCCACAAAATACTAGTTCTGCGAGGGGAGGGGATGACATTATAAGGACATGTTCTGTCACATCTTTTGAACTTGGTGATATTGTAAATTGTTTGCAGCATAATACTATGCAAATGATGTATGAAGTAATTTACAAGGCTTTAGAAGAAGCAGGGCTTGAGAATACGTATGAACCTCAAGATTATTTGAATTTCTTCTGCCTTGGCAATCGTGAGGCTAGCTGAAGACTTAGAAGGGAGTTCAGATGCCGAAAATTCTACTCCCACAAATAATCTTTAGGTATATATCTCGTACCTCTGTCATTAATATGTATGCTTATCTCCTACTGTATTACTTGGTGCTCCACAAAATTTGAGCAACTTTTATTCCAGATGTTATCACAGCTAAGTTGTTCCATGAATATATATTTATAAATGCTTTTCACAAGATATCATTTTCAAGCATTTTTGCATGCTTTTTGAATATAACCCATCCCCTTATTAAATTGAATGCAATAATGGGAAATATTTTTGGCAATGGAAAGTGGAGTACTTGTTCTAACTTGTGCTATAACCAGGTTGGAGATTGATTGTTCATTGATGTGCCAACCATATTTATTGTTTAGTCACTCAAATTGAACAAGAAATTGGTGGTATTCTAAAGTATTATGAAATAGGAGCCAAGCCTTGACATTGTACCACGTAGCAACTCTATTGTCTTTGTGTATTGATTTTGGCACTAAGTGCCTTTGGTGACCTATTTGCTTCATTTTTCTGACTTGCTATTATTTTTAAAATGTGCAGGAAGACTGCTTATACGACCTGACTTACAATACTGGGTATCAAATTTTTGTGCTACGTTTACGGAAGACAAGGGACGAAAATATGAAGTGTACTCTCTATATATGTAGATATATACTTTGATTGAAGAACCGTGGTAGCTTTAGATGGTTAATTATAAAGATAATGAATCATTATGTACTGGATGATTTAATTAAGTTAATAATATTTTAGTTTTTTATATTTTTGCCATTATTTACTATGGGGACATTGAGCCAGCCAATACAAAAAGAATGTTAAATTTTGATTTGGCAACAATATAATTCGTTACCAAAGCATTGAACAAGTTTTAATATAGCAACAATTTTTTATACATTTAGCAACAAATTTTCGTTGCTAATGGTATTAAAAATATAGTATTTGGCAACGCAAAATTAACCTAATAACAACGAAGATGATATTGTTGCTAATACTAAAATAGAAGGCAACATTTTTTATCGTTGTAAATCATATCAACTTTCGTTGTACATATAAAAAACGGCAACATATAATGTCGTTGCTAATCGACGACTTTCGTTGCTATTGAAAAATAACAAGCAACAAACATTTTTGTTGTTGATTCAGCATAATGTTGTTGCCAAATAATATAATCAGCAACGAAAATCATTGCTAAAAAGTTTACATTCCGCAACGAAAGCAAGCTTAGGCAACAATTTTCATAATTTATTTCAACGACAAATGTTATTGCAAAATGGTGTCAATTACAACGAAAATGCATGGTCGTTGCAAAAAAAAAAGAGTTCATTTCGTTGCTAATTAGCAGGCTTTTGCAACAAAATGGAGTTTTTAGCAACGACATTTTAATTATTCTGCAACAATACATTTTGTTGCTAAAGGATCGATGTCTCTATACGAAAGCCAAATTTTGTTACAAAATGTATTACTTTTGGCAACGAAAAAAAATACTTTCGTTGCGGAACAATTAGCAACGCTCATTGCGCAACGAAAGACGCAACGACAGTAAAGTCGTTGTCAAAACCTTTAGCAACGAAATTTGGCACCTTTAGCAATGAAAATCGGTTGTTGCTGAAGCCCTTTTTTTGTAGTGATTATACCAAATAATTCCTGGTCATAATCATACCAATCAATAGTACATCTATACATGTATGCCACAGATGACCTTTATCACAATATAAGCATGAGGATGGTGACAATAATATAAGAATTAAATCAAACGAGATCAAGGATAAATATTAAAGACTTTAAATTTATCTAGAGTTTAAAAATATTCAAATTGTCAACATGATACTGCTTTGTGGAGTAAATTTCAAGAATAATATTCACGTATCAAAAATAATCTTGGACAGCAAAGAAATATATTTTTTGGGTGAATAGTACTTCGAGAATAATACCTCGAGAATAATACACCGTCATGAAAAATTCCCCGAATACCCGAGTGATTAGTACCTGAGTGAATAGTAACTCGTGAATAGTAACTCGGTATAAAAGTACCCCGAATCCTCAGGTGAATAATATTTGAGTGAATAGTAACTTAGTGAATAGTAACCCATGAATAGTAACCTAGGTGAAAATATTTATATTTAATAAGGATGTTCAGATCAATATTCCAATTAAACGATACTGGATGAAGCGCAAAATTCAAGGATATTCCACTAATTTTAGGAATTATAGAAGCAATACTTACCATAGTAAGTTTAGATTTAAGAATATAAAAATAAATAATATACGAAACTACAAATGGATTTTCACCAGTCATACGGTAGGTAGCGTAGATAGATCATTTCCACAAAATAATAAAGACTGGAATAACAAAAGATTTCACCATGCATGCAGTAGTCCGCATAAACATATTATTCCCACATAATAATAAAGAATGGAATAACAAAAGATTTCACCATGCATACGGTAGTCCGCGTAGACAGGTTATTAATTCCCACAAAATAATAAAGAATGGAATAACAAAAGATTTCACCATGCATGCGGTAGTCCGCGTAGACAGCTTATTCCCATAGAATAATAAAGAATGGAATAACAAAAGATTTCACCATGCATGCGGTAGTCCGTGTAGACAGGTTATTCCCACAGAATAATAAAGAATGGAATAACAACCCTTATGAGTATTGAAAGAAAATAACTCTCTTTATGAATACGAAAGAAATAATACCCCTTACGAATAGAACAAATAATATCCCTTACCTTAGAAGAAGACTGGATACTGAAGTAGGGTAGTAGTAGAATAATCATCTTCTTTCTCTCTATAGTTTCTCTCTCTAGAGTTTCAGTGAATTCATAAAAAATAATGAAGGAATGAGCTTTTATTTATAGGAAAAAGGATTGAATAGTAACTAATTAATGAACGACCCAGATTAATTTACTTTTAAATGGATGGTCCGTATTGATTTACTATTAAAACTTAAAGCAACGGTCCATACTGATTTACTATTAAAATTTTAAACCAGCGATCCATATTGATTTAATATTATAACTTTCCACCAGCGGTCCATATTGATTTACTATTATATCTTCAACCAACGGTCTGAAAAATTAGCACATCTCCTCATGGAATAATAAGCCAAACTTATAACAAACACCTCATAATAAACCACTCTATTTACATAAAAAATTGAATAAATAATTACCACAAATCATTTATCTTTAATAAACACATTTTTAATCTATTAAAAATTATTCATCATTAATATTATAACTCACAATATTTAACAACCAGATCATTCCCAGGAAAGTGGGGGCTTTTCGATAAAGATTTCTCCCTATTGGCGCGTAATTAGGTGACCAAACCTCTCCTTGACATAACTTTCTAGACATTGTAAATATTGCAAATAATAATGTGTATAACTTTGTCGTCTCAATTATTGATTTAATAATATAAAATATTGATACTGTGACAATAATTGAATCAATAATATGAGAGATATTATGCAGCAATTACTATAGTAATAATTGAGTATAATTGAGTGACTTCTCACGTAAGCATTAATAATCAATACCGTGTGCTATTATGCAACCACACGTATTACTTTACTTTTATCACCTATTATTTTTTGACAACTTGCTTACTTTGAAATTTTTTCAAATATCACCCTTAACTTTAACCTTTTATCACTTTAACTATTTACCGAAATAGAAATATTGAATAATTTTATTTCATAAAATTCGGGGTCTTACATCCTACTCGATCGAGGATTTCAAATATACTAATAAAATTAAAGGTTTGATCTTTCCTCACATTGTCGACTCTCGCTTTTAGAATAACGACTTATTGCACATTCTTCTTTATATTCATCAGCTCCAAGTTTGTAGCTTGAGCATCTTTAAATTTATCGATTAATGTAAGACCCCAACTTTTTAATGAATAAAATCGAATTTCCACTATTCATTATTATGAATAATAAGGTATTAATTTGATATAATACTTTGGTTATGGGTGAAATGTGGAAATTTTGCAAAATACGCAAGTGGTAATAAAATATTTATTGTGTCGGGGAATATTCGTACGACGGCGCAGCCATTTGTGGGCCCCATAACGAATAAATGTCGGATGAAGAAAACAACAAAGTTTGGGTTGTTATAAATAACAACGTAGTTGTTACCGTTAACACTGTTGGAATACCCGGTGGTTAAAATACAGTAATACGCGTGGTTGCACAGTAGCACACGGTATTGCACAGTATTGTTGAATTATTGATCCTTACTTAAGAAGGCACTACTCAATAATTGTCACAGCAGTTACTATTTAATATTTCATTTTATTGATTCAATAATTGCTGCGTTGATATTTTATATTATTGTTGTTCAATAATTGTAACTGCACAGTATCTCCATTATCAGATCAATAATTCATATTATTTGAATAATATTATTAGATAGAATTATTGGCAATGTCTAGAAATTTCTGTCAAAGAGAGGTTTGGTCACCTAATTGCGCGTCAGTAAGGAGAAATCCTTATCGGAAAGCCCCCTATTTCCTGGGAACAGCCTGGTTGTCATAAATTTGATTCTGTAATATTATTTGTGAATAATTAATTATTGATTCATATGATAAGGAAATATTTATTTTATGTGGATATAATTGATGAATTTATTTATGTGGTTATTAATGAAGGAATTAATGCTGAGATGTTTTATCAGTATTTGTCGGATTGGAAGTATTTAAAAATCATCCGTTTGTGGATTTCGGGTATTTTTCTGTTTGGAATTTGAAAAAACTCAAAGCTACAAAGTTGTAGAGAATTCGATTTCGTGTGGAATGGACATAAAATTCTTATTTTTCTGATAAACGGGCTATTTTCTATGAATTATTAAAGTTTCTGATTATTGTTTAAATAATAAAACATTTTGGAAAATTCTAGAATTAGTTGGTGAGAAATGTGCTCAATTGAATTTCAAATGTGGTGGGTGGCAATAGTAATAGGTAAAGCCATCAGGTAGCAGGTTAGTCTTCTATGGTGTTCTAAGCATTTTTCTATAAATAGGGTGCTTAGTTAGAATTGAAAATCACACCAGAATTTATAAGTTTTCTCTCTTTCTCTCTCTATATTATTGAACGTATTCTTCTGAATATTTTGATACTTTGAGTGTTGTTATACGGTGTAAGTTCCTTCAGTACTATATCCAGTATTCTAGCCAGACGTATTATCTTTTTGAGGTAAGGGATGTTATTTTCTTCGTAAGTGATATTATTTCTTCAATATCATTATGCAGAAATATTGGTTGGAACTTTTTATCAAATTTGGAACTTTTTATGTCGGCGTTACTATTCATGAGTTACTATTCACGAGTTATTATTCATGAGTTACCATTCACGAGTTACTATTCACGAGTACTATTCACGAAGCATGATGATATTTCTTGTGGAATTTCTATCTTTTGGCGTCAGAGTTACTATTCACGTATACGGCACTATTCACGAATACGACACTATTCACTGAAAAATAAAATTTTCTCCTTTTTGTCCAAGATGTCTATTATGGTTACTATCTTTGATTGTATCTATGTTTTGATCTTTATTTTTGAATTTTACTTCAAAATTGGTTATTATGGAGTATTATTGATCTTGGATAAACTGTAATACGAATCTCTAATATTTGTTATTTTGTTTCACTGGATTCATTTTTTTTAATATATTTTTCATCATCCTCAATCCTAAATGATGATATTACTGAATATCTTTGGCCTGTAGTGCAAAGATGAATGATTAACTGATGAATATCTTTGGCCTGTAGTGCAAAGATGAATGATTACCTAATGAATATCTTTGGCCCGTAGCGCAAAGATGAGCAGGTGTTGAGATGAACATGACCAACTGGTGATACAAATGAATATCTTTGGCCTGTAGTGCAAAGATGAATATTTGATTAAAGATGTATATTGATTGTTGTTACAAGGATAAAATATTGATGATGAACTTTTAAATATTAGAAGATAGTAGAATTCTTTCTCTACTTGACTCTTCTAATGGACTGCTTATTCCGCTGCAGTTGTTGATCTAAAATGTGTTGTCTATTATATTTTATCAGATTTTTCCCTGTTGAAGACTAATGATAATTTGTTGTATATTATCTTAGTCATAATATTTTCTTACTGGGCAAGTTGAGCTCACCCTTTCTTTCACTGTTCTCTTCAGGAAATGAGAATATAGATGGGACTAGTCGGGGAATGGATTGACGGTCCAGATGGTTGCATTAGTAGTCCTCATTATTCTGTGAAATAGAGTATCAATAATTGTAATGAGGTCCCCTTTTGAGTTTTTATACTGTCTATTAGACAATAGTTGTATTCAAACTCATAGTATATATGTTGTCGTAGTTTGCACGACAATTATATTACTGAAGTTGTATTTATTTTTGTACCATGTATTTGGCGACTCAGAATGGGTTGGATGGAATGGACCTATTTTGGGGTCGTCACAGTTGGTATCAAAGCTTAGGGATATGACCCCTGGATGAGATGTGAGACAAGAACTTGGAGGGGAGAGACGGGGAATTCCTTCACTAGTATGACTTACCTAAGTTTATTTGGTATTTAATTGATCAGTCAAACTATAGGGATAATATGTGATTTGTTAATTAACCCTTATTTTATGGCAGTGTTTAAGAATGGCATCAGGAAATATTAACGATGGAGTGAATGAGACAGTGGAGACACCTTTAATCAATACCCAGGATAAGGTGCAGCAGGAAGACAATAATCCTCAGGTAAACAATAACACCGATGAAATGGTGAACGATGAGATGTTCAGAGGCTTTATGCAATTCATGCAACATCAGGCAAAAACGGTTCATATTCAAAATGCAGGTGGAAACAATGGCAACCCACGGTCGGTCACCGCTAAGCAGTTCAAGGACCAGGGACCACCGGAGTTTTTAGGAAAGCCAGAACCACTTATGGCAGAGACGTGGATAAAGCAGATCACCAAGATATTTGATGTCTTGGGATGTTCCGAGGAGCAAAAGGTTCCCTTTGCCACCTTCATGTTGCGAGGAGAGGCAGATTACTGGTGGGAATCTAGAAAGCGTACTCAATCTGCCGCACTGAAGATATCTTGGGAGAAGTTCCAAGAATTGTTCAATGACAAGTACTTTCCCGAAAGTATTCGTCACATGAAGGAGGTTGAGTTCATCAAGCTGGAGCAAAATGATATGAACGTGTCGCAGTACGAAGCTAAGTTTGTTGAGTTGTCCTGATTTGCATCCCATTTGGTTGATAATGAGGAGAGAATGACGCGAATGTTTTTGCGAGGTTTTAAACCCGAAATACATCAATACCTCATTTCTAAAAAACTTTGTTTATATTCAGATGTAGTGAATATGGCTTAGTTATTGGAGCGCGATAATGAGCCAGCCCAACCGAAGGATAACGAGAAACAACACGATAATAATCGTACCGGTGACAACGGTCATCGGAACATTGATAACCATCGTGGAAGAAATTATCATGCCAGAAATGGTAACCACTTCGGTGGTAATCATGTCCAAGATAATAGAAGAAATGATTCAAGTGGAAATTTCAAGAAGAGAAGATTTAACGATGACGGGAAGACATCAGTAACAACACCAGCACCAGCAACAAATTCTAGGGGAGGAGAATGACCATCAGTTAGATGCTACAGATGCGGAGAGGAGGGACATATAAGTCCAAACTGTTCACAGCTTTCCAAGATATGTTTTAGTTGTGGAAAAGATGGTCACATAGCTCGATTTTGTCCTGTAGCGAAATCAAGTCTAGTTGGGACGGTGGCACCAAAGGTGGATATGGACAAAACAAAGTCGGTGGTTTTAGGAAGAGCGTTTTTCGTGACTTCTCAAAGAACGAGTAACCCGAACGAAGTTAGCACGAGTTAGTTAATTATAAATTCTTGTGAAGTCTATACCTTATTAGATACCGGTTCTACCCATTATTTTATCTCTCTTGCTTGCGCTCAATGTTTAAATTTAACTCTAGAGAAGTTAAACTTTGACTTATCGATTGAAACTTCGTTAGTAGAAACCTTCATTTCATATGCTATCCAAGTCTTGGATGAGAGTCACAGTTTTTAAATGATATTTTATTGTTAATAAATCTCCTGACGTATTCTCGAAGGACTTCTTAGCCTACCCCTAGAGTGTGAAATCGAATTTTGTATTAACCCCAGTACAAAACCCATTTTTAAAACCCTTAAATATTTCTTCAACCAAAATGAACATATAATGCACCAAAGACGTTGGCTCGAGCTGTTGAAGATTACGATCGTACCATTCAATACCATCGTGGGAAAATGAAAGTGGTAGCTGACGTATTGAGTAGAAGATCATATGCGTTTACGAGTGCGATGTTGTTAACAAAAAAAAATTCCATTGTATATGACTTACAAATAATGAAGATAGAGTTAAAGACTCTAGGGACCCACGTGAAGATAACGAATATACGAGTAGAATCGACTTTAATTGATAAAGTTAAAATCTCTCAAGGTACACACTGGAGCTGATGAATATAAAGAAGAAGGTGCAAGAATGCGTTATTCTAGAAGTAAGAGTCGATGAAGAGAAGAAATCTCAAGCCTTTGATTTATTGGAAATCCTCGATCAAGTAGGAACTGTGGCCTATAGACTCGCCTTAACGCTAAGTATGCCACGTGTTCATAACGTTTTTCATGTATCAATGTTACGTAAATATATGAACAACCCAACCCACATTATTGCGTTAGAACCAGACGAGATAGCCGAAGATTTAACATACGATGAGGTACCTGTCAAGATCTTGGATAGGAAAGAGCATGTCCTACGCACGAAGGTTATACCACAAGTTAAGGTTTTGTGGAGAAACCATGCTATTGAAGGAATGATCTGGGAGTTGGAATCAAAAGTGAAAGCGAGGTATCCTCACATTTTCGAAACACTAGGTATGTACTTCAATTTCGAGGATGAAATTTCATAAGGAGGGGAGGTTGTAAGACCCCAACTTTTTAATGAATAAAATTGAATTTCCTCTATTTATTATTGTGAATAATAAGGTATTAATTTGATATAATACTTTGGTTATGGGTGAAATGTGCAAATTTTGCAAAATACACAAGTGGTAATAAAATATTTATCGTGTTGGGGAATATTCATTTAGTCGTGGAATATTCTTTCTGTCGGGGAATATTCGTACGACAGCGCAGCCATTTGTGGGCCCCATAACGGATAACTGTCGGATAAAAAAATGACATAGTTTTGGTTGTTATAAATAACGGCGTAGTTGTTACCGTTAATACTGTTGGAATACCCGGTGGTTAAAATACAGTAATACGCGTGGTTGCACAGTAGCACACGGTATTGCACAGTATTGTTGAATTATTGATCCTTACGTAAGAAGGCACTACTCAATAATTGTCACAGTAGTTACTGTTCAATATTTTATTTTATAGATTCAATAATTGCTGCGTTGATATTTTATATTATTGTTGTTCAATAATTGTCACTGCACAGTATCTCCATTATCAGATCAATAATTCATATTATTTGAATAATATTATTAGATAGCATTATTGGTAATGTCTAGAAAGTTCTATCAAGGAGAAGTTTAGTCACCTAATTGCGCGTCAGTAAGGAGAAATCCTTATCGGAAAGCCCCCTCTTTCCTGGGAATAGCTTGGTTGTCATAAATGTGATTCTGTAATATTATTTGTTAATATTTAATTATTGATTCATATGATAAAGACATATTTATTTTATATGGATATAAATGATGGATTTATTTGTGTTGGGAAATATTCATTTAGTCGTGGAATATTCTTTCTGTCGGGGAATATTCGTACGACAGCGCAGCCATTTGTGGGCCCCATAACAGATAACTGTCGGATGAAAAAATGACATAATTTGGGTTGTTATAAATAACGGCGTAGTTGTTACCGTTAATACTGTTGGAATACCCGGTGGTTAAAATACAGTAATACGCGTGGTTGCACAGTAGCACACGGTATTGCACAGTATTATTGAATTATTGATCCTTACGTAAGAAGGCACTACTCAATAATTGTCACAGTAATTACTGTTCAATATTTTATTTTATTGATTCAATAATTGCTGCGTTGATATTTTATATTATTGTTGTTCAATAATTGTCACTGCACAGTATCTCCATTATCAGATCAATAATTCATATTATTTGAATAATATTATTAGATAGCATTATTGGCAATGTCTAGAAAGTTCTATCAAGGAGAAGTTTGGACACCTAATTGCGCGCCAGTAAGGAAAAATCCTTATCTGAAAGTCCCCTCTTTCCTGGGAACAACTTGGTTATCATAAATATTATTCTGTAATATTATTTGTTAATAATTAATTATTGATTCATATGATAAGGAAACATTTATTTTATGTGGATATAAATGATAGATTTATTTATGTGGTTATTAATAAAGGAATTAATGCTAAGATGTTTTATCAGTATTTTGTCGGATTGGAAGTATTTAAAAATCACCCGTTTGTGGATTTCAGGTATTTTTCTGTTTAGAATTTGGAAAAACTCAAAGCTACAAAGTTGTAGAGAATTCGATTTCGTGTGGAATGGACATAAAATTCGTATTTTTCTGATAAACGAGCTATTTTCTATGAATTATTAAAGTTTCTGATTATTGTTTAAATGATAAAACATTTTAGAAAATTCTAGAATTGGTTGGTGAGAAATGTGCTCAATTGAATTTCAAATGTGGTGGGTGGCAATAGTAACAGGTAAAGCCATCAGGTAGAAGGTTAGTCTTCTATGGCGTTCTAAGCATTTTCCAATAAATAGGGTGCTAAGTTAGAATTAAAAATCACACCAGAATTCATAAGTTTTCTCTCTTTCTCTCTCTATATTATCGAGCGTATTGTTGTGAGTATTTTGATACTTTGAGTGTTGCTATACGGTGCAAGTTCCTTCAGCACTATATCCAGTATTCCAGCTAGAAGTATTATCTTTTTGAGTTAAGGGATGTTATTTTCTTCGTAAGCGATATTATTTCTTCAATATCTTTATGCAGAAATATTGGTTGGAACTTTTTATCAAATATGAAACTTTTCATGTCGGGGTTACTATTCATGAGTTACTATTCACGAATTATTATTCACGAGTTACTATTCACGAGTACTATTCAAGAAGCATGATGATTTTTCTTGTAGAATTTTTATCTTTTTGTGTTAGAGTTACTATTCACGTATACGACACTATTCACGTATACGGAACTATTCACGAATACGGCACTATTCATCGAAAAATGAAATTTTCTCCTTTTTGTCCAAGATGTCTATTATGGTTACTATCTTTGATTGTATCCATGTTTTGATCTTTATTTTAGAATTTTGCTTCAAAATTGGTTATTATGGAGTACTATTGATCTTGAATAAACTATAATACGAATCTCTAATATTTGTTATTTTGTTTCACTGGATTCGTTTTCTTTAATATATTTTTCATCATCCTCAGTCCTAAATGATGATAGTACTAAATATCTTTGGCCTGTAGTGCAAAGATGAATGATTAAGTGATGAATATCTTTGGCCTGTAGTGCAAAGATGAATGATTACCTAATGAATATCTTTGGCCCGTAGTGCAAAGATGAACAGGTGTTGAGATGAACATGACCAAGTGGTGATACAAATGAATATCTTTTTCCTGTAGTGCAAAGATGAATATTTGATTAAAGATGTATATTGATTGTTGTTACAAGGATAAAATATTGATGATGAACTTTTAAATCTTAGAAGATAGTAGAATTCTTTTTCTACTTGACTCTTCTAATGGATTACTTATTCCGCTGCAGTTGTTGATCTAAAATTTGTTGTCTATTATATTTTATCAGATTTTTCCCTGTTGAAGACTAATGATAATTTGTTGTATATTATCTTAGTCATAATATTTTCTTACTGGGCAAGTTGAGCTCACCCTTTCTTTCACTGTTCTCTTCAGGAAATGAGAATATAGCTAGGACTAGTCGGGGAATGGATTGACGATCCAGATGGTTGCATTAGTAGTCCTCACTATTCTGTGAAATAACGTATTAATAATTGTAATGAGGACCACTTTTGAGTTTTTATACTGTCTATTAGACAATAGTTGTATTCAAACTCATAGTATATGTGTTGTCATAGTTTGCACGACAATTGTAGTACTGAAGTTGTGTTTATTTTTGTACCATGTATTTGGCGACTCATAATGGGTTGGATGGAATGGACCTATTTTGGGGTCGTCACAATTAAGGTCGGTTCTTCATTTATATTTGACATCATCCCGTGGGTCACTAGAGTCTTTAACTCTATCTCTATCATTTGTAGGTTATACGAAATGGGTCTTCATGTTAAAAAATCGCACTCGTAACCGCATACGATCTTCTACTTAATACGCCAGCTACCATGTTCGCTTTTCTAAGATGGTATGGTCAGAACAGGTGCCGAAATGAGTCTCCTCTTAAGTTCTTGGAAGCTCTTCTCACATTCCTCGCTCCACTCGAATTAATGGAGTAGCAATTCAAGTCAGCTACGTATATTGATTAATGACTATGGTTGCTCTCAACTGTGACTCATATCTCAACCTTGGATAGCACGTCACAATGACACTTATCATTTTACCACCACACAAATATAGCGTCCCCTACGGAGAGTCTGGCTTCGGTGAATTCCATAAAGGAAGTCACCAAATAGAGGCTCGGGTACCAACTCCTATAGTTGGGTTTTTTACTTCTGAAGTTCAATAAGAGCAATTCGATGTTAGATTTTAGAAATGGGTTTTGTACTAGGTTCAAGGTCAATACAAAATTCGATATCACGCTCTGGGGGTAGGCCATGAAATAAGTCAGGAAATTCATTAACAACAGAAATATTATTCAAATCTGTCGTGTTTTTGTTTAAATCCATAACATGAGCTAAGAAAGCTTGACATCGCTTTTTCAATAAACGAATGTCTTTATGGCTTGATATGACTGTGACAACGCGAGAATTTGGGCAATTTATTAAAATCTTAAATGATTGATTTAAGGTCAAATATTAGACCTAGACAGAAAATAAGTGTATGCGTTTGATGTTATTGGAAAGGAATTTTGAGGTTTTCAAAATTCTGTGAAGGATATAGCTGAATTATTCAGGATTAAGGAATTATATGAATATGTTCTGTGTTTATGGTTAATGATGTGTTCAGAATGTGGTTAAGGGTCATGGGTTGATCAGATAATTTATATCTGTAACAAACCTTAAGTATATTTTAAGAACGTCAACATTCAGTTAGAAAACCCTAACGTCTGATAAGAAATCCTAGAAACTGGTTCTGAAACCCTAGTTTCAGTTTCGGGAGTCTGAAACCTTAAATTGGATATTAAAAACCCTAGATTGGGAATGCAATGTATGTACAAGGTTGAACGCCAATAATTTTTATTAATTAGGGAAAACCCTAATGAATTATCTAAAATCTTAATTGATTATTTGAAAACCCTAATACCAGATCTGAAAAATCCTAATTTCAGATTCTGATTAAATGAAATCCTAATCTGGGAATATAACGGAGAATTTTAATGCTTTAGTGCTATTAATTATGTATTAATTAGGGTAAAGGTTAATTAATTAACAAACCCTAATTTCCAATTTTTGGAACCCTAATTGTTCCGTCAGAAACCCTAACGCTCAATTGTGGGTTTAATTGCTAAAATTAGCAATGTTAATTAGGAAACCCTAATCATAATCATTTCAATTTATGAGTAATTAGAAAACTCTAATCTAATTACGAGATTTAATTTCTAAAATTAGAAAATTTATTTTCTATTAAAAACCCTAATTAGTGGTTTATAAATCCTAATGACCATTTTGACCTTAATTGCTTAAATTAGCGATTGTAATTATGAAATGATAATCTTAATTAGCAAGAATGAAAGTATGATTAATGAATTTTAATATAATTAGTAAATCCTAATTATAATTTTGAAATATTAATTTTCTATTTTTTATAACCGAAATTCGAAAATGTTAGAAATTAAATTTGCAAAGTTAAGGGTTAAAACCTAAACCCTAAATGCTCTAAACCCTAAACCCTAAAATTGCCAAACCCTAAACCCTAAGGGTTTGGCCAATTACAAGAATGCCAATAAATTAAATGGAAAAAGACTTAAATGCCCTTTGTGTATTATTTAAGGGTTGGAGTGTAGATCTAAACCTAAGATGGTTGGTGACTAACCCTAACCCTAGCCCTAGCCATGTGTCCAGAAATTAGCAGCTACAACATGCTATTCATTGAATCAAGCATTATATAAATGGAATTGGAGAGAGAAAGTGCACAAAAACTTAGCTAATCTTATTTTTGCTCTCACCAACTCCCATTCTCTCTCAAAACCACGAAATTTTAGTATGATTTCAGTCTCAATTCAAGCCCCACGTGTACCAGAAACAGATCAAAGAATCAGATTCAAGAATTAAAGCATAAAAGGTATAAAAACCCTAATTCTAGAAATCTTTCGATTCTTTGTTAAATGTTGTAATTGATTGTTCAAATATGTGTAATAAGGTGTCAATTAGAGATCTAGGTTGTTGGATCATAGATCCATAACATCAGGGTGCCCGGATCTAATTTTTTTAGAAATCTGGAAAAATTGAAAAAATAAGGCCTGACAGTCAAATGTCAGGGCCTCTAGATGTTTATGTGTTTGATGTTTGGTATAGTTTAAGTTATAGATATGTTATTTGATGTTAGGACTTTGATGTGAGACTTAAATGAACCTCAGATAATGTTTAGATTGAAAGATATGATCGGTCAAAGTACGTTGACCGAGCACAATTTTTGTTTCTGGGTAAACCCAGAATTTTCAAAAGTCTGACAACCATTTTTGGAGGTTCGGATCTTGCATTCTGTTATTGTTTATGTCATGTTGTTGGTTGGATGTTGTAGTCTGACATGTATTCTACATACTCAAACCATTAGATCACCTGGATCGTGCTCAGAACTAATGTAATCAGTGGTCAAACATGCTTTGACCAACTGTCCAGATGAATTTCTGGAAAACCCAGAATTCACCAAGAACAGGTTTTGTCAGGTAGTTTGACCGGACTTAATAGCTTAGATCTGTTGTTGTTAAGATGATTTGAGGTTATTTACTTGTACAGTGACATGATTAATACACAATGAAACATTAATATTACATTAATCATACCTGGAAGGCCTAGATCCGGAGGCTCAAAGTAGGGACCATGGACTGTTCTTCATTTTCTGGGTTACCCAGAAAATGAAGAAAAAGCCTGACATGACTTTTAGGGGCCGATATCTCTCTGTTGTGATGTAGTATTGCCATGAAACAAGTTTGTGATTGTAGTATTACGTTAATACTATAACGTTAACACGAATTCCAGCCCAGAAATCAATGAGAACATAGAAATAAAACCGGTCAAACAAGGACCCTCGAACACTGACAAGAACACTCAAGAACACCTATAGCGACAGAAAGTGTCGCTATAGCCCTTTAGCGACAGTTTATTTATTATTTTCCAGAAAATGATTAAAAAATTAGAAAAATTGGTTTTTAATTATTAAAAATACAAAATAAATTCTGAAAAATTATTTTAAAGTTTAAAAAATAGTTTTTAATTATTTTGGGTATATTTCGAAAATATTTATTATTTTTGGAATATAAATGGTATTTATTTATTTAATTATTGTATTAAATAAATTATTTAAAAATAATTTTAATTCATGAAAAATAATATTATGGTATAAGAAAATATTTTAAGTTATTTTTGATGACTTTTAATATTTTGTGATGAAATTCATTAATTAATCAATATTAATGATAATTAGTTTATTTAATAGATATATTAAATAAATTAAGGAAAAATGGAATTAATGCTTTATAAATCATATAAAAATGATTTTAGTGTTATAAAAATATTTTAAGTTATAAAATATAACTTTTGATATTTAGTCATGGAAATATTAATATTTTAATATTAATAGCAATTATCGGATAATGGATTTAATGGTTTAAAAAATCATATAATTATGATTTTAAGGTATTAAAAATACTTTAATAATATTATGTAATGATTTTCATTAATATTTTATATTAAATGAATATTAATGATTAAAGAATTATGTGGTATTTAATTTATTTAAATACGGTTTTAAGAATTGAAAAATGGTTATAAATGGTAATAATTATCCGAAAATTATTACGAGCCTAGGAAAAATGTTTTGTCTGATTAGAAATTATCTGTGTTAATGGTTAAGTGTTTAGTCAGAGTTTAATTAAACTTAAACTCGATAAAAGTCCGACTAGACCGTCGGGATGATAGAATTGTGTCGGTTTCAAGTCAGACTGAAATAGTTTGACTTGATGCAATGTCTTATGTGCTGTATAGACTGATAGGCTTATGTGGTAATGTGTTTAGGTTATTCTATGTATAAATATAACAGTATTATACTGTGATGATATTATTATAATATTGGAGATCTATATTATTAATATTAGGTCTTCGGGTAAAGCGTTATTAATTGCGTTGCGGTAACCAACGGTTCAGGCAAGTTTTCTTTTACTTAACTCTAATAAGAGTAGTTTATTCAAGCTTATGGTTAATCATTGCCGATTGCAATGAAAATTGTACTCTGTACATCTTGCATGTATAAGTCAGGTATGAAAGGCTGATCACCTTCATTACCAGTTGGTTCAGAAATCTTGTTCATGTATAAAACTTGTTCAGTCAAACGTTTGTTCGTGCTAGTTCTCAATTATCTTGATGAATTATAGCCAGCTTATTATTCATACTCTTCAATCATGATATATCGTTATGTTATTGTATATAAACTTGTTGGGCAACTTTCATGCTCACCTTTGCTATATCATGATAAAACATTGCAGATAAGGCGAACGTGTTCGGATACAGAAAAAAAAGAGGTTAAGGCCAAGTTCAGCTTGGGATATAAAGTGCGGCTTGTTTGTAATAATATATTTTGATAAATATTGTTGTATAATAGATATTTTATAAATGGTGTTTAAGTTAAGGTTACTCGACCTTGGGGAATAGTGTGTAATATAATATATAAATAATTTATGTTTATATCTTTCGCAATTAGTGAAAGAATTAGTGTACCGAGTCCTCGGCGATTTGGGGCCCGGATTCGGGTCTGCTACAATGACAGTGATTGACTTTAGTGGTTTGGTTTCTTGAATTCATATAACAGGTTGGTTAGGAATATGAAAACTAACAACCTTACAAAAATAATCAATTTTAGCATGATGAGTGGTTAACCAATCAATCCCTAAAATCACATCAAATGCAAGTATTTTCAAAGAAATAAGATCAACTGGTAATGTGTTTGTGCCAACTTGGATCAAACAAGATTTATAAACAGTGGATGTAATGAAAGTTTCTCCTAACGGAGTCTCAAAAGATAAGTCAAAGTTTAATTTCTCCGGAGTCGAGTTCAAACGTTGAGCACAAGCAGGAGAAATAAAAGAATTGGTAGAACCGGTATCTAGTAAGGTATAAACTTCGCAAAAATTTATGATTAATTAACCCGTGATAACTTCGTTCGGGTCCTCATCATGCAAAATGCTCTCCCTTAAACTACCAACTTGATTTCTCTACAGGACAAAATCGAGCTATATGACCGTCTTTTCCATAACTAAAACATACCTTGGAAGGCTGTGAACAATTTGGAATTATGTCTCCCTCCTCTTTGCATCTGTAGCATCTAACTGGCGGTCTTTCTCCTCCCCTTGAATTTGTTGTTGGTGATGGTGCTGCTGCCGATGTCTTCCCGTCATCATTAAATCTTTTCTTCTTAAAATTTCCACTTGAATCATTTCCTCTATTATCTTGGCCATGATTACCACCGAAGTGGTTACCATTTCTAGCATGATAATTTCCTCCATAATGGTTATCATTGTTCCGATGGCCGTTGCCACCTATATGATTATTATCGTGTTGTTGGTCGTTACCTTTTGGTTTAGATGACACATAATCCCACTCCAATAACTGAGCCCTATTCACTACATCTGAATACAAACACAGTTTGTGAAAAATGAGGTATTGACGTATTTCAGGATTCAAACCTCGCAGAAACATTCGCGTTATTCTCTCCTCATTATCAACCAAATGGGATGCAAACCAGGACAACTCGGCAAACTTAGCTTCGTACTGCGACACGATTATATTGTTTTACTCCAGGTTTATGAACTCTACCTCCTTCATGTGACGAATACCTTCGGTAAAGTACTTGTCATTAAACAATTCTTGGAACTTCTCCCAAGACATCTTCAGTGCGGCAGGCTAAGTATGCTTTACTGATTCTCACAAGTAATCTGCCTCTCCTCACAACATAAAGGTGGCGAATGGAACCATTTGCTCCTCGGAGCATCCCAAGACATTAAATATCTTGGTGATTTGTTTTATCCACGTCTCTTTCGTAAGTGGTTATGGCTTTCCAAAAAACTACGGTGGTCCCAATTCCTTGAACTGCTTAGCGATGACCATCCGCGAGTTGCCAGTGTTTCCACCTGCATTTTGAAGATTAGTCTCTCTCGTTTGGTTTTACATGAATTCTAGAAAGTTCCTAAACATACAATCGTTCGTCATTTGGTCGGTGTTGTTGTTTACACGAGGATTATTGCCTTTCTGATGCCCCTTAATCCTAGTTATTGATCAGTGGTGACTCAATAGTCTCATGTGTTCCATTGCTTATCTCAACATTTTTAGATGCCATTTTTCTGTCACAAAATAATGTTTAATTGCCATGCCACATATTATCTCTATATTCTGACCGACCAATAAAATAACAAATAGTTTAGGTATGACAATATCCTTAAGCTCTGATACTAACTGTGACGCCCCCAAAATAGGTATACATCCCCCATTCTGAGTCGCCAAATACATGGTACAGTAAACAACTACAACATCATTATTACAATTGTCGTCAAAAATACGATAACACATATGCTGTGAGTTTAAATACAAATATTGTCTACTAGACAATATCCAAACTCAAATAAGTCCTCATTATAATTATTGATACACTATTTTATAAAATAGTGAGGGCTGCTAAAACAACTATATGGAAACATCACTCCACACCCCTACTATTTCCCGCTATATTCTCGCCTCCTAAGAAGGAAAATGGAACAAAAAGGAAAAAGGATGAGCTCAACTAACCCAGTAAAGAATATTATGACTACGATAATGAACGACAAATTATCGTTAGCCTTCAATAAATCAGATAAAATATAATGGACAACAAGTTTTAGATCAATATTCGTAGCAGAAATAACAATTCATTAGAAGAGTTAAGTAGAGAATGAAATCTACTATCATCTATGAATTTAAAAGTCCATCATCAAAATTTTATCTCTGTAACATCAATCAATATACATCTTGAATCAAATATTCATCTTTGCACTACGGGCCAAAGATATTCATTTTTATCACCAGGTGGTCATTTTCATCTCAACACATGTTCATTTTTGCACTACTAGCCAAATATATTCATCAGGTAATCATTCATCTTTGCACTACATGCCAAAGATATTCAGTTATATCATCATTTAGGATTGAGGATGATGAAAAATATTTTAAAGAAACGAATCCAGTGAGATAATATGGCAAAGATTAGGGATTCGTACTTTAGAGAATCCAAGTTCAAAAATACTCCATAATAAACAATAGTGGAGTAAAATTCAAGAATGATGATCAAAACATGGATACAATCAAAGATACTAACCATAATAGACATCTTGGACAAGGAAGAGAAAATTTTATTTTTCTTTGAATAGTCCCGTATTCGTGAATAGTACCGTTTACGTGAATAGTGTCGTATATGTGAATAGTAACCCCGACACAAAAAGGTAGAAATTCCACAAGAAAAATCATACTTCATGAATAGTACATATGAATTGAAACGTATTCATGAATAATGCCATATACGTGAATAGTGCCGTATACATGAATAGTAACCTCGACATGAAAAGGTAGAAATTTCACAATAGAATTCATACCAATATTTTAGCATAATGATATTGAACGAAATAACATCATTTACGAAGAAAATAACTTTCCTTACGTCAAAAGAACAATACATCTGACTGGAATATCGGATATAATGCTGAATGATACTTGCACTGAATAAAAACTCTCAAAGTATCTAAATACTCACAAAAATACGCTCGATATTATAGAGAGAGAAAACTTATGATTTTGGTATGATTTTCAATTCTAACTAAGCACCCTATTTATAGAAAAATACTAGAACACCAATGCAGATTAACCTGCTACCTGATGGCTTTACCTACTACTATTCATGCACGCCACTTTTGAAATAAAATTTTAGCACATTTCTCACCAACCAAAAGTGGGGCCCACCCATTCTAGAAAATTTCCAAAATGTTTTACATTTAAATAATAATCAGTAACTTCAATAATTCATAATAAATTGCACTTTTATAAAAAAAAATACGAATTTTATGTCCATTTCATAGAAAATTAATTCTCTACAACTTTGTAGAAGAAAGTATTTCAAAATTCCAATCAGAAAATGTCTGAAATCCACATACGGTTGATTTTTAATACCTCCATTCTGACAAAATACTGATAAAACACCTCAACATTAATTCCTTCATTTATATCAATATAAAAATAAATATTTCCTTATCATATAAATTAATAATTAATCATTCACAAATAATATAACATAATCATAATATGACAACTAGGTCGTTCCCAAGAAAAGTGGGGGCTTTTCGATAAGGATTTCTCTTTACTGGCGCACAATTAGGTGACCAAACCCTTTTCCTAGATAGAACTTCCTTAGACATTGCCAATAATGCTATCTAATAATATTATTCAAATAATATGAATTATTGATCTGATAATGGAAAATACTGTGCAACGATAATTATTGAAACAACAATAATATAAAATATCAACGTAGTAATTATTGAATCAATAAAATAAAATATTGAATAGTAATTACTGTAACAATTATTGAGTAGTGCATTCTTACGTAAGAATCAATAATCCAAAATCCAAAAATACTGTGCAATACCGTGTGCTACTGTGCAACCACGTGTATTACTGTTCTTTAACCACCAGATATTCCAACAATATTAACGGTAATAACTACACCGTTATTTATAAAAACTCAAACTTGTCATTTTTCTTCATCCGACAATTATTTTATTATGGGGCCCACAAATGGCTGTGCCGTCGTACGAATATTCCCCGACAACAAAAATATCCCACGACCAAATGAATATTCCTTAATAACAATGAATATTTTATAACCACTTGCTTATTTTGCAAAATTTACACATTTCACCTATAACTAACTACATTATATCAAATTAACACCTTACTATTTCAAAATAATAATTAGAGAAATTAAATTTTTATTTATAAAAAGTTGGGGTCTTACAATAATCATCAAAATAATGAGAACCAGTGTGGAGGGAATCAGCATGCCAGAAATAGAAGAACTGAGTTGAGTGGAAATAATTTCAAGAAGATGAGATTCAACAATGACCATGGAAAGACACCAGTAGCAGCACCAACACCATCACCAGTTTCTAGAGGAGGAGAACGTCCACCTGCCAAATGTTACAAGTGAGGACAAGAGGGACACATTAGTCTAAATTGTACACAACAATCCAAGGTGTTTTATAGTTTTGGAAAGGAAGGCAGTAGACACTCGAAATTTTGCATTCCTGTTACTAACATTGCAGGCCGACATAATCGTCTTTCAGATATAACACTGGAAGACAGCCAACTCAGTCCCTGAGACAACCCCAGGATACCCACCCTTTGCCATCTCGGAGACAACCCCGAGATATTCCATCACATTCCCGGAGACAACCCCGGGATCTTCAATTTCAACCTCGGAGATAATCCAGAGGAATGTAGTTGCAGTTCCGAAAATAACCCAGAAATGCTCTTTTCCTCTTCCAGCAGTCAGCTTCAACACTTGGCGATAACCCCGAGGCACTCATTCCCCAACCCTGAGGACGGTTAACACTTGTAGCAGTACAATCTCAGAGATAACCCTGAGCAATGACCACTAAAATAGCTCAAACCGGAGATAACTCCGGTGAGGAGTAAACCGTCGTTTGCCATCTCAATCCTAATTGCGCCGTCTCAACAATATTCAAACATACATTCTATACAGACATGTCCTAAAAGAACCAAAGAGCTCCAATCCCGAGTGACTACTGCACAAAACATCACACCGAATAGAATTTGAAGCTTGAAGACCAAGGGCATGGTCCCATCTTCCTGAATTTGTACAACCTCTAATCCTATGTCATTTTGTAGCTCTCGATAACAACATGTTGTAAAAGGTCTTATACACCTCGATCGGATGCCCGGATTGAAGTTTTTAAAGTTCGAGTGGACATCACGTTAGATGCACACACGTATTTCAAGACGACGGGACCCGCAGAACCTGGGTACTTGGGGCAGCCGTAGGTGCATCTGCGGCTACCGCAGGTACACCTGCAGCTCCCCCTTCTATAAATAGAGGGTTTGAACAGACATTTTAAAGAGAGAAACAGTGAGGAAGCCCTGTCTAATTTGCTCTATACACACTATAAACTGAGTACTTTCTTATTTTAAACACTTGTGAGCTTCTATATTATTATATTTTTACCGGCGGGAACTGAGTGTTCATCCATTTAAAGTCATTGAAATCTTCTTTGGCAGTCCGCTGTAAGCCTTCTTACACTTTCGAAAGCCTTTCTCCACTACTGTGAACACACAGTTTTGCACGTTGAGAGTCGTGTTGCATGTGTATGCCCAGACTTCGATCCGTAGCTTTTATTTCTTTTTGTATATTTATTTATATATTATATATATACTAACATTATCGAGTTATGCCTGGATTGAGCTTGTATTTTACATCTGGAGTGTTTATTGCTTATATATATATACTTATATATAAACTGTGGTCAAACTCTATTTGATGAGCCTGGATTTACATCCGGAGCGTTTACTGCTTATATATATATATACATAATTATATATATATGTTGTTGCTATCCAACTCTGTTTGATTGAGCTTGGATTTCACATTCGGTGCGTTTGCCGCTAATATATATATATATACCCTCGACTACGAATTAACGAAACGAGCCTGGATCGATACATGTCCAGTGCGTTTATCGCTTTTACACACACACAAACACACACACACACATACATTTATATATATATATATATATATATATATATATATATATATATATATATATATATATATACACACAACTTTTCAGTCTGGCCTGGAGTTTACTTCATGGCCTTTTACCGCTTTATTTACATTTCTGTCAAGCCTGGAGTTTACTTTGTGGCCTTTTACAGCTTTATTTATATTTTGTCCCGCCTGGAGATTACTTCAAGGTGGTTGATCGTTTTATTGTTTTATTTACATTTTCTCAATCCCCTATGGAGGTGCTTCGTGGTGGTTGATTGTGTTTTTACTGCTTTATTTACATTTAAAAATCCCCCATTGAGGTCCTTTGTGGTAGTTGATTGTCTGCACACACACACAAACACACATACACATACACACACACACACACACACACACACACACACACACACACACACACATATATATATATATATATATATATATAAAAACTGTTTATAACTTTCATATAAATTGCTACATCATGTGAGCCTAAGAATCACGTGATCACATATTTAGTCTACTAGATCTAGATTCGGTTCCCGTGATGGACATTTTCAGCTGTACACGGGTTTGAAAACCTCTTTTTACAAAACATCACTGCTATATCTTGTTAAAACTGAATTTTACACAAAAATTCTAACCCTTTGCATATAGATGTGAACGAGGCATATAACTACTTCCAAATAATTACACATTGATCCATACACACACACACATATACACACATTCATATAACAGTTTAATTGAATAGTGGCGGTCACTGTGGCAACACGGATGTCAGGGGGGATGCCTAACATATTCCCTCCGCATAACCAAGTCCCCAGACCCTAACGAATCTCGGTTTCACAGACTCGTTAAGAAATGTCACATCACTGGGTTAATGTGCAAACCATTTCTTGGTTGTGTTAGTACAACCATTTACAAAACCAACTGACAACTCTTATAGTCCAATAGTTGGCATATACATGTCGGACCTTTTCACAACTTGTTTTTTCAAACAAATCTCACCTAACATGAGAACACCAAAAGACAAGAATAGAAAAGGGACTAATAAAAATCACGATGTCGACAGGTGGCGACTCTGCTGGGGACATCCAGTAAGAGGACTTAAGACACTATTAAAAGATTTTCAAAACTATTATATGCTTGTGTGTGGATGTTGCATTTACATTTGATGGATGTGTATGAATGCGTTTACTTACTGTACTTAATGTTTTACACTAATTTACTTATGATATTAGTGCTTCGCACATGTCATCATTTTTATAAACGGTGAGATACGTTGTATGTGAATGTATGTTTTGTGGTTCCTCCTTCGGGAGGCTATCTTGTTGGTGTTAGATTACTGTACTTGTAGGAAGACTAATTCCAATGAGGATCAGGAAAGGCACCACCCAAATTCGCTCCAGTTGAAAGACCGAATTAACTTCCCATCAAGTAAATTGTGATGATTTGGGAACCTTAATGCCAAAAAGCTACGAGAGTAGCCTAAGATAGGTTAGCCTCTGATAAACCAAATGCGGAGGAAAGTCTCTTCATCCTTTCCCATTTTAAAATTACTCGTAAAATCAATTACTTGTAATTTATTTCCATATTAATCTCTATGAAATGGGAAATATGAAGAAATATGTGTACATGCATATTTTATAAAATATTAACATGTTATCCTGTATTACAAACAACTAACATCCGTTTTTCAGGATAATACTCCTAAAACAGATACATCATATAGCATGCAAACATTTATACATTCCCTTAAACTAATTTACGTCAGTTTTACGCAGGGAAACAATTGGATCCATTACCCGGTCAAAGTCCAAAAAGGGCACGAGCCTACAGCTAATTATGTCTTCATCTGACAAGACAAATCCTAATCCTGTCTCTCGTGAAGAATTTGACAGATTAAGTAAACAAATCATAGATTTGGTTGTTATGATTAAAGAACTACACCAATCTACTCAGGGTCCAAGAATACCGATATATACTGAATCCTTTGCACAAGGAGGAGCACAAGGTACATACAAAAAAGCTCCCGTATCTGATTCTTAGTTGGATAAAACCAACAAAATTCATGATACCACCCATCTCAAAGAAGATCTAGCCACTGGTGATATCAGAAAGAAAGTCCTTCAAATGGAAGAGACCATCCGTTCTATCAAAGGAATTGGAGCACAAAGGAGTGTTTCATATGCGAACCTTTGTATATTCCCTGGTGTGCATTATTCATAGAAGTTCAAGACTCCTGACTTTGAAAAAATATGACGAGTTAGGGGATCCTTACACATATTTTAAGGTATTCATTGGAGAACTCGGATCTTATGCCGAGGATGAGAAGCTCAGAATATAGTTGTTCCAAAAAAGTCTGACTAGAGAAGCCCGGTCGTGGTATGCCAGATTAGACAACTCCAAGATACACAGCTGGGAAGAGCTAGCTCATGCCTCCCTCACTCAGTACAACTTCCAGTCTCAGATGGTCCCTAACCGGTACCAAATTAATAAAGTCAGGAAATAAACCAATGAATCTTTTAGAGAGTATGCTCAAAGGTGGAGGCTCCTTGCGGCTCAAGTTGTTCCCTCTATGAATGAGTTAGAGATGGTGATGACCTTCATAGATATACAAGAAGCTCCTTTCTACGAGAGAGTCTTAGCCGGTATTGGTAAACCATTCTTTGAAATGATTAAGCATGGGGAGATGGCTGAGATGGGATTGGAGTCAGGAAAGATTCAAGACCTAGCTGCCCTCAAAGTTGTTGCTGAGTACATCAAGTCCAGAAATTATGGAAACAACCCCCAGATGGTCCATAAAAAGAAAGAGGAGGATGTTTCCTTGATATTACAAGGTCAGAAAGGCAGTCAGAATATGCCTATCCAAAGGAGAAATTACACTTCCTTTCAAGCACAGTCTTTAAACCCTTCGTTGGCAAATGCTGGAGAAATTAGACGCACTTGAGTGTTCACACCCTTAGGGGACTCACTCAAGAACATTCTCAATCTTCTGACCACTTAGAAGAAAATTACTCATCTTCTTCCACCAGCAAACCCGAATGGGAAGGGTTTCAATGCTATTTGGAAATGTGCTTATTATGCTGGAGCTCCAGGACATGATACTCAAGATTGCTGGGCCTTGAAACACAAGATCTAGGATTTGATTGATAATGGTGAGATCATGGTAGCTAAACCTGACCAACCCCATATGCAAGAGAACCATCTTCCTCAACACAAAGAAGAGGATGTTAATATGATTAATTGGAGTAATGGACAAAGTTCCAATAATCATGGTGGATCTTCCCAAACCAATAAGGAGGGTACTGACAAATTGGATTTTGCTCAGTTCCAATATACGATGGAATGAAAAATGAAGACTCTTTGTGAGCAAGTTAACCAATTAGCAGAACTGGTGGTCCATCAGCTCCAAGTCACACGTTGATTATTTAATCAGGAGCATGCCAGTCTCCTTCCTCTTGTTACAAACACTCCATTGCATACTCCAAAAAATGAAACACTGGAGGATAAAATTGTAAAGAGATCAAATGCCAAAGCCCGTCGAGAATTTGCCAACAAGAGTGAATTATATACCTTGGCCAACCAAAGGAAGAAATACTGCAGATGCTGATAAATAAATGAAGAATCACAGCTCTGCTACCTCCAATAAGCCCGCAGTCTAGATGGTTTGATTTTAATGGAGTGTGCCAATATCACTCCCAATCTCGTGGTCACATCACAGAAGAATACTAGGCACTCCGCCACCTTATTCAGAATTTAATTGACAGCGGTGTCCTGCAGATGGCAGGCGATGATGTTGTGGTTCTAGAAAGTGGGGATACGTTTCCTACAAAGTGGAAGGAGGTCGTAGGAGTCATATCTTCTGAGACAGATGTAGCTACCTCCTCACATGTAATCCAACCAATTCAACTCAAAGGAGTTGACAATCCTTTGCAAGTGGCTGCACCAAAGCCAATTATCTTACTATAGAATTATGGAGAGGTTGAAGGATCCACATCCCACATAACCGCTGCAGTGTTGAAGTATAATCCACTGATGCCAAGGTATTCATACTACGGGCAATAATGAAGCCAAGGTTGTTTTAAGCTTAAGAAAAGCTCCATATCAAATTTCTATACTGAACTTGGTTTTCTCTTCTAAAGATCGCAGGAAGGTATTGCTCAGGGTGTTGGAAGAAGCCCAACTGCGTAAGTCAATAGATGTTGAGAAATTCCAGCAACTGGTGGATCACATTTTTAACAACCATGTGATATCTTTTACTGATGATGATATACCTATCGAAGGGACCGGTCATTGCAAGTCGTTGCACATAGCGGTTTTATCTTCCAGATACATGGTGGGAGGAGTTTTGATAGACGGAGCATCATCTTTGAATATCTGTCCTTATGCCACTTTGGTGAAGATGAATATTATTCTCAACAGAATCTGAAAAAGCCTTACAATTATTAAAGCTTTCAACGGATTCTAACGAAATGCAGTCGGAGAGATTGAACTGCTAGTGGAGATTGGTTCACATACATTTTGCATCTCTTTTCACGTGCTCAAAATAGATACATATTACAACCTAATCTTGGGAAGACCATGGATTCATATGGCCGGAGCCATTCCCTCCACCCTTCATCAACAACTTAGATACATTATCAATAATAGCCTAGTCACTGTTGATGCTGAGCTGGAATGTCCTGAACAAGGTGACATACCACTAATCAGCTTCAATTCAGAAGTTGAGCCGGTCAGTTTTCATGCCCTAGAGGTAAGAAACACTCACTACCATCCTATTTGGGCGCCACCGCTCATACAACAAGTTTTTACCGAAGTAATATCGACCACTCAAATATCATCAAGGCATCAAGCGCCCCATTCAAGTTCCCAGTCAAACAAGGACAACTGGACTAGGATATACTGCCAGTTGTGATAACCTGGGATTTCGAATAATCAAAATTTTACGAATAATTTTTTTTATTTAATTTGAATAATGATTATCAATTTTGTGACAAGTATATGTGATGCGACTCTCGAGAAGGTCAATTTGTGTATTGACTAATAAATTTAGAGTAGAGTTGGGCTTAACAGCTTTAGAAACCCTAACCCTAATTTCTGTAAAGGAATTCGATAGAAAATATAATTAATATAATTATATTAATGAGTATGTGTTTGTACTAAAGAGTTTTATTGACCAATGATTGATCAGATATGGTTTAAAATTATAAACCCTAATAAGAGATTAGAAACCCTAATCTCAAGATTAGAAACCCTAACATACCGTTAGAAACCCTAATCAAAAGCTGAGAAACCCTAATTTTAAATTCGAGAATCCTAAACCCTAATTAGGAAAGCCTAATCCTAATTGGTACGCCTAATGTGTTTATTAACTTTAATATGATTAGAAAACCCTAATTATAAATTAGTTATCTTAATTTCTATTTTACAAACCCTAATTATAATTTAGAGAATTTATTTTTCTAATTAAAACCCTAATTAGAAATTTTTAGCAACTAATAATATAAAACCTAAGGGTTAAAACCTTAGAGTTAAACCCTAAGGGTTTGTGCAAATTCCTAGTATGCCATTAAATTTATTTTACAAAAGACCAAAATGCCCTTTTTGTGTATTTTATTATGTAACTTGTAATTTTGCTAGCAATTTTAGTTGTTGAACCACTACATTGACTTTGTGACTCCTAAATATCTAGCATACCAGCCGAAAATCACAGATCTAGAAACATTATATCACAATATATATAGATTTAAGAGAGAGAAAGTCTACAAAAGTTGCTCATTTGCTAACTTGCTCTCACCAACTCTCTTTCTATCTCCCAAACCTACGATTTTGATAAGCAATTCAGTCATATAATCAGTTACTAGAACACCAAAAACAAATAAGGAGATCATAGATCAAGATTTAGCAAAAGAGGTATAAACCCTAGTTCACTTTTGATCTTGTATGCTTGGACAAAATTTTTGTTTTTGTATTTTTATAAGTGTTATATAATGTTTTTAGTTGATCTATGTTGATCCATGATGGATCTATGACACCCCCAAATTCTAACCTCCACTTGGTCACCCAAATTAGGTTCGTCACTTTCTCAAAGTATTACCATAATAACTAAAATAACGCATACGCAACGGAAAATCTACTTTAGAATAAAATACAATGATTTATTATAATTATTCTCCCAAATCTCGCAACCTACAATGCTTAATAGATTACATAATAATATCTAATAAAGACTTATTACATGATCCTACTAAAGCTTAAATATAGTCTGCAAATAGTCTTAATACAACATGATTAATTTAAACATGAAGGGGCAAGTTAGTCAGTAGCATTTCCCTTGCCCTTGTCTTTCCCAGATACACCTCCCTGTTCCGCCTTAACTGAAAGGTTTTAAATAAGCAAGGATGAGCACAAATTGCCCAGCAAGTAATATATAACAAGGGTGTAGGATATAATATCACAAGGTTTGAAATATCGAAGGGTTATTTCTAAGATAGTTCAAAGTGTCAGAATAAAATCATGAATAAGGGATATGACAATTCAATATAATTCAATAGATATATATAAATTCAACGGCTAACAATGTATCCAACTAGGTAAGCAATTTATACTGATCAGTCATTAAGGACCATTGAACTTTCACTAGAGTTACCAATATTAAACTGATAACCAAAATTATCAAGTACTATAGATGATCAGTCTACAATACTTCACGTTATGCATAACACCACAATAATATTTATTTATGTGTTAGGGTTTCCAACAACATACAATCCCGTTACCAAAAGGGTTGTTCAACTCAGTTTTTAAGATTTCCGCACCAATCAATTGGTTTGGACAGTTTTATTATAAACATGTATATAGTCTAGCCGAATCAAATGGCATTGACTCTTTCGCAATATTCAAGATTAATACTAAGTTTAACATGAATAATAACTTTCACAAGGGTTTAAGCATATTAGCTCTTTCGAACGAGAAGGTAATATAACTTGTATTCAAGAGATAAGCTTACGGTATTTGCAATGATATTGCACAACAATAATAGTAGGGTTCAAATACTTTCTCAATATGAATTTGAGTAAGGTTAGAGAAACTTTCTCAATAGTAATTGGAGTAAGTTTAGGAAACTTGTCTTAAGCGTAGTTTACCAAAATATCGCTCAACAATACTATTTCAAATCCTAACATAAAGTAACATGTACATAAGATATTCATTAGTTAAAAGTGCTCATGCTTGATATATAAGTTTAAATGAATACTTAAACATCTACTTAGTTGTATACTCTTCACATAATTCATTTCATACCTTAGGCACTTACAACACAAAATCAGTTTGTAAGCCACCATGAAAATCAATTAACATAGTCCTTAATCGTTGCCTTATAGTTTGTAAATACTTTTTGGACTCATCACTTGAAAGTCTATAATCACATCATTAAACATTCACTCATATTATTTAGCTTCCTTCTAATCACATTGGACATGTACTGGTCATATAATACATGCTAGAGCAATAATACAAGTATGCAACTGCTAAAAAAAATTAGCAGAAAACTGGTCCTGCAGCAGACTAGCGCGGCCGCACCTTATTTGCACTAAGGAGACGCGCGGCCGCACGGCTCCTAGTTCAAACCAAGGCTGAGCAACTAATTGTTTGGCCTAGCCTGTACATCCTTACATACATAACACATATTAACATGTTAAATGTACTTTTGCATTTTCCTAGTTTAATCTAGGTCCCGTTTCGCATGATATGGTCCTAAGTTAGACATCTCAACAAATTAAGGCCATATAAGGTTATGAAATCATAAAGTCCATCATGCTTGATTGTTAAACATATAAAGTAGTCATATAACTCATATTAGACATGTTTGTGAGTGTTCATACTGCATATGTGCATTTAACTAATATGCTTCAACATTTACGTTTAATCATCAGGTTCTAACTTTTAAAGTAGCACCTCAACATTCACGTTTAATGTTTGCATTTTCATTAGCAAAGCTTACTAATAAGCCTAACATGCTCATGCTTCAATATGAACTTCATATACATAAACTAGTATGTCCGATATGCATTTCAAAACCATACTAACATGATTTCAAGATCAGAATATACATTAATCAAGTTTACCATTTCTAGCTTTTTCCAAAACTTGAAGTTTTCTTGAAAACTTAGCTCAAATCATGCTAAAACATCATACATGTTCAAACAATATCTAATCACATGATAGGGTCATTTATAGGCTTAACCTAACTATTATAGCGTGCTCAAAAAAAATCAAAAAACTCAAATCATCATCTTAGAACTGCACAACGCACGGTCGCGCAGTATTGGCTATGGAAGTAGCGCAGCTGCGCCACTTCGAGAAGACTGAAAAAATGGCTCTGTAGAAGCAGAGCCTTAACACATGAGATGAAAAACCTGCAACCAGATCAGCTACCATGTTCCAAAACATGTGTACCAACTCATATAACACAATGGCATGCTATTCTACATCAATTAGCAGAGATTTCATACAATGACAATAATTTAGACAAAACTTAAACTAACAACAACATTAGGGAGTATACCTCTTTGATGCTTAAATTGAACTTTCTCACTACTAGAATTAGAACTCTACAAAGCTCATCAACTCACACCCTTAATTCACACTCAACATACAATTCAAATAACACAAAGAATGAAGGGAAGTGTTCAATTTATAGGAAATTCATTGACCATACCAAACCATTATCCAATAACTCAACCCAAAGGATGGAAGAATTACATGAAGGTTATCAAGGAGTTGGTAATTGGTGGTTGATTTGCATCATGAATGCCACCCTGTTGGGTAAAATGTAATTACGCACAACACGCAAGTATACGTGGTCAACAAGTAATAAAGTGATAAGTTGAGTATCGTTCCCACAGAGAATTAGTTAATAAAAATCACCAAGTACTAACCCGTAACCAACTCAATCTTATTTAAACAAATGAATTTAATGTTATAAATTAAAATTTAACTAAACTAATTCTAATTACAACTAATTAAAAATCAGATTATGGAGATTTAAGATCACAACTTCACTTATTGCTTCATTTAGGTTAACACACTTCTCATCAATTATTCTCTATCCCGAATTGTTAATCAAGAACACGAAAGTAGTATTAACCACCTCTCGATGCACTAATACCGTATTAACGTCAATCCACAATTAAGATAGAAATTTGTTAAACACCTTAATCAACTAACCCACTATATCTCTATGTGAATTACAATTGAAGAAGGTTTAAGAACAAGTTCTCTATACGATTACATGCGATGTCAAGCATATCTCTACCTTAACACTCATCAAGTTTAAGCTATTAACAAAATCCTGAACACATGCTATCATGATTAGATCTAAATCTATACTTCATCTCTCGAGTTCATATAGATTATCACGGTAATTGATGGCCAAGCAATTAAATAATTAAGTCCAAATCACAATAGACAATCCTCTCAATAGAACATAATAATTGATAACGAAACATATTAAAATAAACTACATAATAAGATCCATTGTAATCTCAAACAAAGAATTAGTTCATTATCATTGAATTAAAGCTAAGAATCCACAATTGAATAACCATTAAAAGATAAAGATAGAAGAAGATGAGAAGAAATAATCTATTGTCTGTAGATTTGACGCTCCTTCCTTGCTCCTACTTCAAATCTTCAATGGTTTCCAAGTTGCATCAATCTTCAAATCTCATAAAAACTAGTGTTTTGATCTAATTTACTCTAATCTAATTTAATAGAATACTCTCTAATCTCCTAAAATTCTCTTCTAATCTGTGTTATTCCCCTCCTTTAATAAGCCTTTGTACATGTCTTTAAGTCATCTTGGAAGTCCTTGAATCAAACAACTTGAAACAATCCTTTTTGGACTCAAATTCGGACAAAATCCGCTCATTTTCGCATATACCCAGCCCCGGCTGGGTATTTCCTTTGAAAAAGCCCAGCCCCGACTGGGTAGTAAGCTGCTAATGGTCCCAGACACCCAGCCCCGGCTGGGTACTAAGCACAAAAACGCCCAGCCCCGGCTGGGTACCAATCTGCCAAAAATATTTTCTGCTGGAACCTCCTATGCTAAAACTACCATAACTTCTAAACCGAGAGGAGTTATGAGTCCCGCGACCTATCAAATCGAAGATATCGACGAGATCTACAACTTTAATTCTTTAAGGTTTGAGAAATAACTAACTCATGATGGTCGAAATTGGACTGGAAGTGACTTCTACGCAAAATGACCACCCAAAACGGTGAAGTTCAACGTCCGTTGGTAGAAATGTCATAACTCTTTCATCCGAACTCCGATTTGAATGATTCAAGATGTTCCGGAAAGCTAAGAAAACGATCTACAATATAGTCCAAGCTCCAAGCCAAGAACATGAATTTAACATGAAAGCATAAACGATGTCCGGCTTGCTTTTGTTTGCATTTTTCGTGCTTTTCCTTACCAATAATCGCTCACATCGCTTCCAAATGTATATCCTACAAAACGAACACAAAATGCATGAAAAGTAACTAAGACACATGAATAAAAACAACTAATTTAAGTAAAAGATACCGGATAAGTAGGTATAAAACCTACTTATCAAATACCCCCAAACTTAAACCTTTGCTTGTCCTCAAGCAAAAACAAAACAAAAATTGCAATGCAATGCAATGAAATGCAACGAATCTATATGCCTACGAATCCAGCAGTATTGATAAACATATATCTATTCAACCGACCTTAGAGCATTCAAGTAAACGTGATAATACTTCATATCAAAACCAATCAACAATTTCCTAGTCAATCATCAAATCTTAAACTGTTATTACTGGTATAGTGCGTGTGTGCTCCACAACAATGTTAACTGATATAAAATCAAATTTAACACATAACAAGTCTCTTCAAAGGCATCATACAGTGTAAACTCAAAAAAATTCACGAACAAGATAGATCCAACTAAAGTCAAACATCCACCAAGTTCAAGAGTCCAATCCGGGATACTTATGCTTTACTTTTCATTATGGGGGCTTTTTGCTCTTTTCCCGTTTTATTATTATTATTATTATTTTTTTTTACTTTTTAACCATGACTGTGCAATGTCTCATTCCATTAGGCTAACAGTGCTACCCCTTAGCGAGCTTTCGACCAACGACTCCCAGACCATATAAGACCTTAGGGCGCTAGGTTTTAAGATACCCCTTCGGGCGTACTTGCTCAAGTAACAAGGGCCCCGAAACAAAACTAGCCACGGTATATTTTTTTCATTTTTTTTCTTTTTTTTTGAAGCTTATATATCCCAAATTTTTTTCCCGAACTTAAGTTTTTATCGAACTTTAGTCATCACTACTTATTCTTCTCATTCTTTCATTCAAACTAGCATTATCCTTTAGAGTCACATTATGTATCAATTTAAACTCAATCAATCAACAAGTTGTTTTTATTGTGCTATCCTTATTATACCAGTTTCAAACAGAAAAAAATTCAATTCATAACAAGAAATCACATCAAAGCTCTAATAGTCAGTACGCTACTTGTCTACTCGATCCCAATCTCATCATTGGCCAAAACAAACTGAACTATCTAACAACTGGACTCATGCAAGATGAATATAGTAACTAACTATTATTTTTGAATTTTTGAATATTTGATTTTTTTTTAATAATGAACCTAAACTATATTAACAACATATGCAAAATAACATAACATAAACTAAACATGCGATAATGAACCTAAACAAAACTCCCCCAAACTTAGCAATTACAATGTCCTCATTGTAAGAATATAACGGTAAGTAGAAGAGAACTTCCCAGTAACCAGCTACGCGTGAAGTGATGGTGGCGATGGCGGCGACGATCTTTTTCTTATCCATTGAACCTCCAATACCTGCAATGAAGAGAGACAACATGGATTAGATTATAAGAGAGCTTAATAAGTAAATTAATTCATATCTACTAACTAAACTAGTAAAGCATATAAATATAAAAATTCCTGGGTTGCCTCCCAGTCAGCGCTTGATTTATAGTCGTTCAGCCTGACTTTGTCTGGTCAATGCTATCCAATTCCTCTTCGAAAGTTGAGAAACCCTCCATCCATCGGAAATAATATAGCTTTTGGTAGGTTCCCATTTGTGATAGCCATCAAGTTAAAGTCACCTAGCATACTTTGTTTATATAAGATTAGATTGAAGAACGTCCAACATCTAGGCATTTTCTCCATTGTGTCTACGAATATATTCTGGCATTGAGGCTTGTCAGACACAACTCTTCTTCTATCTTCTCCAACTCATCGCACCATGGCTTCGAAGTTGTACTCGCTTTTACGTCACATGGAGTATTGCCAATGACATGACTACCAATTGGACAAGGTTTTGCAAATCTAACCAGATTCTTGAATTGTGGAGGAGAATTCACTTGAGGCATAAATAACATCGGCTCATCATCGTTGGTTCTCACAATTAGTTCTTCACCGACCTTGTTGTCATTATCCCTACTTGTCTCCTCTTTTTCAACATCTCGAGGCTCATCTAGTTGTAGATTTGGTTCAGGTTCTTCGTCAATTTCGTCATCCATGTCATAAAACCAAGTGTTTGGAGGAAGGTTGCTTACGGCTTTGGTCATTTGCTCTATCTGATCCGCAAGATTTTGAATTGACCTCGCTTGATTACTCATTCTCTCCTCATTTGATGCTATGAACTTGGACACCAATTCCTCCAACCTTGAATTTTCTTTTTCAGTCTCGGAAGCCATGTATTGAGGACCATTGGTTGAGGCAGTGAGGAGTTGTTCCATTCGATTATTAAAATTTTGGGTTGATAACTCCTGACTCATTATCATCTCTTCTTTTTCTGCTATAATCCTTAACATGAATTCCTTGAAATCTGAATTGTCTTCTTGTTGCATTGGAGGTGGATTTGAGAAATTTGATGGATATGTTGGATTTGGAGCAGAGTATTGGTCCTGATAGTTGTAGCTCCATGAAGAATCCGGGTGATACCCCCAAACTTGATGGTAATTATCATATGCATACTGGTTGAGGTATACACCACCTTGTTTTCGCCGCCCAAAACTAACGGTGCATTGATGACTCGGATGTTTGCCAGCACAATAGTCACACATGATTGCCATCCTTTGACTCTGTTGGGCTGCGATAACGTCCAACTTCCTCGAAAGTTCTTTAATTTATGTTGACATTGCGGAAAGTGTCGCGAGTCTGTCAATCTCCTTTTCTTTTGGTTGAGTCATGTTTGTGTATGGCCATTGATACACAAAGTCATCCATGGTACCTGCAAAGAGAGAAATATAGGAAGAGAATTAAAAATAAAAATAAAAATGTTTAAATTAAGAATAATTTGATTGAAATTAATATTGGTAAAAAATATTAAACAAATTTCCCGGCAACGGCGCCAAAAACTTGTTGGGTAAAATCTAATTACGCACAACACGCAAGTATACGTGGTCAACAAGTAATAAAGTGATAAGTTGAGTATCGTTCCCACAGAGAATTAGTTAATAAAAATCACCAAGTAATAACCCGTAACCAACTCAATCTTATTTAAACAAATGAATTTAATGTTATAAATTAAAATTTAACTAAACTAATTATAATTACCACTAATTAAAAATCAGATTATGGAGATTTAAGATCACAACTTCACTTATTGCTTCATTTAGGTTAACACACTTATCATCAATTATTCTCTATCCCGAATTGTTAATCAAGAACACGAAAGTAGTATTAACCACCTCTCGATGCACTAATACCGTATTAACGTCAATCCACAATTAAGATAGAAATCTGTTAAACACCTTAATCAACTAACCCACTATATCTCTATGTGAATTACAATTGAAGAAGGTTTAAGAACAAGTTCTCTATATGATTACATGCGATGTCAAGCATATCTCTACCTTAACACTCATCAAGTTTAAGCTATTAACAAAATCCTGAACACATGCTATCATGATTAGATCTAAATCTATACTTCATCTCTCGAGTTCATATAGATTATCACGGTAATTGATGGCCAAGCAATTAAATAATTAAGTCCAAATCACAATAGACAATCCTCTCAATAGAACATAATAATTGATAACGAAACATATTAAAATAAACTACACAATAAGATCCATTGTAATCTCAAACAAAGAATTAGTTCATTATCATTGAATTAAAGCTAAGAATCCACAATTGAATAACCATTAAAAGATAAAGATAGAAGAAGATGAGAAGAAATAATCTATTGTCTGTAGATTTGACGCTCCTTCCTTGCTCCTACTTCAAATCTTCAATGGTTTCCAAGTTGCATCAATCTCCAAATCTCATAAAAACTAGTGTTTTGATCTAATTTACTCTAATCTAATTTAATAGAATACTCTCTAATCTCCTAAAATTCTCTTCTAATCTGTGTTATTCCCCTCCTTTAATAAGCCTTTGTACATGTCTTTAAGTCATCTTGGAAGTCCTTGAATCAAACAACTTGAAACAATCCTTTTCGGACTCAAATTCGGACAAAATCCGCTCATTTTCGCGTATACCCAGCCCCGGCTGGGTATTTCCTTTGAAAAAGCCCAGCCCCGGCTGGGTAGTAAGCTGCTAATGGTCCCAGACACCCAGCCCCGGCTGGGTACTAAGCACAAAAACGCCCAGCCCCGGCTGGGTACCAATCTGCCAAAAATATTTTCTGCTGGAACCTCCTCTGCTAAAACTGCAATAACTTCTAAACCGAGAGGAGTTACGAGTCCCGCGACCTATCAAATCGAAGCTATCGACGAGATCTACAACTTTCATTCTTTGATCTTTGAGAAATAACGAACGAATGATGGTAGAAATTGGACTGGAAGTGACTGCTACGCAAAATGACCACCCAAAACGGTGAAGTTCAACGTCCGTTGGTAGAAATGTCATAACTCTTTCATCCGAACTCCGATTTGAATGATTCAAGATGTTCCGGAAAGCTAAGAAAACGCTCTACAATATAGTCCAAGCTCCAAGCCAAGAACATGAATTGAACATGAAAGCATAAACGATATCCGGCTTGCTTTTGTTTGCATTTTTCGTGCTTTTCCTTACCAATAATCGCTCACATCGCTTCCAAATGTATATCCTACAAAACGAACACAAAATGCATGAAAAGTAACTAAGACACATGAATAAAAACAACTAATTCAAGTAAAAGATACCGGATAAGTAGGTATAAAACCTACTTATCACACCCCCCCACCCCATGATCATTAGCTATTAAGCTTAGGAAGAAAAGGAATAGGCTATCCTTTTTGAAACTCACGTGATTGAGAAATGAGGGGTAAATGGGACAATCTTTATGGGACAATCCAATATAACTAACATTCTTGTATACTCTTACACATTCTCACTCTTATGTTATATTTTTAATACACATCTCAACCATATATTATAACCTAATGACACAACCTGGCCTAATATTTCAAGGTGGTAGATGTTATGCAACATACCTATAATCCATGTACATTTTATCAAAATGATAGTTTACAATGTGTTCATGGTATATTAATTTAATACATACCCACATACATATTGTCACGTAGATAATGTATTTCTATCATATAGTTCTGGGATTTTAAAGAAACTGTAAGAGCATTGATTCTGACAGACTTTGACCAAGTGATACATTATGGATCTGTTGTTTTTAGACTGAGATCTTAACATCTCGTTGTTCCTTGTCATGAATACTACATGTAGGAATCATAAAACCACCAAAAAAAGATCAGAACCTAGATTAATTTGTACTGTAAAGTGACTAGTCGAAGTTCTGGGTTTCTAGAGAAACCCAGGTAATGCCTGACAGTAAGTTTAAGGAGCTAGATCTTCTTGATTTATTGTAGTATGACCAAAATAATTATTGTAACTTGTAGAGTTACAAAAACACTATAAGTTGGATGTTCAAGCTAGCCCAGAAACTAAGTATACTGAGAATTAAACGTGGTCAAACGTTGGATGGACCTTGAACACGAAGTTGTCAGTGTTCTTGAGCTCAAGAACACCAACAACGAAATAAATTCTAAAAATTACAAAAAATGGTTTTAAAAATTATTTTAAATTATGAAAAATACTTTCTGACTATTTGGAATATTTTTTATTAATAATTATAATTATTTTAATATTAATGCTATTTAATTTATTTAATTATTGTATTAAATAAATTAGAGAAAAATGATTTTAATTATATAAAAATTATTTTAAATAAGAATAAAGTATTTAAAAATATTTGGAGTTATAAAATGTGACTTTTAATATTTTTAGAAAATTTTTATTATTAATTTAATATTAATGTATCAGATTTATTTAATTATTAAATTAAATAAGTAAGTTAAAAATCATTTTATTAATTTAAAAATCATTTTAAATAAGAATAAATTGTTAAAAAATATTTTGAATTATAAAATATAATTTTCAATATTTTTGGAGAATTCTCATTAATAAATTAATATTAATAAATTAGATTTATTAAATTATTATATTAAATAAATTAATTAAAATGATTTTATTTATTTAAAAAATTATTTAAAAATGAGAAAAATGTTTTAAAAATATTTTAAGTTATAATTAATAACTTTTAATATTTTGATAATAATTTCATTAATATTTAAATATTAATGGTGATGGTTTAAAAATGATTTTAATTAATTTAAAAATCATTTAAGTAGAATATGGATGATTTAAAAATATTTTAAGTTATTAACAATAACTTTAATATTTTGACAAGTATAACATTAATATTTTTATATTATGAAATATTAATGATAATAAGATTATTTGATAATTAAATCATTTAAAAATAATTTAAGTGTTTGAAAAATTATTATAAATTATGATAATTGTTTATAAATTATTAAAAGCTTCCGAAAAATATTATAAACGATAATTAACTTATCTTAAATAATATTGAAGCTTAGAGACCAAGTTTAATTGACAATCAATGAGTTAATTACCGGATAAGGTGACCAGAACACTGAGATGAGACTAAAGTCCAACAAGACCGAACTAGTTAGACTTGTTAAGTGTTTATATGGGTTATAAAAACTAATGTGGCTATGTGGTAATGTGCCTAGTAGAAGTTTGATTGTAGAATACAGTGTTACATGTTATGAAATATTGTGCTAATTGTGAGACCGATATTATTGGTTATAAGTCTTTCAAACGCAAATAAGTTTATTGTGTAGCTGTAAACAACGGAAGAGGCAAGTTTCCTAACTCAACCTTGAGTTATATTCATTCAATTATTATAGTGGTTAATTATTGCTAATTATACCATGTCCAAGAATTTATTGTTGATTATTCGCAGTTAGTGCATGTTTAATAATTCAAATTGAATTACTGATTCGGAAAATATATATTCGTAGAATTACTGTTGTTGGATATTTATATCTGTAGAAGCTAATATTGACAATACAGAGAATTCCTGTTTATTGTTGAATTTTGTTAAGAAATGTCTTAGCTAATTATTCTAGCTAGATGAATATTTGTTAGAACTTGATAGGTTCGAGAAGAGAAGAGAAGAGAATTTAATTATTATTGATAGATCAATGCCAGTTGTATCGGCTAGATCGAAAAAGAAAACTTGATAGGGTTGAGAAGAGAAGAGAAGTAAATAGAAATTGAAATTATTTTATTTCGTTGTTAAATCAAATTCTGATTCAAAGACTGAGAAGAATAACCTTTTATATAAAGGTAAAATTTTAGGTCGTATATTCGACCGTTGCCCACTGTTAATTATTATGCATAATATAGGGTACAAGGAGTTGGTCGGCTCTAAGTACTTGCAGAGGGGTATGATTTAATCTTTATGGTTATCTGATACACCTGCGTATATGTCAAAGTAAAACTTTAATATATACCCGAGAAGAGAAGTTCAAGATCCAATGGATCACTCAACATAAATCTGGAAAACATTCCACTTTATACTTACGTAGAATTGATTCTTGATTATTCATTAGAATATCGTAGAAACTTTGAAAGCATTGTACTATTTCATTATCAGATTACGAGAAGACTTGTTATTGATTAATTATTTGTTCAACTATTTAAAAGTTCCCCGAACTTTGGTTTAATTCTATCAAAATAGATAGTCTGTTCTTATTGATTTATATACATTTATTATATGTCGTTACTTACGGGGCAAACTTGTTTCTTACCCTTGCTAAATAAAATATTTTAGCTAGGAACGAAGATGCTAGCGGGTCAAAGAAGAACAAAGGCAAAAACAAAATGCTATATTAGTTTTTTTTATAAACATTATGAATATGTTGTAATTGTAAACCCTTTTTATATATCTAAGGGGTATGTTTGTAATGTTAAGGTTAGCGGACCAAGGACTAATGTATTAACAACATATGTTAATGTGATATATATTACTATTTTTATATGAATGGGTAGTTAGATGTTATTATATTGTGGATCGTGAGCACCAAACTCGGGGGTCATGTAACCCGAATTTGAGGGTGTCACATGTTGGTATCAAAGCTATAGGTTATAAACCATAAGTGGGGTGGGGAAAACCCTAGGAATATAACCATAAGCGAGATAGAGAAAACTCATTTAGAGTTCTAAGTGAGGGATTGTCGAAGTTCATCAATAATGAGATATGTGAACACATAGTGTGAGAACTTTGTACTGGTGAAGTACTAATCAAGTTATTTAAACTGATTGTAGGATTTCTGGAGAAGATGAAACGAGTGCGAAGATGCTAGCAGCTGTTGTACAAATGCCAGAAGTTGAGGTACCAACGAAAAGTGAATCAGTTGAGAAGGTGGGAGAAGATGAACCTATGGTCAATCTGGGGAGTGACCATGATGATTATCCCGAGATGTATCTGAGTGGTGATGAGGAGGCAGAGTTTGAAGAAGCTAAGATGGAGAAATGGAATAAGACCAAAGTCGAAGAACAAGATCACGAATATGCAGAAGTTCAAGAACTCAGGAGTAAAGTGTTTCTCTTGGAGGAGTTTTGGAAGACGGAGCGAGTGTTACACGAAATGATTGAAGAACGGAACGAGCTCAAGGCGCATGTGGAAAGGATGAAAACTGAAGGTGGTAGATCGTTTGAAGGGACAATCAAGCAGCAGAAAGACAAGAATAAGAGAAAGAGGGACAACGACAACCCTAATTCAGAAAAGTCAAACCCAAAGAAGAAGCAAGCCTGTAGTAAGTGTGTGAAGACTCACGCGGGAGAATGCATGATGTGGTAGAATGTTTGCTTCAACTGTAAGTAGGAAGGACATATTTCTCTACATTGTCCTAAGCCAAATATGAGGAAGTGTTTCTCACGTGGGACGACGAGTCACGAATTCAATAAGTGTCCCATCAAGAAGAAGACTAGTGGAGGGAGTGGATGGTAGATAGCTTAAGTTTGAGCGTTAGTATCTTTTGGTAGAAGATTATGATATTAAGTGTTGTATTATCGAAAACGATGTGTGAACATATGTAAATATAAATATGTTTGTATGAATGAAATATTTATTTTCTATATGAATATAAGATTAAGATTAATTAGTGTGTTCTTAAAACTCGTACTTATGGTAAGTTAATGACTCATATTATATAAAATGTTATGAACCCCTCAGCAAATGGACGCCAAAAGTCTAACTATGATAAGTTCATACACTCATATAATTGTGGCAATTTACTTAACTCATAAGTGTGGTAAGTTTGATGAACTGGGAATAGTTATGTGAAAATGATAAAATGGCAACTTTTTGTGTAAAGTTGGAGAATTGCAAATTTTTGTGTAAAGTTGTGTTGTTAATCCTGATATGATTTAAAAAGGGATAGTAATATGTGTTAAGTACTAAATGTGCTATGAACTATGTGAATAACTATTCGTTTATATATGAGAATTATGCATTGAATTCTTATTGTGTTAAAAATTTGTGTAGAGATAAAGAATTAATGTAAGATTTTTATTTAAATCAGATCATACCGCCTAGACGACAGAATCGAAATCAAAGAGAAGAGTAATCAGTGATTAACGAAGGAGGTCAAGCGGACCCAATGCAGAATTTTGTAGATATGATAGCCGAAGCTATGGAAAATAGGGCTCCAATAAGAGGAAGGGCGAGAAATTAGCCAGCTGATAGATTGACTAACTTTAAGGACCTTAAAGCGGTAGGACCGCCAGAATTCAAGGGAACCACAGATCCGATTAAAGCCCAAACTTATTTATTTAATTCAATAAATATTAAAATTAATTACAAAATTCTCATTCGTCACATATCCTTTGAGGAAGAGGTGTTGGTAATCAACTTCTTTACAAAGTGGAATCTCCCTGGGAATCCATGAGCCATCACTAAGATGGTTGGATATTCTTTGAAACTCTAGAACATGTGATCCCAAGAATTGTTGATTTGGGCTTGATGGTATGACATCATGGGTAGGTATGAGAACATCAAATTGTACAGGTAGCTTCTTTACCCAGTTCTGCCTACACCGGTGATCTAAAGATCATCATCATCTTCTTCCTCTTCTCAGTCTTCGTTGGATGACTCCATTATCTCAATAGGTTCTTGATGATCTTTTATTGGTTCCTCTTCAGTTCTGGCAGAGACATCTTCTTCTGCCATGGGGATATCTTGAGGCTCCCCATCTACTTGATCATCTTCTTGTAAGATCAAAAGCTCCCCCTCAAGTGGAGAATTTTCTTGAGCTTCAACCATCTCCCCCTCAGCTGGTGTATTCTCTATAATGAGAATTTCAGGGATCTCCCCCTCAGCTAAAGCACTGTCTACTTGACTTTCTCTGGACAGTTCCTTCTTAGCAGCCATGCTCTTTGCTTCCTTCTTCAGTACCTTTTTATTTTCAAAAATGTACTTCCTGACCAGTTTTCTCCTTACTTTGCTGGGTTTAGTCACAACTTCAGGACTCACTTGATTCTCAGCTTTGTCCTGTTCAACAGCCATTATGCTTGAAGTAGCTACCTCCTTATCTGCAATGTTGGGTCTGGTCTCCACAAATAGTAGAGACTCTACGATTGAGGTGACTGATGGCTTTTTGAACTTTTGACCAACTTTGTTTTTCTTCAGGATCTGGGATATCGTAGCCTGATCCTCATCTGCTTCATCTTGCTGCTGCTTTCTCCTTAGCATCCTCAGAGTCTCTATAACAGAGGACTCTATAGGTATATCAGTAGTAGATCTTTGAGGTTCTTCCACCTGTCTAGCTCTTAGCTTTCTCTTGCCCTTGCTTTTTCTGGTAAGGACAGATGGTTCTTCTTCTTTGTTGATTTTTTCCTCTTCTTCTTCCCTGACAACGGACATGTTTCCTAGAATGCCTGAGTTCTTTAGTTCCCCAGTTCTTCCACTGGATTCTGTAATCATTCGTACATATTCAGCAGGGTTCCTCTTCCAGTTTTTAAATAGCTGCTGGGTCATTCTTCGATTTGGGTTTATGGCTTCTCCCTCTTCATCCCCAATTTTGTCACCCACTGCAGATTGCAGAATGATACTCAAGAAACGCCCATATAACATCTTCTGAGTGCTTTTTGATTTCTTCAAGTTTATTATCCACTTACCTATCCATTTGAGCAATATAGCTCCATAGTTGAGTTGTATACCGTAATACATGGCAGTCATGAGCTTAAGTTGAGCTTCATTCACCGAGTCATGTCCTGATCTCTTGCAGCATATACATTTCCCAATAATATCAGCAAAAGATTTATACCTCTGTGGGAACTCCTTCTTCTTGTAACCTTTCACATTTGGAAATTTCTTGTGATGAATTCTTTTCAGTCCTTCTTGGAAGCCCATGTTATCTATGCACGGATGCCCTTCATTTTTGAGACCTACGGCAAGATTGATGTCTTCTGCCTTTAGTCTAATTTTTATTTCCTTACTCTTGTAGTGATGGTGTCGTTTTCAAACACACCATTCTGGTAGAATTCTTTCACCAGTTTGGGACATATTAGTGTGTCTTCGCTTAACGCCTCTTCGAGACCTTCCTTCTTCAGTCTGTAGCCTGAGATAACGTTGGATGATGCCATTAATTTTCTAACTGGAAGTGAGATTCGATTGAGTTTTCGTCTGAGTTAGGGCTTTTGCTTTGAGAGAGAGAGAGAGATAATCTTTTGAACTTCAGATTTCAAAAATACGATTTCAATTTGTACTTGTAACTTCCCTCACTTCTTTTTCGCATAGTGGGACAGGTGTTGACTTTTGCTTGGCTCTACGATTTTAAATATTCAGGAATTTAATGATTTGCCCTTGACTTCTTCAGAACTGAGGTATCCTTAGGAAAACTACGATCGTTGAGTTAGTCTTATGTTTGTTGAGTTTGTCCTAATATCGTCGAGTCTGTCCAGCATTCGTTGAGTCTGTCCTACGATCATCAAGTATGATCAATCATTTGTTGAGTTTGTCATACGATCATCGAGTCTGTCCAGTATTCATTGAGTCTATCCTACGATCATCGAGTCTGATCAATCATTCATTGAGTTTGTCCTACGATCGTCGAGTCTGATCAATCATTCGTTGAGTCTGTCCTACGATCGTGGAGGTAGTTGTTTTTTCATTTCTACGATGGTGAACTTTCCTTGATGTCTACGATTTTGAGTTCAGCCTTTGTATCTGTCATGGTTAGCATAATCTAGAGCATATATTTCATGGTTGTAAATTTAGCATGCCTAGCTCACTTATTAACTTATTTAATCTGGATTCATCTACTGGTTTTGTAAAAACATCAGCAAGTTGATTTTCAGTAGGGATATATTGTAAAGATATAGTTTCATTTTGCACATGATCCCTAATAAAGTGATACCTTATTTCTATATGCTTAGTCCTAGAACGCATAACATGATTATGAGTTATTCCTATGGCACTTGTGTTATCACAGTGTATGGGAATAGATTTGAAATCAAACCCATAGTCAGCTAGCTGATTTCTCATCTATAGGATCTGAGCACAGCAGCTGCCAGCAGCAATATATTCAGCTTCTGCAGTTGAGGTAGACTCTGAGTTTTGCTTATTGCTGAACCAGGACACAAGTCTGTTTCCTAGTAGTTGACAAGTGCCACTAGTACTTTTTCTATCTATTTTTCATCCTGCAAAATCAGCATCCTGTTAGTTCAAATGAGGATTCCTTGGGGTACCAAAGCCCCAAGTAAGGTGTAACCTTGAGATACATGAAGATCCTCTTTACAGCAGATAAATGTGATTCTTTAGGGTTAGGCTGAAATCTAGCACATATGCATGTTGCAAACATTATGTCAGGTCTACTGGCAGTTAGGTATAAAAGAGAATCTATCATACCTCTGTATTGAGTGATATCAATACTTTTACCTTTATCATCCTTGTCAAGCTTGGTTGCAGGAGCAATTGGTGTTTTCATGGGAGAGGCTGATTCCATGCCATACTTTTTCAGTAAGTCTTTGATGTACTTGGATTGGTTTATAAAAATTCCTTCATCAGTCTGCTTTACTTACAGTCCAAGGAAGAAATTCAGCTCACCCATCATGCTCATTTCAACTTGCTCTGCATTAGCTTAGAGAATCTCTTGCATAACTTTTCGTCAGTGGAACCAAAAATAATATCATCAACATATATTTGAAGTAGTAAGACTTTATCTTTATGCTTTCTAAGAAACATATATGTTGATGATATTATTTTTGGTTCTACTGACGAAAAGTTATGCAAGAGATTCTCTAAGCTAATGCAGAGCAAGTTGAAATGAGCATGATGGGTGAGCTGAATTTCTTCCTTGGACTGTAAGTAAAGCAGACTGATGAAGGAATCTTCATAAACCAAGCCAAGTACATCAAAGATGTAAGACCCCAAATTATTAATAAATGAAATTTAATTTCCTCTATTTATTATTTTGAAATAGTAAGGGTTGAATTGATTAATGATGTTAGTTATGGGTAAAATGCGTAAATATTTTAAATAAGCAAGTGGTTATAAAATATTCATTGTTGTCGGGGAATATTCGTTTAGTCGTGGAATATTCTTCCTGTTGGGGAATATTCATACGATGGCGAAGTCTTTTGTGGGCCCCATAACTGAAAGCGATTGGATAAAGAAAATGACAAATATAAGTTGATTATAAATAACGGCGTAGTTGTTACCGTTAATACTGTTGGAATACCCAATGATTAAAACACAGTAATACATGTTGTTGTACAATAGCACACGGTATTATACCAATTATTGATTATTACGTAAGAAGACACTACTCAATAATTGTTACAGTAATTATTGTTCAGTATTTTATTTTATTTCAATAATTGTTGCGTTGAAATTTTATATTACTGTTGTTTCAATAATTGTCACTACATAGTATTTTCCATTATCGAAGCAATAATTCATATTATCTGAATAATATTATTAAATAACATTATTGGCAATGTCTAGAAAGTTCTGTGTAAAGAGAGGTTTGGTCACCTAATTGCGCGCCAGTAAGGAGAAATCCTTATTGGAAAGCCCCTCTTTCCTGGGAACTGCCTGGTTGTCAGTATTGTGATTCTGTAATATTATTTGTGAATAATTAATTATTGATTTATATGATTATAAAAATATTTATTTTATGTGGATATAGATGGAGAAATTTTTTTAAAGTGACAATTGTTAAAAATCGATATTTTATCTTTTTTGATAAAATAATATTTTATTATATTATTATAATATTATAATGATGATATTTTTACAATGAATGTGGGATATATGAGTATATGAGGAGAAAGAGTATTTTTGTGGCATTAAATGATTAACACATATTTTGTGTGTCGGTGGACCCCATTTCTTGACTGAAATTTGATTATAGCCTGTAAAATCACCCGTTTGTGGATTCCGGTCAATTTTTGTTTGGAATTTGGAAAACCTTTCTTCTGCAAAGTTGTAGATAATGAAATTTCCTATGGAAAAGACATGTGGTTCAATTTTTTCTGACAAAAGGGCTATTTATTATGAATTATTGAAGTTCTGAAGTTCCGAAATAATTGATTCTTGGAAGTTTAATTATTTTTTTTCAAGAAAAATGTGTTTTGTGAGTTAAGTGGGTCTAGCATGTGTTATTAATTGCTGAATTCAGATCTTTAAAAGTGGACGTATGGAATTTTAACAAATAATAATAATATTATATTAAATTTTCTACTTTAGTGTTCTAAGCATTTTCCTATAAATAAGGTGTTTAGGTTAGAATTGAAAATCACACCAGAAACTGAAATCTTTCTCTCTCTATATTATCAAGCGTATTCTTGTGAGTATTTTAATACTTTGAGTGTTGCTATACGGTGCAAGTTCCCTTCAGCTCTATATCCAGTATTCCAGTCTGAAGTACTGTCTTTTCGAGGTAAGGGATATTATTTTTTTTAAAATGATATTATTTCTTTCAATATCATTATGCCGGAATATTGGTAAGATTTTTCTTGTGAAATTCTTGTCTTTTAGTGTTGGGGTTAGTATTCACGTATACGACACTATTCACGTATACGACGCTATTCACAGAAAAATTAAATTTTTGTTTTTCCTCCAAAATATCTATTATGGATACTAGCTTTGATTGTATCCATGTTTTGATCATTCTTGAATTTTACTCCACTATGATTACTTATGAGGTATTTTTGGACATGGATAATGTAAGACCCCGATTTTATGAAATAAAAGTATTCAATTTTCCTATTTAGTAAATGGTTAAATTGATAAATTAAGGGTGATATATGAATTTTTTTTCAAATTACGCAAGTGGTTATAAAATATTCATTGTTGTCGGGGAATATTCGTTTAGTCGTCGAATATTCTTTCTGTTGGGGAATATTCGTACGACGGCGCAGTTATTTATGGGTCCCATAACAGAATAACCGTCGAATGAAGAAAATGATAAATTTGAGTTTTTATAAATAATGGCGTAATGGTTACCATTAACACTGTTGGAATACCCGGTGGTTAAAATATAGTAATACGCGTAGTTGCACAGTAACACACAGTATTGCACAGTATATTTTTCAATTATTAATTCTTACGTGAGAAGGCATTACTCAATAATTGTTACATTAATTACTGTTCAATATTTTATTTTATTGAATCAATAATTACTGCGTTGATATTTTATATTATTGTCGTTTCAATAATTTTCACTGCACAGTATCTCCATTATCAGATCAATAATTCATATTATTTGAATAATATTATTAGATAACATTATTGGCAATGTCTAGAAAGTTCTGTCAAGGAGAGGTTTGGTCACCTAATTGCGCGCCAGTAAAGATAAATCCTTATCGGAAAGCCCCCTCTTTCTTGGGAACTGCTTGGTTGTCATTATTGTGATTCTGTAATATTATTTGTGAATAATTAATTATTGATTTATATAATAAGGAAATATTTATTTGATGTGGATATGAATGATGGATTTATTTATGTGGTTATAAATGAAGGAGTTAATGTTGAGATGTTTTATCAGTATTTTGTCGGATTGGAGGTATTAAAAGATCAAATCGGTGTTCTTACAGCTTTATTGTGTGAGTTATAATATTTAATCCGACCGTTGGATCGTTGTAATTTTTTGATATGTTATACATATATAAGTTGAGTATATTTTCACAAATTTTGAACCGTTAAAAATGAGCGTATGATTTGTTATGAATTTTAAGAGGTGACTGATTCGGAAATTAGGTTATAAATTATTTTGATGTAAAATTCTGGAATTGAGTGGACCCCACTTTTGGTTGGTGAGAAATGTGCTCAATTGAATTTCAAATGTGGTGGGTGGGAATAGTAGCAGGTAAAGCAATCAGGTTGCAGGTTAAGTCTGCTTCGGTGTTGTAAGACCCCAAATTATTAATAAATGAAATTTAATTTCATCTATTTATTATTTTGAAATAGTAAGGGTTGATTTGATTAATGTGGTTAGTTATGGGTAAAATGCGCAAATATTTTAAATAAGCAGGTGGTTATAAAATATTCATTGTTGTCGGGGAATATTCGTTTGGACGTGGAATATTCTTGCTGTCGGGGAATATTCGTACGACGGCGCAGTCTTTTGTGGGCCCCATAACGGAAAGGGATTGGATGAAGAAAACGACAAGTAGAAGTTGTTTATAAATAACGACGCAGTTGTTACCGTTAATACTGTTGGAATACCCGGTGGTTAAAACACAGTAATACGCGTTGTTGCACAGTAGCACATGGTATTGAAACAATGATTGATTCTTACGTAAGAAGGCACTACTCAATAATTGTTACAATAATTACTGTTCAGTATTTTATTTTATTGATTCAATAATTGCTGCGTTGATATTTTATATTACTGTTGTTTCAATAATTGTCACTACACAGTATTTTCCATTATAGAAAAAATAATTCATATTATCTGAATAATATTATTAGAAAACATTATTGGCAATGTCTAGAAAGTTCTATCTAAGGAGAGGTTTGGTCACCTAATTGCGCGCCAGTAAGGAAAAATTCTTATTGGAAAGCCCCTCTTTCCTAGGAACAGCTTGGTTGCCAGTACTGTGATTCTGTAATATTATTTGTGAATAATTAATTATTGATTTATATGATGAGGAAAATATTGATTTTATGTGGTTAAAGATGGAGAAAATTTTTAAAGTGACAATTGTTAAAAATTGATATTTTATCTTTTCTGATAAAAAAATATTTTATTATATTATTATAATATAATAATGGAGATATTTTTACAATGAATGTGGGATATATGAGTATATGAGGATGAGGAGTATTTTTGTTGCAAAAGTTGTTTAAAACATGTTAAACTTGTCCGTGGGCCCATTTCTTGACAGAAATTTGATTATAGCCTGTAAAATCGCTCGTTTATGGATTTCGGTCAATTTCTGTTTGAAATTTGGAAAAACTTTCTTCTGTAAAGTTGTAGAGAATTGAATTTTCTATAAAAAGTAGCGAGATTCAAATTTTTTGACAAAAGGGCTATTTGTTATGAATTATTGAAGTTTCGAAATTCCTAAATATTGATTTTTGGAAGTTTTAATTATTTTAAATAATAAAAACGTTTTTTATACTTGGTTGGCATCATTAGCATGTTCAAGATGGCTAAGTTCAGATCTTAGAATGTGTACGTAGAAATGTATATATAATATATTAATATTATATTAAATTTTCTATTTTGGTGTTCTAAGCATTTTCCTATAAATAGGGTGCTTAGGTTAGAATTGAAAATCACACCAGAAACTAAAGATTTCTCTCTTTCTCTCTCTATAATATCGAGCGTATTTATGAGTATTTTAGTACTTTGAGTATTGCTATATGGTGCAAGTTCTTTCAGCACTATATCCAGTATTCTATTATTTTATTTGAAAATGATATTATTTCTTCAATATCATTATGTCGAAATATTGGTTGGAAATTTTTATCAAAATTGGAACTTTTTCATGTCGGAATTAGTATTCAGTAGTTACAATTTATGAGTTATTATTCATGATTTATTATTCACGAGTTACTATTCACGAGTACTATTCACGAAACATGATGATTTTTTTGTGAAATTTCTATCTTTTGAGGTCGGAGTTACTATTCACGTATACAATACTATTCACGTATACGGCACTATTCACGAATACGACACAATTCACAGAAAAATTAAATTTTCTTTTCTGTGTCCAAAATTGTTTGTTCTGATTCCTGTCTTTGATTGGATCTATGTTTTGATCATCCTTGAATTTTACTCCACTCTGGTTATTTATGAAGTATTTTTGAACTTGGATTGTTTAAAGTACGAATCCTTAATATTTGTTATTTTGTTTCACTGGATTCGTTTTCTTTAAAATATTTTTCATCATCCTCAGTCCTAAATGATGATATAACTGAATATCTTTGGCCTGTAGTGCAAAGATGAATGATTTTATAATGAATATCTTTGGCCCGTAGTGCAAAGATGAACATGTGTTTAGATGAACATGACCAACAGATGAATATCTTTGGCCTGTAGTGCAAAGATGACTATTTTATTTATGATGTATATTGATTGATGTTACAAGGATAAAATATCAATGATGGACTTTTAAATTCATAGATGATAGTAGACTTCATTCTCTACTTAACTCTTCTAATGAATTGTTGTTTCCGCTGCAGTTGTTGATCTAAAACTTGTTGTCTATTGTATTCTATCAGATTTTTCCCTGTTGAAGACTAACAATAATTTGTTCTATATTATCTTAGTCATAATGTTCTTTACTGGGCTAGTTGAGCTCACCCTTTTCCTTTTTGTTCCATTTTTTTTCTTAGGAGACGAGAATGTAGCGAGTACTAGTCGGGGTGTGGAATGATGGTTCTAGAAGTGGTTCTAGTAGTCCTCACTATTCTATAAAATAGTGTATTAATAATTGTAATGAGGACTTATTTGAGTGTGGATATTGTCTAGATGACAGTATTTGTATTTAAACTCACAGTTTTTATGTTGTATTAATAAAATTATAGTTGTTTCTATATCATGTATTTTGACGACTCAGAATGGGTGTTGTAAACCTATTTTGGGGGCGTCACAGGCGTGCTAACATTTTCCTATAAATAGAGGGTTAAGTTACAATTGAAAATCACTCCAGAATTCATAAGTTATAATTATTTGAATATTAATGCTATTTAATTTATTTATGTAGTGTATTAAATAAATTAGAGAAAAATGATTTTAATTATATAAAAATCATTTTTAATAAGAATAAAGTATTTAAAAATATTTTGAGTTATAAAATGTGACTTTTAATATTTTTAGAGAATTTTTATTAATAATTTAATATTAATGATACTAGATTTATTTAATTATTAAATTAAATAAATAAGTTAAAATGATTTTATTAATTTAAAAATTATTTTAAATAAGAATAAAGTGTTAAAAAATATTTTGAATTATAAAATATAATTTTCAATATTTTTGGAGAATTCTCATTAATAAATTAATATTAATGATATTAGATTTATTTAATTATTATATTAAATAAATGAATTAAAAATGATTTTATTGATTTAAAAAATCATTTAAAAATGAGAATTTTTTTAAAAATATTTTAAGTTATAATTAATAACTTTTTATATTTTGATAATAATTTCATTAATATTTAAATATTAATGGTGATGGTTAAAAAATGATTTTAATTAATTTAAAAATCATTTAAGTTAAATATGGATGATTTAAAAATATTTGAAGTTACTAACAATAACTTTAATATTTTAACAATTATAACATTAATATTTTTATATTATGAAATATTAATGAGAATAAGATTATTTGATAATTAAATCATTTATAAATGATTTAAGTGTTTGAAAAATTATTATAAATTATGATAATTGTTTATAAATTATTAAAAGCTTCCGAAAAATATTATAAACGATAATTAACTTATCTTAAATAATATTGAAGGTTAGAAACCAAGTTTAATTGACATTCAGTGTGTTAATTGTCGGATAGGGTGACCAGAACACCGAGATGAGACTAAAGTCCAACCAGACCAAACAAGTTAGACTTGTTAAGTGTTTATATATGTTATAAACACTAATGTGGCTATGTGGTAATGTGCCTATGAGAAGTTTGACTGTAGAATATTGTGTTACGTGTTATGAAATATTGTGCTAATTGTGAAACCGATATTATTAGTTATAGGTCTTTCAAACGCAGATAAGTTTATTGTGTTGCTGTAAACAACGGAATAGGCAAGTTTCCTAACTCAACCTTGAGTTATATTCATTCAATTATTAAAGTGGTTAATTATTGCTAATTATACCATGTCCAAGAATTTATTGTTGATTATTCGCAGTTAGTGCATGTTTAATAATTCAAATTAAATTACTGATTCATAAAATATATATTCGTAGAATTACTGTTGTTGGATATACATATCTGTAGAAGCTAATATTGACAGTACATATCATTCTTGTTTATTGTCGAATTATGTTGAGAAATGTCTTAGCTAATTATTCTGACTAGACAAACATTTGTTAGAACTTGATAGGTTCGAGAAGAGAAGAGAAGATAATTTAATTATTATTGATAGATCAATGCCAGTTGTATCCGCTAGATCGAAAAAGAAAACTTAATAGGTTTGAGAAGAGATGAGAAATAAATAGAAATTGAAATCATTGCATTTCGTTGTTAAATCAAATTATGATTCAAAGAGTGAGAAGAATAACCTTTTATATAAAGGGAACATTTTAGGTCGTATATTCGACCATTGCGCACTATTAAGTATTATGCATAATATAGGGTACAAGGAGTTGGCCGGCTCTAAGTACTTGCAAAGGGTATGATTTAATCTTTATGGTTATCTGATACACCTACGTATATGTCTAAGTAAAACTTTAATATATACCCGAGAAGAAAAGTTCAAGATCCAATGGATCACTCAGCATAAATCTGGAAACTATTTCACTTTGTAATTACGTAGAATTGATTCTTGATTATTCATTAGAATATCGTAGAAACTTTGAAAGCGTTGTACTCTTTCATTATCAGATTATTGTGTTGCCTAGAATACGAGAAGACTTGTTATTGATTAACAATTTGTTCAGCTATTTCAAAGTTCTCTGAACTTTGGTTTCATTCTATAAAAATAGATAGTCTGTTCTTAACGATTCGTATAAATTTATTATACGTCTTAACTTGTGGGGCAAACTTGTTGCTCACCCTTGCTAAATAAAATAATTCAGCTAGGAACGAAGAGGCTAGCGGGTCAAAGAAGAACAAAGGCAAAGGCAAAATGCTTGATTAGTTTTTTTATAAACATTATGAATATGTTGTAATTGTAAACCCTTATTGTATATCTAAGGGGTATGTTTGTAATGATAAGGTTAGCGGACCTGGGACTAATGTATTAACATCATATGTTAATATGATATGTATTACTATTTCTATATGAATGGTAGTTAGATGATATTATATTATGGATCGCGAGCACCAAACTCGGGGGTCAGGTAACCCGGATTTGGGGGCGTCACACCAGTTCCAGTCGCACGAATCTTCATAAGCACAAGCAGAATCCTTCAGCGCCAGTGTGAAACCCCAGATTTTATGAATAAAGATTTAAATTTATCAAAATATTTTTTTAAATATTATGGTGTGGATTTGATATAATGTTATAGTTGTGGGTAGTATTTATAAATTTTTCAAAGTATGCAAGTTGTTATAAAATATTCGATTGGTCGGGGAATATTCGTACGACGACACAATCATTGGTGGACCCCACAACGAAAGTATTGTCGTAGTTAGAAAACGACAGAATTATCTTTTTATAAAAATAACGGCGGAAGTGTTACCGTTAAAACTGTTGAACTACTCGGTAGTAAAAGTACAATAATACGTGTGGTTGTATAGTAGCACACGGTATTGATTATTGATGTTTACATGAGAAGTCACTCAGTTATACTCAATTATCGCTACAGTAATTGCTGCATCATATCTCTCATATTATTGATTCGATTATTGTCATAGTATCATTTGTATAAAATGTTTTTCTATTAAATCAATACTTGAGATGACAAGGTTATTCATATTATAAATTGCAATATTTACAATGTTTAGAAGTTCTGTTCAGGAGAGGTTTGGTCACCTAATTGCGCGCCAATAGGGAGAAATCCTTACTGGAAACCCCCTCTTTCTTGGGAATGACCTAGTTGATAAATATTGTGAGTTAAAATATTAATAATGAATGTTGTTCGGAGTTTAATTTGGAGATGCGGACGTGATATTTGTGTCCGGAACTACGAAAGTAGTAAAAATAGTCTATAAACACAAAATTTTCTGGGATTCACTATTTGGTCAAAAAAGTCAACAGTTAACTTTTTTGGGAAAAGTCAAACTTCAAAATTTCAAAATTTATATTTTTGATAAAAATTGTTTCATTATGTTAGAATTGTTTGTGTTAGTGAAAATCGACATTTATTCCGATGATAATTGATGTCTAGGGGTTATATTGATAAATCGGGTAATTTATCGGATAAATGAGCAATTAATTGCTACTAATTCACATGCTTACATAACTATTTGTTCACATATGTCTACTATTGAATCACATTATTTATTATTAGGAAAGTTGGGGCAAGATTGATAATACTTGCATGACTAAATTAAAAATGGAGGTATAGATGGAGGAACTATACTGAAATTCGTATTTTTCACATGTTTATACTATTGATTCACATGATTGAAATATTGATTCACATTATTTACTATTAGGGGAGTTGGTACAAGATTGATAATACTTGCAGGACTAAATTATAAATGAAAGAAAAGTTGAAGGTGTTGTACTGTAATTTTCGATCCCCAAAACGTGCAATTATCGAAACTATATTTTTCTATAAATAGAAGCTCATTCTTCCTTCATTTCTCACCAATTCACAAAAACTTCAGAGCGATTATTATAGAGAGAAATTATAGAGAGAAAGAAGAAGAGAAATCTGCTACCTCACTATTCCAGTATTTAGTTATTTTCTAATGTAGGGAATATTATTTGTTGTACTTGTAGGGAGTATTATTTCTTTCTTATCCATGAAGGGAACTTCTGTGACGCCCCCAAAATAAGTCCATTCCATCCAACCCATTTTGAGTCGTCAATAACATGGTACAAAAACAACTACAACTTTATTAATACAACCATAAAACTGTGAGTTTAAATACAAATATTATCTTCTAGACAATATCTATATCCAATAAATCCTCATCACATTTATTGATACATTATTTTACAAAAATGGTGAGGACTACTAAACAACTCTCTCTAGAACCTTCATTCCATACACCGACTCGTACTTGCTACATTCTCGCCTCCTGAGAAGAAAATGGAACAAAAAAGAAATGGGTGAGCTCAACTAGCCCAGTAAAGAACATTATGACTAAGATAATATAAAATAAATTATCGTTAGTCCTCAACAGGTAAAAATCTAATAGAATACAATAGACAACCAGTTTTAAATCAATCTTCGCAACGGAAATAATAATTCATTAGAAGAGTTAAGTAGAGAATGCAAACTACTATCTTCTATATATGAATTTAAAAGTTCATCGTCGATATTTTATCCCTGTAAAATCAATCAATATATATCTGGAATCAAATATTCATCTTTGCACTACAGGCCAAAGATATTCATCAGTTGGTCATGTTCATCTAAACACCTGTTCATCTTTACACTACGGGCCAAAGATATTAATCAGTCGGTCATGTTCATCTCAACACCTGTTCATCTTTGCACTACGGGCCAAAGATATTGATCAAGAAATCATTCATCTTTGAACTACAGGCCAAAGATATTCAGTAATATCATCATTTAGGACTGAGGATGATGAAAAATATTTTAAAGAGAACGAATCCAGTGAAGCAAAAGAACAAATATTAAGGATTTGTACTTTAAACAATTCTCATTCAAAAATACTTCATAAATAACCAGAGTGGGATAAAATTCAAGAATAATCAAAACATGGATACAATCAAAGCTAGTATCCAAAATAGATATTTTGGACGAAAAGAAGAAATTTCATTTTTCGGTGAATAGAGTCGTATTCGTGAATAATGCCGTATACGTGAATAGTAACTCCGACACCAAAAGATAGAAATTTCACAAAAAACATCATTATGCTTCGTGAATAGTACTCATGAATAGTAACCCCGACATAAAAAAATTCCTAATTTGATAAAAAGTTCCAACCAATATTTCAGCATAATGATATTGATGAAATAATATCACTTACTAAGAAAATAACATCCCTTGCCTCAGAAAAACAGTACTTCTGACTGGAATACTGGATATAGTGTTGAAAGAACTTGCACCGTATAGCAATACTCAAAGTACTAAAATACTCACAAAATACGCTCGATATATTGAGAGAGAAAGAGAGAGAAATCTGTAGTTTCTAGTGTGATTTTCAATTCTAACCTAAGCACCCTATTTATAGGAAATTGCTTAGAACACCAAAGTAGAAATTTTAATAAAATATTAATATATAATTATTAAATTCCTATGTACACATTCTAAGATCTGAACTTAGCCACCTTGCAAATGCTAATGATGCCAACAAAGTATAAAAAATGTTTTGTTATTAAAAATAATTAAAACTTTCAAAAATCAATTATTTCGGAACTTCAGAACTTCAATAATTCATAATAAATAGCCCATCTATCAGAAAATTCGAATCTCGCGGCTTTCTATAGGAAATTCAATTCTCTACAACTTTGCAAAAGAAAGGTTTTCCAAATTCCAAACATAAATTGACCAAAATCCATAAACAGACGATTTTACAAGCTATAATCAAATTTCAGTCAAGAAATGGGGTCCACCGACACATAAAATATGTGTTAATCATTTACTGCAACAAAAATACTCTTCATCCTCATATACTCATATATTCCATATTCATTATAAAAATATCATCATTATTATATTATAATAATATAATAAAATATTATTTTATCAGAAAAGATAAAATATCAATTTTTAACAATTGTCACTTTAAAAATTTTCTCCATCTATATCCACATAAAATCAATATTTTCCTCATCATATAAATCAATAATTAATTATTCACAAATAATATTACAGAATCACAGTACTGACAACCAGGCCGTTCCCAGTAAAGAGGGGGCTTTCCAATAAAGATTTCTCCTTACTGACGCGCAATTAGGTGACCAAACCTCTCCTTAGACAGAACTTTTTAGACATTGCCAATAATGTTATCTAATAATATTATTCAGATAATATGAATTATTGCTCCGATAATAGAAAATATTGTGTAGTGACAATTATTGAAACAACAGTAATATAAAAAACCAACGCAACAATTATTGAATCAATCAAATAGAATACTGAACAGTAATTACTGTAACAATTATTGAGTAATGCCTTTTTACGTAAGAATCAATAATTGGTGCAATACCGTGTGCTACTGTTCAACAACGCGTATTACTGTGTTTTAACTACCGGGTATTCCAACAGTATTAACGGTAACAACTGCGCCGTTATTTATAAACAACTTATACTTGCCGTTTTCTTCATCCAATCGCTTTCTGTTATGGGCTTACACAAGGCTGCGCCGTCGTACGAATATTCCCCGACAGTAAGAATATTCCACGACCAAACGAATATTCCCCGAAAATAATGAATATTTTATAACCACTTGCTTATTTAAAATATTTGCGCATTTTACCCATAACTAACAACATTAATCAAATCAACCCTTACTATTTCAAAATAATAAATAGAGGAAATTAAATTTCATTTATTAATAATTTGGGGTCTTACAACCTCCCCTCCTTATGAAATTTCGTCCTTGAAATTGACGTACGTACCTGGTGTTTCGAAAAGATGAGGATACCTCACTTTCATTTCCGTTTCCAACTCCCAGGTCATTTTCTCAATAGCATGATTTCTCCACAAAACTTTAACTTGTGGTATGACCTTCGTTCGTAGGATATGCTCCTTCCTATCCAAAATCTTAACAGGTACCTCTTCATACATTAAGTCTTTGGCTATCTCGTTCGGTTCTAACTCAATAACATGGTTCGGGTCGTCCACATATTTACGTAACATCGATACATGAAAAACGTTATGAACACGCGTCATACTTGGCGGTAAAACGAATCTATAGGCCACAGTTCCTATTCGATCTAGGATTTCAAATGGACTAATAAATCAAAGGTTTGAGCTTTTCTCACCTCGCCAATTCTTGCTTTTGGAATAACAACTTCTTGTACCTCCTTCTTCATATTCATCAGCTCTGGGGTGTAGCTTGAACGTTTTTAACTTTATCGATTAAAGTCGGTTCTACTCGTATATCATCACGTGAGTCCCTAAAGTCTTTAACTCTATATCTATCATTTGTAAGTTATATGAAATTGGTCTTTGACAATATCGCACTCGTACTCGTATACGATCTTTTACTCAACACATCAGCTACCATGTTCGTTTTTTTTTCAAGGATGGTATTGAATGGTATGGTCGTAATCTTTCAACAGCTCGAGCCAACGTCGTTTCTGCATGTTGAGTTCTTGGAAGCTCTTTTTATATTCCTCGCTCCATTTTAATTTTGTATCTCTACGAGTCAGCTGAGTTAATGGAGTAGCGATTCGAGAAAATCTTTCCACGAATCTCCGATAATAACCAACTAAGCCTAGAAAGCTACGTATTTTGATTACTGACTTGGGTTGTTCTCAACTATGACTCATATCCCAATCTTGGATAGCACGTCACAATGGTACCTATCAGTTTATTGTCATACAAATATGGCGTCCCCTATGGAGAGTCTGGCTTCGCTGCATTCAACAAAAGAAGTCACCAGATAAAGGCTCGGGTACCAAATTCTATAGTTGAATTTTTAACTCCTGAAGTTCAATAGGAGCCATGAGATTTTAGAAATGGATTTTGTACCTAGTTAAAAGTCAATACAAAATTCAATATCACACTTTGGGAGTAAGCCAAGAAATTCTTCAGGAAATACATCAGGAAATTTACTAACAATAGAAATATCTTTCAAATCTGACGTAATTTTTTTTAAGTCCATAACATGGGCTAAGAAAACTTGACATCCGTTTTTTAATAAACGAATGACTTTATGGCTTGATATGAAAGTGTTTGACTTCAATGGTTTGGTTGCTTAAATTCGAATAACAGGTTGATTAGGAATATGAAAACTAACAACCTTACGAAAGCAATCAATTTTGGCATGATGAGTAGTTAATCAATCAATCCCCAAAATCACATCAGAAGCAAGTATCTTTAAAGAAATAAGGTCAACAGGTAATGCGATGGTGCCAACTTGGATCAAACAAGATTTATAAATAGTGGATGTGATGAAAGTTTCTCCTAACGGAGTTTCCACAGATATGTCAAAGTCTAATTTCTCCGGAGTCAAGTTTAAACGTAGGCACAAGCAGGAGAGATAAATGAATGGGTAGCACCAGTATCTAGTAATGTATAAACTTCGCATGAATTTATGATTAGCTTACCCGTGATAACCTCGTTTGGGTTCATCGCATATTGACCAGTAACGACAAATGCTCTTCCAGGAATCGTTGACTTTGACTTTTCTGGGATAGCCTTTTGAGTCACCATCCCCACAGGGCTTGGTTTCGCTACCGTACAATTTCGAGCGGTATGTCCTTCCTTTCTACAATTATAGCATACCGTGAACTGTTGTGGACAGTTTGGGCTGATGTGTCCCTCTTTTCCACATTTATAGTATACGACCAGTGGTCGTTCTCCTCCCTTAAAACCAGTTGCTGCTGGTGCTGATGTCTTCGCAGTGTCATTGTTGAATCTCCTCTTTTTAAAATCTCCCCCCGACTCACTTCTTCTATTTTCATGGCCACGATTACCACCAGAGTGGTTGTCGCTCTTGTTCGTATTTTTCTTTCTCCGCTGGTTATCATTGTTCTGATGACTGCTGTCACCGGTATGATCTTGGTTGCGGTCTCTTGGTTGAACGTACTCGCTATCTCGCTCTAATAATTGAGCCCTGTTGACAACATCTGAATATAAAGAAAATTTATGAGAGATAAGATATTGTCAAATCTCGGGTTTTAAACCTCTCAGAAAAATCCTCATCATTCGTTCCTCATTCTCTACCAAATGAAGTGCAAACCTGGAAAACTCTGCGAACTTCGCCTCGTATTGGGACATGGTCATGTTGTTTTGTTGTAGTCTAATAAACTCTACCTCTTTCATATAGCGAATACTTTCAGGAAAGTATTTTTCGTTGAAAAGTTTTTTGAAACGTTTCCCAAGACATGCTGGGTGCGGCAGGCTGGGTCCATTTCACAGACTCCCACCAGTAGTCTGCCTCGCCACGGAACATAAAGGTGGCGAATGGAACCTTCTGTTCCTCCGTGCATCCCAAGACATCGAATATCTTGGTAATTTGCTTGACCCATGTTTCCGCTATGATCGGATCCGACTTTCCCTTAAATTCTGGTGGTCCCAACTCTTTGAACTACTTGGCCGTGATAAGCCGCGCGTTGCTATCATTTCCACCCGTATCCTGTACACGAGTCTCCCTCGTCTAGTTTTGCATGAACTGCAAAACGCTTCTAAACATCCCGTCGTTCATCGTCTGCTCAGTGGTGCTGTTTACAGGAGGAATATTGCCAGCCTGTTGCACGTTCTCCTCGTTAGTGAGTACAGGCGTCTCCACGGTCTCATTTACTCCACTGTTAATATTCTCAGTCGACTTCTCAAATACTGTCATAAAATTAGCGTTAATTAAATAAATTAACAAATCACATAATACCCCTATATTATGACCGACCAACAAATAAGCTTAGGTATGACACACTAGCGAAGGATTTACTCGTCTCTCCCCTCCTAGTTCTATTTTCGATCTCCGCCAGAGATCATATCCCTAAGCTCTGATACCAATTGTGACGCCCCCAAAATAGGTCCATTCCATCCAACTCATTTTGAGTCGTCAATAACATGGTACAGAAACAACTACAACTTTATTAATACAACCATAAAATTGTGAGTTTAAATACAAATATTATCTTCTAGACAATTGTTGCCTAATTTTTTAATAGCACTTTACCACGCAAGTATACGCGTTCAATTGTAATATTCAGCAAACAAGGATATCGTTCCCACGAGGAAATAGACTAATATTTATCAATTACTAACTCTAATGCAATTAATCCTATTTCAAACTAAGAAAATTTTGTTTATGATTTGAAAATTTAAACTTAACAAAACTAATAATTAAAACCAAAATTTCACAAGAATAACTGCAGATTTAACAGGTTAAGATTACAACTTCCCTTGGTATTTCATTCAAACTAACTTACTTCCCATTTAAAATAAATCAATCAATATGAATTGTTATCCAAGAATGCTTTATGAATATTCACGCACTTCTTCCAAAGACACGTAAACAAATCCTCCTAAATCCAATCTTTAAGATGCGGAATTAAAAGGAACACCCTAATTAATCAACTCACTATATTCCTATGTGAATCAAGTTAATTAGGGTTTATGCACAAATTCTTTCAATGGATACAAAAGACACATAGGTATATTTCTATCCTACACGCTAATCATTATTACCCTATTCAGATTATATGAACAGATGTTATCATATCCAGATCTCAATCTATACTCCATCTCCCAATTTTATATAGATTATCACAGTAATTGTTGGCCAAACAATTAATCAATAAACATAAGATATAATAAACAATTCAATAAAAACTAACTTTCATTCAATGGGAAACTTGCAATTTAAACTACATACCAAGTTCCGTTGCAATCTTAATTAAAATTTAGTTCATGATAATAATAAAGAAAAACGTCATCCAAGTTAATAAACCAAGCATCCCAGATAGTTACAAAAGATAAAACTAGAGAAGAGAAGAAGAAACTCTGAATTTGCTCTTGAACTCTCTCTTAGATCTTTAGCCTTTGCAATTCTCCTTCGTGTTTTCCTCGTTCTCTCTCTGCAAATCTCTTCAAAACTTGATTGATTCCTTGCAAAATTCGTTCTTTTTCCTTTTCTAGAGTCCTCTCCTACTTGTATTAGTCTCAGCCCTCATTCAGACTCCTATTTGGCTTCAAAAACCCCCTTGGCAGCAGAAAAACGCAACTTTCTACGCACTAGAGCGCCTAGGCGCTCATCATAGGGCATTTTCAAGTGCCTAGGCGCTTGACCAGGACCACGTATTTACAGAAATGTCACTCAGCTTTAATTTTCATGATTTTTGACCTTTTTCTTCTCCGAAATGACCAATTTATCCCTTCAGCTCCAACCTACAACAAATAAACACAAAACACATAAAAAGATCCTACAAAACAATTAAATATAACAATAATTAAGTTTAATAATATCGGATTCATAGGTATAAAACCTACTCATCAATAATATCTATACCCAAATAAATCCTCATCACATTTATTGATACATTATTTTACAAAAATGGTGAGGACTACTAAACAACTATCTCTAGAACCTTCATTCAATACCCCGACTCGTACTCGCTACATTCTCACCTCTTGAGAAGAAAATGGAACAAAAAGGAAAAGGGTGAGCTCAACTAGCCCAGTAAAGAACATTATGACTAAGATAATATAGAACAAATTATCGTTAGTCCTCAACAGGGAAAAATCTAATAGAATACAATAAACAACCAATTTTAAATCAATCTTCGTCGCAGAAATAATAATTCTTTAGAAGAGTTAAGTAGAGAATGCAAACTACTATCTTCTATATATGAATTTAAAAGTTCATCGTCGATATTTTATCCCTGTAACATCAATCAATATATATCTAGAATCAAATATTCATTTTTGCACTACAGGCCAAAGATATTCATCAGTTGGTCATGTTTATCTAAACACCTGTTCATCTTTGCACTACGGGCCAAAGATATTAATCAGTCGGTCATGTTCATCTCAACACCTATTCATCTTTGCACTACGGGCCAAAGATATTGATCAAGAAATCATTCATCTTTGCACTACATGCCAAAGATATCATCATTTAGGACTGAGGATGATGAAAAATATTTTAAAGAAAATGAATCCAGTGAAGCAAAAGAACAAATATTAAGGATTCGTACTTTAAATAATTCCCATTCAAAAATACTTCATTAATAACCAGCGTGGGATAAAATTCAAGAATGATCAAAACATGGATACAATCAAAGCTAGTATCTAGAATAGATATTTTGGACGAAAAGAAGAAATTTCATTTTTTGGTGAATAGTACCGTATTCGTGAATAGTGTCGTATACGCGAATAGTGCCGTATACGTGAATAGTAACTCCAACACCAAAAGATAGAAATTTCACAAAAACATCATCATACTTCGCGAATAGTACTCGTGAATAGTAACTCGTGAATAATAACTCATGAATAGTAACCCCGACATGAAAAAGTTCCTAATTTGATAAAAAGTTCCAACCAATATTTCAGCATAATGATATTGAAGAAATAATATCACATACTAAGAAAATAACATCCCTTACATCAGAAAAACAGTACTTCTGACTGGAATACTGGATATAGTGCTGAAAGAACTTGCACCGTATAGCAATACTCAAACTAATAAAATACTCAGAAAATACGCTCGATATATCGAGAGAGAAATCTGTAGTTTCTGGTGTGATTTTCAATTCTAACATAAGCACCTTATTTATAGGAAATTGCTTAGAACACCGAAGCAGAAAATTTAATAAAATATTAATATATAATTATTAAATTCCTACGTACACATTCTAAGATCTGAACTCAGCCACCTTGCACATGCTAATGATGCCAACCAATTATAAAAAACGTTTTTATTATTAAAATTAATTAAAACTTTCGAATCTCGCGAATCTCGCCAAATCAATTATTTCGAAACTTCAGAACTTCAATTATTCATAATAAATAGCCCTTTTATCAGAAAATTCGAATCTCGCAAATTTTTATAGAAAATTCAATTCTCTACAACTTTACAGAAGAAAATATTTCCAAATTCATAACAGAAAGTGTCCGAAATATATAAACGTACGATTTTACAGGCTATAATCAATTTTTAGTCAAAAAATGGGATCCACCGACACACAAAACATGTTTTAATTATTTATTACAATAAAAATACTCTTCATCCTCATATACTCATATATCCCATATTCATTACAAAAATATCATCATTATTATATTATAATAATATAATAAAATATTATTTTATCAGAAAAGATAAAATATCAATTTTTAACAATTGTCACTTTAAAAATTTTCTTCATCTATATCCACCTAAAATCTATATTTTCATCATCATATAAATCAGTAATTAATTATTCACAAATAATATTACAGAATCACAGTACTGACAATCAGGCCATTCCCAGGAAAGATGGGGATTTCCAATAAAGATTTCTCCTTACTGGCGCACAATTAGGTGACCAAACCTCTCTTCTTAACATCCATGCTAACTGATATGATGCTAAATACAACACATAATAAATCTCTTTAAAGGAATCATACAGTGTAAACTCACAAAATTCACGAACAAGCTAAAACCAACTAAAGACAAATATTCACCAAATTTAAGAGTCCAATCCGGGATACTTATGCTTTATTGTGCTTTACGGGGGCTTTTTGCTCTTTTCCCGTTTTATTATATTTCTTTTTTTATTTTATTTTTTCCTTTTTTTTTAACCATGACTGTGCAATGTCTCATTCCATTAGGCTAACAGTGTCACCCCTTAGCGAGCTTTCGACCAACGACTCCCAGACCATATAAGACCTTAGGGCGCTAGGTTTTAAGATACCCCTTCGGGCGTACTTACTCAAGTAACAAAGGCTCCGAAACAAAACTAGCTATGGTAATTTTTATTTTATTTTTTCTTTCTTTTTCTTTTTTTTAACGAAGCTTATATATCCCAAATTTTCCCCCCAAACTTAAGTTTTTATCAAAATTTAGCCATCTCCGCCTATTCATGTCTTTCATTCCTTCACATTAGTATTATCCTTAAGAAATCCATTATGTATCAATTTAAACTTAATCAGTCAACATATCTGTTATTAACGTGCTAACCTTAATTATACCAGTTTCAAACAGGAAAAGATTCAATTCATAACAAGAAATCACATCAAAGCCTGAATATTCAATACTATACTTATCTACTTAACTCAAGTCTCATCATTGGCCAAAATAGACTTTTACTATCTAACAGTTGGAAACATGCAAATACTTGAAATAAATTTTTTTTTTTTTTAGAAAATTAAAATGAAAACTACATGAATGCAAACTACATGAAAAACTATTAACTGAATACTATATGAATGCACTATATGAATACTACATGCATGAACTAGAGCTGGAAAATTACACCCCCAAACTTAATCGATGCAATGTCCTCATTGTATATAACAAATAAAATTTAAGAATTTAAGCACTGAGGACTTCCCTGAAAGATAGAAGCTTTATTCCTCGTCAGAATCTTCTTCCTCTTCTTCTTCTTCTTCATCTGGGGGGTATGCAGACAATGGTGGAAATTGGTAGGGAGCGGCACCTGGATTCATGCGGGCAAACATTTCAAGGAATACTGCACTAAAATTCTGATACACCTCTGTTTGACGCTGAGCTAAACTATCCTGATTTCTTTCCATTCGGTCAAAGCCTTCCTGAACTCGAGTGGCCACCATGTCGATCCTTCTAGTTTGATTTCGCAAATCTCGACGGATATCTTCATAAAAATTAGGTGGTTGCTCAGAACTTCCAGCTGCAGGAGGATTCTCGTGTAATTGGTGAATAGGCTCGGCTGCAGGCTCGGGAGGAGCAATAATGAATCCTAACCCTCTCGGGTGTGGTATCCCCCCACCCCATACCTTGTACTTCTTAATAAGCGAGTGGTCAATTGCGGCTAAAGGAGGCTGTGTAGCTTCCTCGGCATCCCATTTTACCCCAGCTTGTTGGCATAGTCCTGTGATCAAAGATGGGTGTGGTAATCCACCTGAGGTCCCTCCTCGAATTGCTTTGTCAATGGAATCATGAATAACTTGGCCCACATCTATAATTTTTCCTGATGCAATGCAGAAAAGCAGTGCTGCCCTTTGATTTACAACATCACTCATATGCCTACATGGCATCATCTTGGCACAAATAAAGGCATGCCATGCTTTCCCATAAATGCTTAGTTTGGATGCGGGGAACAACACAGCTTCTTGTTGATCAGTTAATTTCCATGTTGTTCCAAGTACACACAAGGCTTGAATGATCTCACTGTAGTCTAGCTCATGTTGTAAATATTGCATGTATCCATTATTGGGTATCGTGTTCAAGCCGTAATAAGCATTTATTGACCCAAAACTGACCTCCACAGATTTACCTCGAACCCAAATTACGTTACCAACATGATCTATTGCATTGGCGTAGAATTCCTTAACTATCTTAACAACAGATGCATCCGGTTGGGCTGTAAAGTTCACCCATCTTCTACTCCCAATCATCTGTAATAATTTCCCATCTTCTATCTCGGGAAATAATCCACGCTTGGGAATTAGTGCTTTATTAGAAAGTACATTGTAATATCTGTCGGATGCTTTAGCACTTGTAAATCTCTTTTTGTCATACTTTTGCGAAGTGCCCGAAGTCTCTCCTCTTTGTCTCTTAGTAGCCATAGTATTATGTACTAAGTTCTTGCCAACCCAAATGATACTCAATGACTTAGGAGAGCCAAAATCTTCTTTGTGACAATTTATCAAACACTTTGTGTGCACAGATTTGGAACACTATTGGTATGCACTCCCCCAAACTTAATTTTCACCAATTTTTGCAATTACTAAACACACTATACATCCAAGGCAATTCAAGCAACAATTAAGAGTACCCACACCCAATTGAACCAACACAATGATAGAAACTAGCTTCAAAGTACTAACCTAACTATTATCCAAGTGAATCCAAATAATTTGCAATAAAATCTTGTGTACTTACTTGGGTATAGCCAAATATGATGTTCAATCAAAGTTGGATGAGCAATTTGAGCTTTGAACCCTTACTTTAAGTAGATGTGGCTTGAATGCAAGTGGAATCCCGAATTGGTGAAGAAGGATGACAATATGGATCTTAGTTGCCTTGATTTGGGTAGAGATATAGTGTTTGATTAGGATTTGGAAGAGAAAGATTGGTTGTTTAGGCTAGATTAGATGAGGGTTCAGAGTTGTGGGGGGTTAGAGATGGAGTAGGAGAGTTAGAGAGTCTTTGATTTGGAATGGGAGAAGTTTAGCCCGAATTGGGGTTTAAAATTTTTTTTTTATATATAGGAGCGCCTAGGCGCTGGTTTGTATGCTGTGTGGACCACCTAGGCGGTGGCTTGCAGAATGGCTTGGACGTGTGGAGCGCCTAGGCGCTTGGTTTGTGCTTGTTTGGAGCGCCTAGGCGCTTGGGCTTGCAAACAGCTACTGACTTTGAGCGCCTAGACGCTTGAAATGGCTTGAAGAGGAGCGCCTAGGCACTTGGGCTACATTATGTTTCTGACTTGGAGCGTCTAGGCGCTTGGTCTAGGCTTGTATGGAGCGCCTAGGCGCTTGCTCCTTTTTCCAACATTTTCTGCTCTGACGTCCTTTGGGAAAATGGCCATAACTTCTTCGTCCGTACTCCGATTTAGATGATTCAAGATGTTCTGGAAAGAGGAAAAGTAGATCTACAACTTTCATTCTTGAAGTTTTGTGAAATAATATCCAGAGCTATAGTCAAATTGGCTCTGAAGTGACTTCTTTGTAAATGGCAAGCCGAAAACGCGAATCTAGCCACCCTAAACGTCGATCCATGTAACTTTTGTCCCAAACCTCGTCAAATACCCCCAATCTTAAACTTTTACTTGTCTTCCTTTCCTGCAATCAATTGAATTTCTGTTAGAGAACAAGGTATGCAACAAATCCTAAACTAGCAAAGTTTAACCACTAAATAAATTAACAGTAAAGTAAATTAATAAGAGTAAAAATATCAAATAACAATATAACTTCCTGGGTTGCCTCCCAGTTAGCGCTTGGTTTATAGTCTTCAGCCTGACTTTCTCCTCTGTTCTAATCAGCAAGGTTGACCGATGTCTTTTCACGATCAACACAACCCCCATAGTAGTGCTTCAATCTTTGACCGTTGACTTTAAAATTACGTTTTGAATACGGGTCTTCCACTTCTACAGCTCCATGAGGATAGACTTTTGTAATTATAAATGGCCCAGACCAACGAGATTTTAACTTTCCAGGAAACAGTTTAAGCCTTGAATTGTATAATAACACTGTTTGACCTGCTTCAAACTTTCTTTCTAGAATTTTCTCATCATGCCACCTCTTAATCTTTTCTTTATATAACTTCGCGTTCTCATACGATTGGAGTCTGAATTCATCCATTTGATTCAATTGTAAGAGGCGCTTCTCCCCCGTGGCAGATATATCAAAATTTAACTTCCGAATTGCCCAATAAGCACTGTGTTCGAGTTCAACTGGAAGATGGCATGCCTTCCCATAAACTAACCTGTACGGAGACATTCCTATTGAAGTTTTGTAAGCTGTACGGTATGCCCATAAAGCATCGTCCAACTTGCCAGACCAATCTTTCCGACTAGGATTTACTATCTTCTCGAGGATTCGTTTCACTTCTCGGTTAGATACCTCGGCTTGACCACTTGTTTGTGGATGGTAAGCAGTAGCTATCCTATGAGTGACTCCGTACTTAGCGAGGATAGCTGAAAACTGCTTATTACAGAAATGCGTTCCTTCATCACTAATGATTGCGCGAGGAGTGCCGAATCTAGAGAAAATGTTCTTCCGAATGAACTTAATCACCACCTTCGCATCATTGGTGGGTGATGCTATAGCTTCTACCCACTTCGAAACGTAGTCCACCGCTAGAAGTATATAGGAGTTACAGAAAGATGGTGGAAATGGTCCCATGAAGTCAATTCCCCAAACATCAAACAATTCGACTTCCAGGATCATATTAAGTGGCATCTCGTGTCGCTTTGATATATTACCAACTCTTTGGCATTTGTCACATTTTAATGAAAACACACGGGCATCTTTGAAGAGTGTTGGCTAGAAAAATCCACATTGAAGCACTTTAGCTGCCGTTCTTTCTCCCCCAAAATGTCCACCATAGTCAGATGCATGACATTGGTATAGAATACTCTCCATTTCAACTTCCGGGACGCACCTTCTTATTACTTGATCGCCACATTATTTAAATAAGAATGGCTCATCCCATAAATACTGTTTCACATCATGGAGAAATTTCTTCTTCTGCTGGCTTGTCAAATCAGGCGGAAACACCTTACTGACAATGAAATTTACATAATCTGCATACCATGGTGTATCCATCCTTACCGCAAATAGCTGTTCATCCGAAAAAAATTCGTTGATCACTGTTGTGTCATTTTTCTTTAGTTCTGAATTCTCTAACTGTGATAAATGATCAGCAACCTGATTTTCTGTTCCTTTTCGGTCCCGGATCTCCAAGTCAAACTCTTGTAGCAATAATACCCATCTAATTAATCTCGGCTTCGCGTCTTTCTTTGCTATTAAGTACTTAATTGCCGAATGATCTGTAAACACAATCACCTTTGTCCCAATCAAATATGAGCGAAATTTATCAAATGCATAAACAACTGCTAATATCTCCTTCTCGGTAGTGGTATAATTCAGTTGAGCATCCGTCAATGTTTTACTAGCATAGTATATAGCATGAAAAATTTTATCCTTTCGTTGGCCAAGAACTGCGCTAATCGCAAAGTCACTAGCATCACACATTAATTCGAACGGTATAGTCCAATCTGGTGCTATGATTACAGGTGCGGTAACAAGTTTCTTCTTTAACACATCAAAAGCTTCTAAGCATGCTTGATCAAAGTTGAATGGGATATCCTTCTCCAAAAGATTGCAAAGTGGTTTTGTGATTTTGGAGAAGTCTTTTATAAATCGTCTATAGAAACCAGCGTGTCCCAAGAAACTTCGAATACCCTTTACAGAAATTGGTGGTGGCAGGTTCTCAATGGTTTCGATTTTTGCTCTATCAACCTCAATTCCTTTTGATGATACTCGGTGACCCAAGATTATCCCCTCTTGCACCATAAAGTGACATTTCTCCCAGTTTAAAACCAAATTCGTTTCCATACACCTTTTGAGCACGAGTGTGAGATTTTCCAAACAATAATCAAACGAATCCCCAAAAACTGAAAAATCATCCATAAATACCTCAAAATTTTGTTCAACCATATCTGAAAAAATAGCCATCATACACCGTTGAAACGTCGCTGGCGCATTACATAACCCAAAAGACATTCTGCGAAAAGAAAAGGTGCCATATGGGCATGTGAATGTTGTTTTCTCCTGATCCTCGGGTGCAATGGCAATCTGGTTATAGCCCGAGTATCCATCCAAGAGGCAATAATACTCATGCCCTGCAAGCCTGTCCAACATTTGATCTATGAATGGTAGAGGAAAATGGTCTTTACGAGTGGCCTTATTCAACTTCCTGTAATCCATACACACCCGCCAACCAGTAACTGTTCGCGTTGGGATCAATTCATTCTGCTCATTCGTAACTACTGTCATTCCCCCTTTCTTTGGCACGCAGTGAACTGGACTTACCCATGAGCTATCTGAGATAGGGTAGATAATTCCAGCATCCAACCATTTAATGATTTCCTTTTTAACAACTTCCTTCATGATGGGATTAAGTCTTCGTTGTTGTTCAATAGTTGGTTTCGCTTCGTCTTCCAACAAAATCTTATGCATACAAATTGATGGGCTTATCCCCTTGATATTTGCAATAGTCCATCCAAGAGCAGTCTTGTATTGTCGAAGTACCCTTAGTAGCTTTTCTTCTTGAACCTTGTCAAGTGATGCAGAAATAATGACTGGCAAGGAGGAAGAAGAACCAAGGTAGGCGTACCGGAGGTGGTTAGGCAATGGCTTAAGTTCCAAGGTATGCGGTTCCTCTACGGATGATGTCACCTTTTCATCTAGCTTTCCCCGATAATCCAGAGGTTCAAATTTTTGTAGACATCGTGTGAACTTCGGAGTTGAATCTAGCATTTGGACCCATTCTATCACCGTTGAATCATCAAATAAATTTTCACTAACCAATGCGGTTTCAAGAGGGTTTTCAATCACAGATTCACCAAATACCTCTTCAGTTGCTTCTTCAATTAGATCAACTCTTAAGCACTCTTCCTCTTCCTTCGGAAATTTCATAGCCTTGAAAACATTAAAAGTTACTTCTTCATCTTGAACTCTCATTGTTAACTCTCCTTTTTGTACATCAATTAATGTCCTTCCAGTGGCTAAAAACGGTCTTCCAAGGATAATGGGTATGTCTTTATCCTCTTCGTAGTCTAACACAATGAAGTCAGCTGGAAATATGAATTTGTCCACCTTCACTAATATGTCTTCCACAATGCCCCTAGGGTATGTCATTGATCTATCTGCGAGCTGTAGAGAGATATTTGTTGGCTTTGGGGCTGGTAATCCCAACTGAGTGTAGATCAAAAGTGGCATCAAGTTAATACTTGCCCCCAAATCACACAAACATCTGTTAAAGAACTGGGGCCCAATCGTGCACGGTATTGTAAAGCTACCCGGATCCTTCAACTTCGGTGGTAACTTTCTTTGCAGAATTGCGCTACATTCTTCTGTCAATGCTACTGTTTCGAACTCCCCTAGCTTCCTCTTTCTTGCTAAAATATCTTTCATAAATTTTGCATAACTAGGCATTTGTTCTAAAGCATCTGCGAATGGAATGTTGATTTGCAGCTTTTTGAACACTTCTAAAAATTTTGAAAAATGTCTATCTAATTTCTGCTTTTGAAATCTTTGAGGAAACGGCACAGGTGGTACAACTGTTGTTTGCTTATCTTCTTGTTGCCTTGTTGCCTTGTCAACAACTTTTTCCCCAGATTTACTTTCCGAATTTCCACTCTCTTGTTCACCATCCTCAGCAGAAATTACTTTTTTGTGTCCGTCCAAATCTGTAGTCAACTCCTTCCCGCTTCTGAGTGTAACTGCCTTACAGTGCTCATTTCCATCATTCCTTGGATTTTTCTCCGTATCACTAGGTAAAGAACCTGGAGTTCTAGTATTCAAAGCATTAGCCATTTGCCCCATTTGATTCTCAAGATTCTTTATTGCAGCCGATTGGTTTTTCGTTGTGGCTTCAAACTGAGTTGCCAATCTTGCCAACAATTCTTCCATTTGTGATAACTTATCAGGTTGATGAGGTTGTGGGTGTTGTTGAGTTTGTTGATGTGGCTGAAATCCAGGTGGATATGTTTGCCTTGGAGCTTGAGCTTGAGCATGTGACTGATTATTACTCCAAGAAAAATTCGGGTGGTTTCTCACTCCTGAATTGTAGTTGTTTGAATAACTGCCCTGCTGCCTGTTATAATTGGAAACAAAATGGACTGACTCAGGATTTATTGCGCATTGATCACTTGAGTGGTTACCCGCATATATTTCACATATCGTTTCCATTTTCTGAACTGGTTGTACCCCAAGTGCATCTATCTTCTTTGTAAGAGCAGAAATCTGAGCTGTCACTTGAGCTGACAATGTTGTCATCGCATCCACTTCATACACTCCGACTGTCCTTGGCGGAGTTGTTCTTGCTGTTGGCCATTGATAATTATTAGCTGCCATGGTTTCAAGCAACTGATACCCCTCATCACAATTCTTGGCCATAATAGCTCCTCCTGCTGCAACATCTATACTCGATCTCACTGTGCTGAATAAACCGTTATAAAAAGTTTGCACCTGAAGCCATTTAGGAATCCCATGGTGTGGACATTTTCGCAATGAATCTTTGAATCTCTCCCAAGATTCATATAGTGATTCTGAATCGTGCTGAACGAAAGAGAAGATATCGTTCCCCAACTTTGCTGTTTTTGCAGGCTGGAAAAACTTTGCAAGAAATTTCTGGGCTAGATCATTCCATGTAGTAATCGAGCCTGGTGGTAGTGAATGGAGCCAATTCTTAGCCTTATCTCTGAGAGTAAATGGAAATAGCCTTAGCCTTATTGCATCTTCTGACACATTATTGTACTTGAAAGTATCGTAGATTTCTATAAAGCTGACTATATGATCGTTCGGATCATCGTTTGGTAACCCTCCAAACTGACATGAATTTTGAATCATCTGTATTGTCCCCGGTTTTATCTCAAAACTTGTAGCAGTAATAGCAGGTCTCGTAATACTCGACTGAATTTTAGTAACCCGCGGTGTAGCATAATCCCGCAGTGCTTTTTGCTCTTCTTCAGCCATAGTATCTTCCTTATCAAGTGCTTCTTTGGTTTTTTTAACCCACTTACGCAACCGTTGAAATCTTTTCTCGATGTCGTCCTCGTGAGGCAATAAATCTGGCTTCTTCGATCGCGTTTGCATACACTAGTCAAGATCACCTGAATAGAACAGAACAGAAAAAGTTTAAATTAAGATTAACGCTATAAAAATCAATAATGACAAAATATTAAACTAATTTCCCCGGCAACGGCGCCAAAAACTTGTTGCCTAATTTTTTAATAGCACTTTACCACGCAAGTATACGCGTTCAATTGTAATATTCAGCAAGCAAGGATATCGTTCCCACGAGGAAATAGACTAATATTTATCAATTACTAACTCTAATGCAATTAATCCTATTTTAAACTAAGAAAATTTTGTTTATGATTTGAAAATTTAAACTTAACAAAACTAATAATTAAAACCAAAATTTCACAAAAATAACTGCAGATTTAACAGGTTAAGATTACAACTTCCCTTGGTATTTCATTCAAACTAACTTACTTCCCATTTAAAATAAATCAATTAATATGAATTGTTATCCAAGAATGCTTTATGAATATTCACGCACTTCTTCCAAAGACACGTAAACAAATCCTCCTAAATCCAATCTTTAAGATGCGGAATTACAAGGAACACCCTAATTAATCAACTCACTATATTCCTATGTGAATCAAGTTAATTAGGGTTTATGCACAAATTCTTTCAATGGATACAAAAGACACATAGGTATATTCCTATCCTACACGCTAATCATATTAACCCTATTCAGATTATATGAACAGATGTTATCATATCCAGATCTCAATCTATACTCCATCTCCCAATTTTATATAGATTATCACAGTAATTGTTGGCCAAACAATTAATCAATAAACATAAGATATAATAAACAATTCAATAAAAACTAACTTTCATTCAATGGGAAGCTTGCAATTTAAACTACATACTAAGTTCCGTTGCAATCTTAATTAAAATTTAGTTCATGATAATAATAAAGAAAAACATCATCCAAGTTAATAAACCAAGCATCCCAGATAGTTACAAAAGATAAAACTAGAGAAGAGAAGAAGAAACTCTGAATTTGCTCTTGAACTCTCTCTTAGATCTTTAGCCTTTGCAATTCTCCTTCGTGTTTTCCTCGTTCTCTCTCTGCAAATCTCTTCAAAACTTGATTGATTCCTTGCAAAATTCGTTCTTTTTCCTTTTATAGAGTCCTCTCCTACTTGTATTGGTCTCAGCCCTCATTCAGACTCCTATTTGGCTTCAAAAACCCCCTTGGCAGCAAAAAAACGCAACTTTCTACGCACTAGAGCGCCTAGGCGCTCATCATAGGGCATTTTCAAGCGCCTAGGCGCTTGACCAGGACCACGTATTTACAGAAATGCCACTCAGCTTTAATTTTCATGATTTTTGACCTTTTTCTTCTCCGAAATGACCAATTTGTCCCTCCAGCTCCAACCTACAACAAATAAACACAAAACACATAAAAAGATCCTACAAAACAATTAAATATAACAATAATTAAGTTTAATAATATCGGATTCATAGGTATAAAACCTACTCATCAACAATATCTATACCCAAATAAATCCTCATCACATTTATTGATACATTATTTTACAAAAATGGTGAGGACTACTAAACAACTCTCTCTAGAACCTTCATTCTATACCCCGACTCGTACTCGCTACATTCTCGCCTCTTGAGAAGAAAATGGAACAAAAAGGAAAAGGGTGAGCTCAACTAGCCCAGTAAAGAACATTATGACTAAGATAATATAGAACAAATTATCGTTAGTCCTCAACAGGGAAAAATCTAATAGAATACAATAAACAACCAGTTTTAAATCAATCTTCGTTGCAGAAATAATAATTCTTTAGAAGAGTTAAGTAGAGAATGCAAACTACTATCTTCTATATATGAATTTAAAAGTTCATCGTCGATATTTTATCCATGTAACATCGATCAATATATATCTAGAATCAAATATTCATTTTTGCACTACAGGCTAAAGATATTCATCAGTTGGTCATGTTTATCTAAACACCTGTTCATCTTTGCACTACGGGCCAAAGATATTAATCAGTCGGTCATGTTCATCTCAACACCTGTTCATCTTTGCACTACGGGCCAAAGATATTGATCAAGAAATCATTCATCTTTGCACTACAGGCCAAAGATATTAAGTAATATCATCATTTAGGACTGAGGATGATGAAAAATATTTTAAAGAAAACGAATCCAGTGAAGCAAAAGAACAAATATTAAGGATTCGTACTTTAAATAATTCCCATTCAAAAATACTTCATTAATCATCAGAGTGGGATAAAATTCAAGAATGATCAAAACATGGATACATTCAAAGCTAGTATCTAGAATAGATATTTTGGACGAAAAGAAGAAATTTCATTTTGTGGTGAATAGTGCCGTATTCGTGAATAGTGTCGTATACGCGAATAGTGCCGTATACGTGAATAGTAACTCCAACACCAAAAGATAGAAATTTCACAAAAAACATCATCATACTTCGCGAATAGTACTCGTGAATAGTAACTCATGAATAATAACTCATGAATAGTAACCCCGACATGAAAAAGTTCCTAATTTGATAAAAAGTTCCAACCAATATTTCAGCATAATGATATTGAAGAAATAATATCACATACTAAGAAAATAACATCCCTTACATTAGAAAAACAGTACTTCTGACTGGAATACTGGATATAATGCTGAAAGAACTTGCACCGTATAGCAATACTCAAACTAATAAAATACTTAGAAATTACGCTCGATATATCGAGAGAGAAATCTGTAGTTTCTGGTGTGATTTTCAATTCTAACATAAACACCTTATTTATAGGAAATTGCTTAGAACACCGAAGCAGAAAATTTAATAAAATATTAATATATAATTATTAAATTCCTACGTACACATTCTAAGATCTGAACTCAGCCACCTTGCACATGCTAATGATGCCAACCAATTATAAAAAACGTTTTTATTATTAAAATTAATTAAAACTTTCGAATCTCGCGAATCTCGCCAAATCAATTATTTCGAAACTTCAGAACTTCAATTATTCATAATAAATAGCCCTTTTATCAGAAAAATCGAATCTCGCAAATTTTTATAGAAAATTCAATTCTCTACAACTTTACAGAAGAAAATATTTCCAAATTCCAAACAGAAAGTGTCCGAAATACATAAACGTACTATTTTACAGGCTATAATCAATTTTTAGTCAAAAAATGGGATCCACCGACACACAAAACATGTTTTAATTATTTATTACAATAAAAATACTCTTCATCCTCATATACTCATATATCCCATATTGATTACAAAAATATCATCATTATTATATTATAATAATATAATAAAATATTATTTTATCAGAAAAGATAAAATATCAATTTTTAACAATTGTCACTTTAAAAATTTTCTCCATCTATATCCACATAAAATCTATATTTTCATCATCATATAAATCAATAATTAATTATTCACAAATAATATTACAGAATCACAGTACTGACAACCAGGCCGTTCCCAGGAAAGAGGGGGATTTCCAATAAAGATTTCTCCTTACTGGCGCACAATTAGGTGACTAAACCTCTCTTCTTAGACAGAACTTTCTAGACAATGCCAATAATGTTATCTAATAATATTATTCAGATAATATGAATTATTGCTCCGATAATGGAAAATATTGTGTAGTGACAATTATTGAAATTATTAATATTATTCAGATAATATCATCGCAGCAATTATTGAATCAATAAAATAGAATACTGAATAGTAATTACTGTAACAATTATTGAGTAATGCCTTCTTACGTAAGAATCAATAATTGGTGCAATACCGTGTGTTACTGTTCAAAAACGCGTATTATTGTGTTTTAACCACTGGGTATTCCAACAGTATTAACGGTAACAACTGCGCCTTTATTTATAAACAACTTATACTTGTCATTTTCTTAATCCAATCGCTTTCCGTTATGGGCCCACACAAGGCTGCGCCGTCGTACGAATATTCCCCGACAGTAAGAATATTCCACGACAACAATGAATATTCCCCGACAACAATGAATATTCCCCGAAAATAATGAATATTTTATAACCACTTGCTTATTTAAAATATTTGCGCATTTTACCCATAACTAACCACATTAATCAAATCAACCCTTACTATTTCAAAATAATAAATAGAGGAAATTAAATTTCATTTATTAATAATTTGACGTCTTACAACTTCTGTTATTCCATTCTTTATTATTTTGTTGGAATAACCTGTATACGCGGGCTACCCTATACTTGGCGAAATTCTTCTGTTGTTCCATTCTTTATCATTTTGTTGGAACATCCTGTCTGTGCGTTCTACGTTGGACCTGGTTCCGTCTTTATTATTCTGTTGGAATATCTTGTCTGTACATTTTACGCCGGACCTGATTCCGTCTTTATTATTTTGTTGGAATATCCTGTCTGTGCGTTTTACGCCGGACCTGATTCCGTCTTTATTATTCTGTTGGAATATCCTATCTGTGCGTTCTATGCTGGACCTGATTCCATCTTTACTATTCTGTTGGAATATCATTTATGTGCGTTTTACGCCGGACCTGATTCCGTTATTTATTATTCTGTTGGAATAACCTTCCTGTGCGGTCTATCGCATGCCTGGTGATTTCTTTTGTTATTCCATTCCTTATTATACTCATTTGGTTAAAGTTTTGACTTCTATACTCCATGAAATTAGTGGAATATCCTTGATATTTGCGCTTCATCCAATATCTTTTCATGAAAATATTCTTCTGAGCATTCTTGAATTTTACTCTACAAAGCAGTATCATGTTAACAATTTGAACGTTATTAGTTCCTGGATAAAATAATTCTTGAACTTGTTTTATTGAATTCTTATATCATTGTCATCATCCTCATGTTTATATTTTGTTGAAAGTCATCTGTGGCCTATAGTGCATAGATGGACTTGGTATGATTATGACCAGGGATTATTCGGTGTAATCATGACCATAATGTTACAAATGATGTGGTAAAAGTCCTCATTGGCCCGTAGTGCATTGATGGAAAGTTGTTGGCATGATCATGACCATTATTGAATACACAAATATTCTTGGCCCATAGTGCATGGATAATTGTGGTCATGAAACTAAAGAATATCATTGACCATAGTACAGGGGTGATTCGATGATGTGGAATATTTATTAAGATGAGTCTCAGCGATAAAAGTGATGAAAAACCTTCTAAATCATAAAAGATAGTAGATTTTATTCTCTACTTGACTCTTTTAATGGATTGTTTATTCTGCTGTAGTTAAAATTGATGGTTATTATATTGTATCAGTTTAACATTGTTGAAGGCTAACGATAATATATTCTGCATTATCTTAGTCATAATATTTCCTACTGGGCTAGTTGAGCTCACCCTTTTACTTTTTTGTTCTCTTCAGGAAATGAGAACGTAGCAAGGACTAGTCGGGGAATGGAGTGACGGACCAGATGATAGCATTAGTAGTCCTCACCACTCTATGAAATAGTGTAATAATAATTGTAATAAGGACTCCTTTTGAGTTTGTATAATCTTTAGTAGATAATATTTGTATTCAAACTCACAGTTTATGTTTAGTCGTATTGTACACAACAGTTGTATTATTAAGTTGTATTTGAATTTATGTACCATGTAAGTGGCGACCTAAGATTGGTGACGTATACCTAATTTTGGGGGCGTCACAGCCAGCCACACGACGATTGTCTCCACCTACAGTTCTTGAGCCTGTACGGTCTCCGATAAAGGTCCCCGCCCATGTAAGGGCCATGTTATTTCCTAAAACGATACTGGTAAAGGGGAAAGAAGTTTTGATTCTAAATCCCGAAGAGGGAGAAGAGGAACAGAGACGTAAACAAGATATCGTCAGGATGATGTCAAATATACGCATCATTGTCCATGATGATCACATAAATAGATACATCCCTAACGATGATTGTCCATACTTAATAGTCATCATTCAGGAGAAGGAGGATGATGATAACCCCTCCATCATCGCAGTCCATCAGGACTTCACCCTTGATAATTGGAGCAACACTCCTTTCATTGGTCGACAAGGGTAAAATGGGCAGAAACTCCTTCTGCCCTGTAGATAATAATAACTGCTTACTTTTCTGTATAGTATTAGCAGTTATTTTGTCAGTACATACTAACACTTTGTATGATTGAACATTTTCTAATATTAAGTGAACACATATTTTGGTTTAGGACTCTGAATTTAGATGTGCCTATACTTGTTGATGAGGTGCCTTTTCTCCACAAGGATTGTAACTTTGATGAAAAGTTGGACTCAGTCTTGATGGAAATACAAGAGGATATTGAGATACCTCATGAGATCAAAGAATGGGTTGAAGACAAACCCAAACCAAACCTTGATCAAACCACTTCATTAAATCTTGGAACCTTAGAAAGACCTAAACTAATCCAGATTGGCACATACATCAGTCCAAGCCAAAGGAATGACATGGTAACACTATTATACAAATTTTAGGATGTGTTTTCATGGTCTCATGAAGACATGGTGGGTTTGTCCACTGACATTGTCATCCATCGCCTCCCCATCAAAGAGGGATTTAAGCAAGTCATGCAGAAGCTTAGGTGATTAAAACCTGAGTGGAGTTTAAAAGTTAAAGAAGAAATTGTGAATCAATTTCAAGAAAGCATTATCATGGTGTCTATATTCCCTGAATTGCTATCAAACATAGTCCCCGTGCCTAAACCGAGAGGAAAGGTACGATTTTGCATGGATTACCAGGATTTGAATAAATTTTTCCTTAAAGATAGCTTTCCCGTGCCATTTATTCACATTCTCATTGACAATACTGCTCAATACGACATATACTCCTTTGCTGATTGCTTCGCGGGGTATCATCAGATTATGGTTGCTGAAGAGGATCATGAGAAATCTACATTCATCACTCCTTGAGGAACATTTTGCTATAGACGATTGTCTTTCGGACTCATCAATGCCAGAGCTACCTACCAGAGAGCTATGATGGCTCTTTTCCATGATTTAATGCACAAGGAGATAGAGATCTATGTGGATGACATTATTGTCAAGTCCGAAGGGAGGAAGACCACCTAGACCATCTCAGAAAGCTCTTTAATAGGTTAGGTAAGTACAACTTGAAGTTGAATCAATCCAAGTACGCCTTTGGCGTTAAATCAGGTAAGTTGCTTAGATTCCTAGTCAGCCACGAAGGGATTGAGCTGGATCCCACCAAAATCTAGGCCATCACGAAAATACCCATTCCTCAGATAAAGAATGAGACACAGGGATTTTTGGGAAGAATCAACTTCATTAGCAGGTTCATTTCCCAACTAACAGCAACCTATGACCCTATTTTCAAGTTGTTAAGGAAGAACTCCTCCATGAAGTGGAATGATGAGTGCCAAAAGGCCTTCTTTATAATCAATGAGCAGCTAGTTAACACTCCTGTGTTGGTACCTCCCAGGGATGATGTTCCAATTTTCATGTACCTGTCCATCGATGATACTGCCATGGGTAGCATGCTGGGACGAAAAAATAATAGAGGCCAAAGGCGAGCTATCTACTACCTCAACAAAAGATTCAGCAACAGTGAACACAAGTACACTCTGATTGAGAAAACTTGATGTTCTTTAGCATGGGCTACCATGAGGTTACAACATTACCTCCATGGTCACACAACCCATCTTATATCCCGCGTAGATCCTCTCAAGTACGTGTTTAGTAAACCCATGCTGAACTACCGACTGTACAGATGGAAGTTGATCCTACAACAATTTGACATCGTCTATGTGACGCAAAAGTCCATTAAAGGATAGGGATTTGCGGATCAACTGGCCGCCACACCTTTAGGGGATTTCAAACCCTTGGAAACATACTTTTTGATGAAGGGGTAATGGTGTTGGTTAAAATTTAATTATGCACAACACGCAAGTATACGTGGTCAACAAGTAATAATGTTAAAGTAGAGTATCGTCCCCACGAGAAATTATTAATACAAATTACCAAATACTAACACTTAACCAAACTAATTTTATTTAAACAATCAATTTAAGATTACAAATTAAATTATTTAATTAAACTAATTCTAATTATCACTTATTAAAAATCAGATTATGGAGATTTAAGATCACAACTTCACTTATTACTTTATTTAAGTTAACACACTTCTCATCAATTATTTTCTATCTTGAATTGTTAATCAAGAACACTAAAGCAGATAAAACCACATCTCGATGCATAATACCCATACTCACTTAAATCCATAGATGATAGAATTAAGCAAGACACCCTAATTAACTAATCCACTATATCTTTATGTGAATTACAATTAAAAAGGATTTAAAGCCCAAGTTCTTTATAAGATTACATATGGCATAAAGGCATATCTCTATCCTAAACACGAATAATGAATTCCATCTATGCAGAAATCACAAACACATGCTATCATGGTCATATCTAAATCTAAACTTCATCTCTCGAGTTCATATAGATTATCACGGTATTTGATAGCTAGGCAATTAAACAATTAAGTCCACATCACAATAGACAATCCTCACAATAGAACATAATAATTGATAGCGAAGCAATTAAAATAAACTACACAATAAGATCCATCGTAATCTTAAATAAAGAATTAGTTCATGATTATTGAATTAAAACTAAGAATCCACAATTGAATAATCATTAAAAGACACAGATAGAAGAAGATAAGAAGATATAATCTATTGTCTGTAGATTTGTTGCTCCCTCCTCGCTCCTACTTTGAATATTCAATGGTCTCCAAGTTGCTTCAATCTCCAAAACTCATTAGAACTAGTGTTTTCTCTTATTCTACTCTAATCTAATCTAATGGAATCCTCTCCCTAATCTAATCTCTCCTATAATCCTTGTGATTCTCTTCCTTTTATAAGTCTCTTCATTTGTCTTTAATTCCTCTTAGAAGTCCTCTTGGAAGTCCTTGAGTTAATCGAATCGAAACAATTCTTCCTGAACTCAAATGTGGACAAAATTCGTATTTTCAGGGTATACCCCCACCCCGGTGGGGGTCTAGGCTTGTAAAGGGCCCGCCCCGGTGGGCTAGGGGCCGGTTTTGTTGCATGTATGCCCACCCCGACAGGGATTTTGTGAAAGAACATTTTCTACTCTGACGTCCTTTGGGAAATCAACCATAACGGTTGATCCGAGAAGAGTTACAAGGCCTGCCACCTATCAAAGCGAAGATATCGATGAGCTCTACAACTTTAATTCTTTGAGAGTTTAGAAATAACGGACGGATGAAGGTCAAAAGTGGGCTGGAAGTGACTACTATGCAAATGGCCACCCAAAACAGTGACGTTCGACGTCCGTTGGTACAAATCTCATAACTCTTGCATCCAAACTCCGATTGAAATGATTCAAGTTATTTCGGAAAGATAAGAAGAAGCTCTACAATATAATTCATGTTCCAAGCCAAAAATATGAAATGAACATGAAAGCCCAAATGATTTCTGATTTGCTTTTCTTTGTTCTTTGCTATTTCAGTTCCCAAGCATACAATCTACAAAATGAACACAAAATGCATGAAAAGTAACTAAGAAACATGAGATTAATCAACTAATTTAAGTAACAAATACTGGATAAGTAGGTATAAAACCTACTTATCAAATACCCCCAAACTTCACACTATCGATATCTTGTGACTCATCCAGTGGCATATTTGGTTTGGGTTCTCCGTCAATTTCGTCATCCATGTCATAAAGCCAAGTGTTTGGAGTAAGGTTTTTTACGGCTTTGGTCATTTTCTCTATCTGATCCGTAATATTTTGAATTGACCTCGCTTGATCACTCATCTTCTCCTCATTTGCTTCTGCGCACTTAGAAAACAATTCCTCCAACCTTGAATTATCTGTCTCTTGTGACACTGGAGGTGGACATGAAAATTCCGGTGTGTTTGATGGATTTAGAGCGTAATCTTGGTCATCATAATTATAGCTCCATGAAAAATCTGGGTGATACCCCCAATCTTGGTGATAGTTAGGATCAACATAGTTATTGAGGTAATCACCACTATATTGTACCGGTTCAAAACTGACGGTGCATTGATGACTTTGATGGTTGCCAGCACAATAGTCATACGTAACTGCAATCCTTCGACTTTGTTGGGCTGTGATAACCTCCAACGTCTTTGAATTTGCCTCAATTTGTACTGATTCTGCGGAAAATGCATTAAGTCCATCAATCTCTGTTTTCATTGGTTGAGTCATGTTCGTGTATGGCCATTGATACGCAAAGTCATCCATGGTACCTGAAAATAGAGAAATATAGGAAGAAAATTAAAAAAATGTTTAAATTAAGACTAATTTGATTGAAATTAATATTGGTAAATAATTATTAAATTAATTCCCCGGCAGCTGCGCCAAAAACTTGTTGGGTAAAATTTAATTACACACAACACGTAAGTATATGTGATGAACAAGTAATAAAGTGAAAGTAGAGTATCGTTCCCACGAGGAATTATTAATACAAATTACCAAATACTAACTCTTAACGAAACTAATTTTATTTAAACAATCAATTTAAGATTATGAATTAAATTATTTAATTAAACTAAATCTAATTATCACTAATTAAAAATCAGATTATGGAGATTTAAGATCACAACTTCACTTACTGCTTCATTTAAGTTAACATACTTATCATCAATTATTTTCTATCCTGAATTGTTAATCAAGAACACTAAAGCAGATAAAGCCACCTCTCGATGCATAATACCCATACTTACTTAAATCCACATATGATAGAATTAAGCAAGACATCCTAATTAACTAATCCACTATATATCTATGTGAATTACAATTAAAAAAGATTTAAAGCACAAGTTCTCTATAAGATTACATATGGTGTAAAGGAATATCTCTATCCTAAACACGAATCATGAATTCCATCTATGTGACAACCCGAGAAATTAGACAAATTATTAAAATCTTAAATGATTGATTTAAGGTCAAATAATAGACCTAAACATAAAATAAGTGTATGCGTTTGATATTATTAGAGTGAAATTTTGATGATTTCAAAATTCTATGAAGGATATAGGTTAATTATTCAGGATTAAGGATTTATGTAATTAAATTCTGTGAATAAGGTTATGTATGTGTTCAGAATGTTATTAAGGGTCAAGGGTTGACCATATAAATTTTATCAATGTCAAACCCTAAGTATATATTAAGAATGCCAACGTTCAGTTAGAAAATCCTAGCGATTAATAAGAAATCCTTGAAACAGGTTCTGAAACCCTAATTTTGGTTCCGGGGATTTAAAACCCTAATTCGGATATTAAAAACCCTATATTGGGGATGCAATGATATGTATAAGGTTAAACGTCATTAATTATAAATTAATTAGGGAAAACCCTAATGAATTGCTGGAAATCGTGATTGATTATTAGGAAACCCTAATACTTGATCTGAAAATCCTAGTTTCAGATTCTGATTAATTGAAGCTCTAATCTGGGAATAGAAAGGATAAGTATCAAAGCGAATACTAGTTGGTATATTTGATTACATATGTGAATCGTAATGATTTAAGATCAAGAATTGATCAGATAAGTTATAACTTTAGTAAATTCTAAAGTTTTATTAATCATATGTTGATTAAGTTAGTAAAATCTAACGAACTATTAGAAACCCTAACCCTAAGTCCGGATTGGGATTCGTCAGTAATTACAATTTTAAATAAGAGAAGCTAAGACAACTTAATTATATATTAGGAATGAATGATTGAATAACTTAAGGATTATGAGTTGCGGGAATAATAGTATTTAATTATATACTAATTCTAAGAGATTTATTTTATTCGTCTCGGTTAATTAATTTTATAACCTAATTATAGCAAGTCTAAATTGGGTTAAGAAAATGAATGGGCATGTGAGTAATGATTTAAGTTATGATTGAGAAAGTGAAAACCCTAATTAAATGATTTGGGTTGGATAAGAATTAAAGTGTTGGATTATGTCAATTTCTTATGGCATAAGAAATTAATTTAATTCAAGCCCAAACTTTTAGCCCAAGGGGGAGAGGACTTTTTGGACATTTAGTTAATCAATTAAAGCATAAAAGGAGATTAATTTATGGACAATCTAAGACCACTTGGCCGGTTATAGAGAGGAGGGAAAAGGAGGGGATGAATGTGATGATAGTTAACTTTAGTTGGTAAACAACTTCCAACCACTCTTCCATGTGTCATTTCTTTATTGCACCAACACATTAATTAAACTTGCAAGCAACCACTTGGCAATTGTTTAAGGGAGAAAAATCAAAATCGAAGATAGAAGTGGAATTTGAAGATGCGAACAAGATAATTGAGTCCGGAACGTCAAAATTAGTAGGAATAGACTCTAAACATGAAATGTGTCGGGGTTGACTTTTTGGTCAAAGTCAACAGTTGAATTTTTGGAAGAAAAGTCAAACTTAAAACTTGGAGATAAATTGAAGAAACAGAGGTGCCCATGACGTTGGGAGTATCAAATTTACTAGGAATCGACTATAAACTAAAAAATTTGAGTTTTCGGGTCCGAAAGTTAAAGACTGGATTAAACACGCAAAACAATGAATTAAAAGCGGGACCCACAAGGGCCAAATCTGCTGGAAATTCCAGCACATGGGTAACCACCTAACCTCACCCACTCCTCACCAACTCTCACCTAATCTTAACTACTCTCTCTCTCTCTCTCTCTCTCTTAAATATCATTTTAACCAAGTAAAGGAAAAGAAATGAATTGTTCTCTTCATTTCTACCTCATACCCGACCAAATAGAGAGAGTGAGAGAAGAGAGCAGTATTTTTGGCAGCCATGGAGGAGAGGAAGGGGAGTTTTTGGTGAGACATTAAAGCTACATAATCAAGCTAAGAAGAAGAAGAAGGTCTAGCAAGAAATCAAAGGTATAAAATTTCTTAAACTCAAAACTCTAGTTAGTTTATGTGTTTTGTGATGGTTGTTTTAGACCAAATGTTGAATTTATGATTTTAAATCATATGAGGGTAGGTCTACATGATATATGATATTTTATGGTTAGATCTTTCCATTTTTAGGGTTGATGGGCTTGAACAAAGAAGAAGAACCAAAACAGTTTGTCAAAGAATAATCTAGTGGACTGCTGCCCCTAATCAGAAAATTCCGGATTTGTTGGGTTGCTATAAAAATTCTGGACTTGTGATATGTTGTAGTACACTGTATAAGCTTTCCATAGACTCCGGAAAGGACTAATTCCGACTCCGGATGAAGTAGTTATGAAGTTCGGAAGAAGCATAATCAAAATTGCGAAAACATAATTTTTGGAGAAACCAAGCACGATGTGGAAATGACCTTATCTCTCATTCTACTTTGAATTTTCGATTGTGGTTAGTTTGTGGAGCTAGATATATGTGTTAAGGATAAAATCCCTTTGGAATCACTCAATTAGGTTGAAAAATGAGCAAGTTATGGGATTTCTACCAAACTACTCAAAGGTAATAAAAACTGTTAAAATGACAGTTTGTAACAGTCACTTCCGGGATAATTTCCGGGAGCTTAACATGTCCAAATATGGATTTTGATAGATGAAAACTGTAGCTCGGAAAGACACGAATCCAACAAAATTGACAGATCATTAATCGGAGTTATATATTTCATTCTACATAGGTTTTCGTGAAGGACTCCAAAACTGCCAAATGACAAAAACAAGCTGCCAAGAATTTTGTGAGGGCCGTTCTGTCAACTTTTCTTATAAAGAAAAATCCGACCTTTTTGGAAATGAAAATATATGATATTATGTAGCTCGTGTCCAAAAATGAGCTGATTCCGAGTTAAAACGACCAAGTTATGATAATTACAATTTCTGTGATTTTTCGACAGAAATCGCTATAACCGGAGTGTTACAACTCCGATTGCCACGAAATTTAAAATGGAGCATCACGTTAACATATATAAGGTTATGCCAAGAGATGGGAAAGTTTGGAGTTAAGCACAAGGTAACTAATTTCTTAAGCTACACACTAGAAAAGATTTTTGAAAAATACTAAAGGAAGTTAGAAAATTACGGAAAAAATACTTTTTATGTATGAAATATGTGTATATGTGTTTGGACAAAGGATAGGAAAATAATAAGTTGATTTGATATTTTCGTGACAAAGATATAGAATACAGCTTGCTGGATTATATAATTTGTGATTCCAGTTTACTGGATTGAGAAATAGTTTACTGAATTGAAAATATGTTGAATCCATTTTGCTGGATTGCAGTTTAGATTGCTGGATTTGGAATTCAGGTTGCTGAGTTGGCAATTTAGTTGCTAGATTTAGAATCCAGGTTGCTGGACGAGTATTTAACTTACTAGGTGTTAACGAATAACTTATGAAATGAAAAAGCGAATGTTAAATCATATAAATGTGATTCTATGGCATGGTAAAGTGCTTAGGCAGAGTTTAATTTAACTTAGACTCGAAATTTTGTCCGACTAGACCGTCGGGATGTTAGTTTTGTGTAGGGCTCAAGTCAGACTGAAATAGTTTGACCTGATACTGAGTATTATGTGTGTTATAGAATGATAGGGCTATGTATTATGTGTTTAGGTTCTTCAATGTATATATATATATATATATTATATTATTATATTGTGATGATATTATTCTAATATTGGAGATCTATATTACTAATATTAGGTCTTCGGGTTCTGCGATATAAATTGCGTAGTGGTAATCAACGGTTCAGGCAAGTTTCTTATTACTTAACTCTAATAAGAGTATTTTATTCAAGCTTATGGTTAATCATTGCTGATTGCCACGAAAATTGTATTCTGTACATCTTGCATGTATAAGTCAGGTATGAAAGGCCGATCACCTTCATTACCAGTTGGTTCAAAAATGTTTGTTAATGTTTAAAACTTGTTAAGTCAAAAGTTTGTTCGTGCTAGTTCTCAATTATATTGATGAATTATAGCCAGCTTATTATTCATACTCTTCAATCATGATATATCGTTATATTATTGTATTTTAACTTACTGGGCAACTTTCATGCTCATCCTTGCTATATCATGATAAAACATTGCAGATAAGACGAACGTGTTCGGATACAGGAAAAAGATAATGCCGAGTTCAGCTTGGGATATAAAGTGCGGCTAGTTTGTAATATCGTATTTTGATAAATGTGTTGTATTTTAGATAGCTTATGAATTGTGTATAAGTTAAGGTTACTCGACCTTGGGGAATAATGTGTAATGTATTGTATAAACAATTTATGTTTATATATTCCGCAAATAGTTATAGAAAAAGTATACCGGATCCGCGGTGATTTGGGGCCTGGATTCGGGGCTATCACAGTTGGTATCAAAGATGTTGGTTATGAAGCTTAGGTAGGAATACTTGAGACCAATAACCGCAGTGATTAGGATAAGACTAACTCAAATAGAGTTAGTTGGTCGATAAGATTCAAAGATGAATCTCGACGAGTGTAAAGACACAGAGTTCCCTAACTCTGATAATAAAGTTGAATAGTAATGGTGAATAGATCGAGTCTAAAAGACTGAAAGTGGAGGGATAAGAGATCGTAAAACAAAACGATCATAGTGCATGGAATTGAATCGTAATATATACGATAAGATCACCCCGTGATCTGATAAGGTTATGACAGCCAGAAAGAATCAATCAGATGATTGAAAAGTTTACAGCAAGATGCTGTGTATCAGTTATACTATGAAATTGTACTATGAAAACTCATGAAAGAGTTATGGATTATGAATACGAATAGAATTCGTATTGAAAAATGGGGTTAAGCATTAGGTGAGGATTTCAATGAGGACTCGTGTCGGCAACTGAGTTGTATGATTTCTTGTATGGGCGGGGAATTGTACTTGGTGTAAAAACTAATTAGTTGGTGGCATTGGTAACCATTGAAATGTTGTGTCACGTTAGTTGTTATATATAGATAAATAGGTCATAGGTAGAGAATATAGGATTAAGTACGAGTTCTTAGAACTCATACTTATGTGACATTCTTGACTTATAGTTATATGAAATGTTTATGAGCCCCTCAGCGAACGGACGCCAAAGGTCAGACTAGGGTAAGTTCTTAAACTCATATAATTGTGGCCAGGTTATGAACTCATAAGTATAGTTTTATGAACTGGGTATAGTTGTGTGTGAATGAAGTGTTAAGGATAATAGGAATAGATAGAATGTTTAAGCAAATGATTTGAAATATCAAAATTTGTTTTTAATTATCACTCATGTACCATGTAACCTGGTGTAGAGATGATAAAAATGTGATGGAGTTGTAAATACAGGAATACTTAGTGTGAATTTGACCTTTGCGTGCGTTTTGAGTATCTTTGATAGATACCCGAGAAATTTTTGTATATATCAAAGTAAATCTTTGATAGATACCTGAGAAATTTGCGTATATATCAAAGTAAATCTTTGATAGATACCCGAGAAGTTTGAGTATCTTTGATAGATACCCGAGAAGTTTGAGTATCTTTGATAGATACCCGAGAAGTTTGAGTATCTTTGATAGATACCCGAGAAAATAAGTTCAAGATCTTGTATGATCGCTCAGTATAAATGGTGTAAGGTGCACGGTGTAAGGTGTAAGGTGAATTTCGGGGACGAAATTCTTATAAGGAGGGGTGAATGTGACAACCCGAGAAATTAGACAATTTATTAAAATCTTAAATGATTGATTTAAGGTCAAACAATAGACCTAAACAGAAAATAAGTGTATGCGTTTGATATTATTAGGGTGAAATTTTGATGATTTCAAAATTCTATGAAGGATATAGGTTAATTATTCAGGATTAAGGATTTATGTGATTAAATTCTGTGAATAAGGTTATGTATGTGTTCAGAATGTGGTTAAGGGTCAAGGGTTAACCAGATAAATTTTATAAATGTCAAACCTTAAGTATATATTAAGAACGCCAACGTTCAGTTAGAAAACCCTAGTGATTAATAAGAAATCCTAGAAACCGGTTCTGAAACCCTAATTTTGGTTCTGGGGATTTAAAACCCTAATTTGGATATTAAAACCCCTAGATTGGGGATGCAATGATATGTATAAGGTTAAACGTCATTAATTATAAATTAATTAGGGAAAACCCTAATGAATTGCTGGAAATCCTGATTGATTATTAGAAAACCCTAATACATGATCTGAAAATCCTAGTTTCAAATTCTGATAAATTGAAGCCCTAATCTGGGAATAGAAAAGATAAGTATCAAAGCGAATACTAGTCGGTATATTTGATTACATATATGAATAGTAATGATTTAAGATCAAGGATTGATCAGATAAGTTATAACTTTAGCAAATCCTAAAGTTATATTAATCATATGTTGATTAAGTTAGTAAAATCTAACGAACTATTAGAAACCCTAACCCTAAGTCTGGATATGGATTCGTCAGTAATTGCAATTTTAAATAAGAGAAGCTAAGGCAACTTAATTATATATTAGGAATAAATGATTAAATAACTTAAGGGTTATGAGTTGCGGGAATAATAGTACTTAATTATATACTAATTCTAAGAGATTTATTTTATACGTCTCGGTTAATTAATTTTATAACCTAATTATAGCAAGTCTAAATTGGGTTAAGAAAATGAATGGGCATGTGAGTAAGGATTTAAGTTATGATTGAGAAAGTGAAAACCCTAATTAAATGATTTGGGTTAGATAAGAATTAAAGTCTTGGATTATGTCAATTTCTTATGGCATAAGAAATTAATTTAATTCAAGCCCAAACTTTTAGCCCAAGGGGGAGAGGACTTTTTAGACATTTAGTTAATCAATTAAAGCATAAAAGGAGATTAATTTATGGACAATCTAAGGCCACTTGGCCGATTATAGAGAGGAGGGAAAAGGAGGGGATGAATGTGATGATAGTTAACTTTAGTTGGTAAACAACTTCTAACCACTTTTCCATGTGTCATTTCTTTATTGCACCAACACATTAATTAAACTTGAAAGCAACCACTTGGCAATTGTTTAAGGGAGAAAAATCAAAATCGAAGATAGAAGTGGAATTTGAAGATGCGAACAAGATAATTGAGTCCAGAACGTCAAAATTAGTAGGAATAGACTCTAAACATGAAATGTGTCGGGGTTGACTTTTTGGTCAAAGTCAACAGTTGAATTTTTGGAAGAAAAGTCAAACTTAAAACTTGGAGATAAATTAAAGAAACAGAGGAGCCCATGATGTTGGGAGTATCAAATTTACTAGGAATCGACTATAAACTCAAAAATTTGAGTTTTCGGGTCCGAAAGTTAAAGATTGGATTAAACACGCAAAACAATGAATTAAAAACGGGACCCACAAGGGCCAAATCTGCTAGAAATTCCAGCACATGGGCAACCACCTAACCTCACCCACTCCTCACCAACTCTCACCTAATCTTAACTACTCTCTCTCTCTCTCTTAAATATCATTTTAACCAAAGAAAGGAAAAGAAATGAATTGTTCTCTTCATTTCTACCTCATACCCGACCAAATAGAGAGAGTGAGAGAAGAGAGGAGTATTTTCGGCAGCCATGGAGGAGAGGAAGGGGAGTTTTTGGTGAGACATTAAAGCTACATAATCAAGCTAAGAAGAAGAAGAAGGTCTAGCAAGAAATCAAAGGTATAAAATTTCTTAAACTCAAAACTCTAGTTAGTTTATGTGTTTTGTGATGGTTGTTTTAGACCAAGTGTTGAATTTATGATTTTAAATCATATGAGGGTAGGTCTACATGATATATGATATTTTATGGTTAGATCTTACCATTTTTAGGGTTGATGGGCTTGAACAAAGAAGAGGAACCAAAACAGTTTGTCAAAGAATAATCTAGTGGACTGCTGCCCCTAATCAGAAAATTACGGATTTGTTGGGTTGCTCTGAAAATTCTGGACTTGTGATATATTGTAGTACACTGTATAAGCTTTCCATAGACTCCAGAACGGACTAATTTCGACTCCGGATGAAGTAGTTATGAAGTTCGGAAGAAGCATAATCAAAATTGCGAAAACATAATTTTTGGAGAAACCAAGCATGATGTGGAAATGACCTTATTTCTCATTCTACTTTGAATTTTCAAGTGTGGTTAGTTTGTGGAGCTAGATATATGTGTTAAGGATAAAATCCCTTTGGAATCACTCAATTAGGTTGAAAAATGGGCAAGTTATGGGATTTCTACCAAACTACTCAAAGGTAATAAAAACTGTTAAAATGACAGTTTGTAACAGCCATTTCCGGGACAATTTCCGGGAGCTTAACATGTCCAAATATGGATTTTGATAGATGAAAACTTTAGTTCGGAAAGATACGAATCCAACAAAATTGATGGATCATTAATCGGAGTTATATATTTCCTTCTACATAAGTTTTGGTGAAGAACTCCAAAACTGCCAAATGACAAAAACAAGCTGCCAAGAATTTTGTGAGGGATGTTCTGTCAACTTTTCTTGTGAGAAAAAATCCGACCCTTTGGGAAATGAAAATATATGATATTATGTAGCTCGTGTCCAAAAATGAGCTGATTCCGAGTTAAAACGACCATGTTACGACCATTACAATTTTTGTGATTTTCCGACGAAAATCGCTATAACCGGAGTTCTACAACTCCGATTGCCACGAAATTTAAATTGGAGCATCACGTTAATATATATAAGGTTATGCCACGAGATGGGAATGTTTGGAGTTAAGCACGAGGTAGCTAATTTCTTAAGCTACGCACTAGAAATGATTTTTGAAAAATACTAAAGGAAGTTAGAAAATTACGGAAAAAATAATTTTTATGTATGAAATATGTGTATATGTGTTTGGACAAAGGATAGGAAAATAATAAGTTGATTTGGTATTTTCGTGACACGGATATAGAATACAGCTTGTTGGATTATATAATTTGTGATTCCAGTTTGCTGGATTGAGAAATAGTTTATGAATTGAAAATATGTTGAATCCAGTTTGCTGGATTGCAGTTTAGATTGCTAGATTTGGAATTCAGGTTGCTAGATTTGGAATCCAGGTTGTTGAGTTGGCAATTTAGTTGCTAGATTTAGAATCCAGGTTGCTGGACGAGTATTTAACTTACTAGGTGTTAACGAATAACTTATGAAATGAAAAAGCGAATGTTAAATCATATAAATGTGATTCTATGGTATGGTAAAGTGCTTAGGCAGAGTTTAATTGAACTTAGACTCCAAATTTTGTCCGACTAGACCGTCAGAATGTTAGTTTTATGTCGGGATCAAATCAGACTGAAATAGTTTGACCTGATACTGAGTCTTATGTGTGTTATAGAATGATAGGGTTATGTATTATGTGTTTAGGTTATTCAATGTATATATATATATATATATATATTATATTATTATATTGTGATGATATTATTATAATATTGGAGATCTATATTACTAATATTAGGTCTTCGGGTTTTGCGATATAAATTGCGTAGCGGTAATCAACGGTTTAGGCAAGTTTCTTTGTACTTAACTATAATAAGAGTATTTTATTCAAGCTTATGGTTAATCATTGCTGATTACCACGAAAATTGTATTCTGTATATCTTGCATGTTTAAGTCAGGTATGAAAGGCTGATCACCTTCATTACCAGTTGGTTCAGAAATGTTTGTTCATGTTTAAAACTTGTTCAGTCAAAAGTTTGTTCGTGCTAGTTCTCAATTATATTGATGAATTATAGCCAGCTTATTATTCATACTCTTCAAAAATGATATATCGTTATATTATTGTATTTAAACTTGCTGGGCAACTTTCATGCTCAACCTTGCTATATCATGATAAAACATTGCAGATAAGGCGAACGTGTTCGGATACAGGAAAAAGATAATGCCAAGTTCAGCTTGGGATATAAAGTGCGGCTAGTTTGTAATAGCGTATTTGGATAAATGTGTTGTATTTTAGATAGTTTATGAATTGTGTATAAGTTAAGGTTACTCGACCTTAGGGAATAGTGTGTAATGTATTGTATAAACAATTTAATTTTATATCTTCCGGAAATAGTTATAGAAAAAGTATACCGGATCCGCGGTGATTTGTGGCCTGGATTCGGGGCTATCACAATCTATGCAGAAATCACAAACACATGCTATCATGATCAAATCTAAATCTAAACTTCATCTCTCGAGTTCATATAGATTATCACAGTAATTTTTAGCTAGGCAATTAAATAATTAAGTCCAAATCACAATAGACAATCCTCACGATAGAACATAATAATTGATAGTGAAGCATATTAAAATAAACTACACAATAAAATCCATCGTAATCTTAAACAAAGAATTAGTTCATGATTATTGAATTAAAACTAAGAATCCACAATTGAATAATCATTAAAAGACACAGATAGAAGAAGATGAGAAGATAAAATCTATTGTCTATAGATTTGATGCTCCCTCCTCGCTCCTACCTTGAATATTCAATTGTCTCCAACTTGCTTCAATCTCCAAAACTCATTAGAACTAGTGTTTTCTCCTATCCTACTCTAATCTAATCTAATGGAATCCTCTCCCCAATCTAATCTTTCCTCTAATTCTTGTGATTCTCTTCCTTTTATAAGTCTCTTCATATGTCTTTAAGTCCTCTTAGAAGTCCTTGAGTCAATTGGATCGAAACAATCCTTCCCGAACTTAAATTTGGACAAAATTCGTATTTTCTTGGCATACCCCCACCCCAGCGGGGGTCTAAGCTTGTAAAGGGCCCGCCCCGGTGAGCTAGGGGCCAGTTTTGTAGCATGTATGCCCACCCCAGCGGGGATTTTGTGAAAGAACATTTTATGCTCAGATGTCCTTTGGGAAATCAGCCATAACCTTTGATCCGAGAAGAGTTACGATGCCTGCCACCTATCAAATCGAAGATATCGACGAGCTCTACAACTTTAATGCTTGGAAATTTTATAAATAACAGACGAATGAAGGTCGAAATTGGGCAGGAAGTAACTGCTATGCAAATGACCACCTAAAATAGTGACGTTCGACGTCCGTTGGTTCAAATCTCATAACTCTTGCATCCAAACTATGATTAGAATGATTCAAGTTGTTACGGAAAGCTAAGAAGAAGCTCTACAATATAATCAAAGTTCCAAGCAATGAACATGAAATGAACATAAAAGCCCAAACGATGATTGATTTTCTTTTCTTTAGGATTTCATACCAATTCTTTGCTATTTTAGCACCCAAGCATACAATCTATAAAATGGACACAAAATGCATGAAAAGTAACTAAGAAACATGAGATTAAGTAACTAATTCAAGTAACAAATACCGGATAAGTAGGTATAAAACCTACTTATCAAATGGCAATTCAGCAACACCATCAGTACGATGCACGCCAAATATAGAAGATGTATTTTGATGGAGCTGTAAATATGGAAGGTTATAGGGCAGTGCTAGTATCCGTTACTGGGGAGCAGCATCCCGTCGCTGTCAAATTGTTGTTTGCCAATACCAACAATACATCTGAGTATGAATGCTGTATCATGGCAGAAAACCTTTCCCAATCAATGGGCATTAGACGATTAATTGTCTTTGGAGATTTCGAGTTGGTAATCAGACAACCCACAAGAATCTATCACACCAAAGGTCTACACTTACTGCCGTACCATCGGCAGGTTTTACAGATGGCCTTGGAGTTTGAAGAAATATCCTTATTCCACATTCCTTGGAATAGGAATGAGTTTGCGGATGCGCTAGAAACCTTGGCCTCCTTGATCAACATACCTGACAAGGAAGACATGCCAACCCTAACATTTGCCCTACAAAAGGCTCCAGTCTATAGGAATTATATTGGAGAAGTATCAGATGAACTACCTCCCATCCAACACCCTTGGTATCAACATATCATGGAGTACTTACAAGATGGATCTACACCCGCTGAGGTGAGCCCAACTGAAAGAAGGTGGATCCATCGTCTGGCTATGAAATTCTACTTGAGCAGAGATGCACTCTATAAAAGAGATGTAGGACTAGGTCTCCTAAGATGTCTGAACAAGGACCAAGCTCAGAGGATCATGGATGAGATCCATGGTGGAGTATGTGGACCACACGTGAGTGTCCCCTACTTGTAAAGAAGATCCTAAGAACAGGGCATTACTGGCTCTCTCACTCAAAGCCAATTGTGATGATCACGTCTAGAGATGTTATCAATGCTAAATTCATGGGAATGCTATCCACGGCCCTCCAAGGGAGCTCCACAATAAGAGTTCACCATAACCCTTCACAATGTGGGGAATGGACGTGATCGGGCCCATCAAGCCCAAAGCCAGTAATGGGCATCGGTTTATCTTCACCATGATCGACTACTTCACCAAGTGGGTAGAAGAAACCTCTTTCTAGAGGGTTACCAAAGAAGTCATCATTGCTTTCATAAGGAACAATGTCATTTGTCGATATGGACAAACAGAGGTAATTGTATCAGAAAATGCTAAGAACCTCAACAACAGAATGATGGAGGAGTTGTTCAGTAAATTCCACATCAAACATCTCAACTCCGTCATCTACTGTCCAAAGATGAATGGTGATGTTGAAGCGGCTAACAAAAATATAAAAAAGATCCTGCAAAAGATGTCCGCCAATCACAAAGGATGGCCTGACTTATTGCCTCTGACTCTATTAGCCTACAGAACATCATTGCGCACTTCAACTGGGGTAACCCCTACACATTAACCTATGGGATGGAAGTAGTGCTCCCCATAGAAGTGGAAATGGAATCCCTAAGAGTGTTGGTAGACTCTCAGCTAGATGAAGACCAATGGGTACAAGATAAATATCACCAATTGTCTCTAATAGATGAAAGGCGAGCCGCTGCTATCTTCCATGGTTAATTATATCAACAAAGGATCGTCAGGTCCTATAACAGAAATATCTAGCAACAGCAGTTTAAACAACATGACTTGGTTTTGAAGAAGATCATTGACAACCAAGATCAGTTTGAGGGAAAATTCATTCCGAACTGGGAAGGCCCGTTTATTGTCAATGAGGTATTGACAGAAGGTGCTCTCAAGTTACATGAAATGTATGTGGTTATATTTCAGTATATAATGATGTATGTTAGATAAATGATGTACTCGTGACGTATGGAATTTGGGTGTGAAGATAGACTAGATTTCGGGACGTTACAAGTTGGTATCAAAGCTGATAGGTTATAAACCTTAGGTAGGAGTACCTAAGACTATAATCGTAGAGAGAAGGATAAAAAGATCACCACGTGATCATAGTGACTTGTAGTAACAAATTATTATTAATCAATGAATTATTTATAGCTAATACTCTGAATGAAGGGTACTATAAAGTAGTACGGGAAGAAGAACTCAGATTGGGGTGTAAAGGATATTATATGAATTAAAGAAAATTTGTATTAAGTAAAGAAAGATTTAGAATTTGTAAAATTTTACAGAGGACTCATGTGATAGCTGAGTTGTACGAACCTTTGTTATGGGCAGAGGTTTGTGCTTGGTGTAACAACTGCTTAGCTTATTACAGTGATAATCATTGGGATTTGTCGCGCTACCAATATGTATATGGCAAACAGGTGAATCTTTTCTCATGTATATACTTGATAGGTAAAGAACGATAAGGTAGGCGCGAGTTCTTGAAACTCATACTTATGGTAAGATTGTGACTCATAATAATATGGTATGTTTTCGAACGTCTCAGTGAATGGATTCCTATGGTATGTCTGGATAGTTCTTAAACTCATATTATTGTGGGAAAGTTCTTGAACTCATAATGTGCTATAAATTGATGGATTTTACTAAGATATAGGAATGTTTAGACTGAAAATGAGTTGTTTTCAGTAGACTTAGTATTGAAGGTGCAATAGAAGATTAAGTATTGTTGTGACGCACCCAAATTCGGGTATCTTCCAACCCAACAGATGGTGCTCCACGATACTACAATCCATACAATCATTCCATTGAGATAACAACAAAATGAGTGTAATTACTATCTTTGTATTACATTTATAATAAATCCTTTCCCAGGTTCAAAATTGAATACATTTGTTGTTCTTCATAAGTATATTACATACCAATACACTAATCTATTATAGGATGATTAATTGTCCATCTTAGCCTTGCCTTTATCTCTCTTAGAACTCTCAGTTCGTTCGACTTTAGCTGCAAACATATGGTTCAAACAAGAATTAGTATAACTAGCTCAGCAAGTCTTAACAAAGAATCATATGAATATCACCTTAACAATTACATGCTTTATTTCCATATTTGAACAATTATCTACAAAGCACTATGAAACATTTGACTAGTACTTCTCATATCATAACAACAATTTCAAAGTATATATAATAGCTTGGGAATGATGAACCGGTCAATAGACCATGAACATATGCTTTTTGTTTTTATACTTGAAAAGGATATCCAGCACTAAGGCCATCCACCCGTCTTTACTTACGAGCACTCCTAGATGATTAGCCTATTGTACTCTATGTTGATCAACACTCTTACGTTAAACGTATTTACGTTCAACATTTGGCAACCTCGCGTGCCCATTGAATAATCGATGAAGATACTTTTTATTTTTATATAGACAAACTTACCTTCTCATCCATACCAAATACTAGACATAGGATAACGTTAACAGTTCTATATCAAAAGACTTGTAAACAAATCAAGCAACTCTTAAGTATTAGTCTAGCTGAGTTAAAGCAGGCATCGACTCTTTCTTTAATACCTTTCATGCATTGTATAACATGCATCACAGAAAACTTGACTAACACGAAGGTTAGGCAAGCGTTAAGAAAGACTTGCCTTCAAGCGTCTTCGAGTATACAATTCAACTATTCTCAATCTTTATAGGATCTACATGATACATTCACATATCAAACTGTAATTAGTTATCAAACAAACTAACTTTACGGGTCTAACCAACTTCTTTCTCTTCAATGTCTTATTCGAATTATCTTCATTATTAAAGTCGATTCAACTTCCTATACTTTGGTACTACTCGTTAACGTTATTACGTTTACTAACTGGCATGCAATCATCATTGGTGAATTACCAATGTTGAAGCTCATCTATAGTTTACTTATTACATTCTCGCGTTCTTTGTTTAATTTCTATTAAACCTTACTAAATCGTCTAACATTATATCCTTATAAGTGATTTAAGGTTAGCTTGATTATGAACATTATGTACCTTCATTGTCTTACCTTAAGTCTACATTAAAATGGAACAAAACCTAACTTGGTCAACATTTTTTTTACTGTCGGCACTACGCCGCGACATCCCTTACATTACAGTGGCGCTGCGGCGTCACTCTATAGAGGTTTTACCTGTACTCGGCGCTGTGGCGCATGTCCATGTACAAATTCTTGCGTTGCGGCGTGAGTCTCCAGACGTTTTTATTTTCTCTTAGCCATAGCTGGCGCTGCGGCGTGGCAAAAATACACCGAGTTGGCGCTGCGGCGCCGACTCTGTGCACCAGTTGGCCAAAATAGTCCACTTTTCTAACGAAACTCTCGGCTTCCTAATTTGTTTGTTTTACATCCAAATTGACCCATTCGAAAGCCTACAAGTCACAAATTACATCCTTTACGTGTTCATATAAGAATTTCACATTTTTGAATCCTTTAACTCGTAATTCACCTTTGAGTTCATTTTAAGCGTTCGTTTAACGTTTTCGAACGTTCAATACTCGTTTGCTTCGTTATAAGTCAGAATGCGACGATTCTTGCGCCAACGACTCTTAATTACCTTATCTCATGTGGTAAGATTGGAAACCAACATTTTCAAGTCACACGGCAAATTTTGACCTTTAATCCGAGATTTCTACGTTTTCGACGTTTGACGTCTATTTTCATAAAATTCGTCATATCTTCATTACTCGTGTTCTATAAGCCAAATCAAATAGAAAACTCCATTGATTCATCATAGTCATCCTAACCAAATAATAGGCATATTCCTTATCTGTAACGGTTCTCAAATCGTTCGTTCAAAACTAAGTTCACTTTCAAGACTTTTTACGGTTTTTACTTACGTAAACGCTTACGATTTCTATTTGGTCATGAACTATCAATGATTTGATAATTAAAAGACATCCTTATATCTCCTCAATAAACGTGCTCCACCAATCTACGATTCTTCTACGAGAAAGAAATCTAAAAAGATGAATATTACGGTTTATGAGAATTTACCTTTGAAGTAATTCACGTTCATGATAAACTTCTAGAGGTTTGTTTGGAAGTAGAATGATTAAGTTTTTCTAGCTCTTTTTCTCTCTCAATATAGGTTGAACAATGTTTACAAAACAACAAATAATCAACTCTACCTTTGTATTTATAAAAAACCAAAATGAGGGTAAAATGATCAACTTTCCCACCACCTTACTATTTCACCTCCTTTGCAACTTAGCCACCAAGAAAAGTACTTGGTGAGCAAGTTTACTACCTTTCTTGACCACCAAGTGGCCGTCCCACTCCCTTTTAGATCATCCCATGGGTTGCCCCATTGGTTTTACCCATCCTATGACCCACTAATTCGACCTGCGGTTTACTTTTTGGATTGGGTTTGACATAATTAGTATTGGGCCTTGACTTGAGCTTGTACACTTAATTCATTGGGCTTGCTATTGGTTTAAGTCCAATTAGATTATACCAAACCCTTAACTCATACTCCATTAATACGTTTTGTATTCTACGCGTATAACTCCCGTATTATCTTTGTCTAATACTCATACGACATTCATATTATACGTCATACTATTCTTTATACCATACTCATATTCATATTAGTATAATAGTCATATTTCATACGTATTATCATCGAAATGACTATACGCATTTCATTTTCCTTTCGGAAACCTCTTTCGAAAACCCTTAGGTTTTACCTCCGCAAGCGAAAACTTCATTTGCCATACCGGAAATATTATTGGAAATTCCATAATATCTTCATATTCTATCATTACATGTTTCTTGAAATTTCAAACCCTAGCTCCGAACAAAATCGGATTAATAGTGTTTTTACGAAAAACTTCTTGGAAAACCTTCATTTTTGTCTTGATAATTCACAACAATTAATCTTAGCACAAAGCCAGAATACTAACAACATATGTATATTCTAGGTCATAGAACGACCTTCGAACATCTTACTCACATAATAAATCAATTAAGTTCATTTAATTCACATAATCAAATAAAAATTTAATTCATTCAAAATCCGAAATTCTCGGGTGTTACATTCTTCCCTCCTTATAAGGATTCTATCCCCAGAATCTCGATATTCTTACATAGACAAATGAGGAAACTTTCCCTTCATTTTACTTTCGAACTCCCACGTTGCTTCTCCAGCATCGTGGTTACTCCAAATTACCTTTACTGAAGGTATTATTTTATTTCTCAAGACTTGTTCCTTCCTATCAATAATCTGAATCCGAAGTTCTTCATACGCTAAGTCTTTTTTTACTTGAATAGATTCATACTCTTACATGCATGTAGTCCAGTTTATAAAAACGCAACACAAACACGTGAAACACATTGTGGATTCTTTCCATTTCTGGAGGTAAGACTACTTCATAAGCTACCTCTCCTACCCTTCTTAAAATTTCAAAAGGTCCTCCAAACCTTGGACTTAACTTCCCTTTCTTTCTAAAACATATCTTCCCTTTCAAGGGTGATACTTTTAGAAAAACATATGAACCTACGTCAAACCTCCTCTTCTCTTGATGAGGATCTGTATACTTCCTTTGTCTATCTTGAGCTGCTACCAATCAAGTTCGTATTAGCTCAACCATGTCTCCCATTTGTTGTACCATTTCAAGTCCCAACATTCGACGTTCACCTACTTTATCCCAGCAAAGTGGTGTTCTGCACTTCCTCCCATACAACGCTTCGTAAGGCGGCATGCCTATAGTAGCGTGAAAACTATTCATCCCAACTCCCCTTGAAATCCATAACGTAAGATCTTAACATATCTTCCAGCATTTGAATTATTAATTCACTTTGTCCATCAGTCTATGGATGATACGCCGTACTCAACCTCAAATGCGTTCCCATTTGTCTTGCAAACTCCTCCAAAAGTTTGACGTGAATCGTGGATCACGATTGGACACAATCGAAACAGGTACTCCATGTCTAGAAATGATTTCCTTGACATAAAGCTTAGCTAATTGTTCTAGGTTATACCTAACTCCTATTGTTAGAAAATGAACCAATTTAGTTAACTGATCCACTATTACCCAAATAGCATTGTATCCTTTTCTTGTCGTTGAAAGTCCCACCACAAAGTCCGTGGTGATATGCTCCCATTTTCACTCCGGAATCTCTAGTGGCTGCTACAATCCACTCGGCCTTTGGTGTTCATCCTTAACTTTCTAACAAGTTAAGCACTTACTAACGTATTCTGCAATCTGCCTCTTCATGTTCGGCCACCAAAAGTTCTGACGAAGGTCTTGATACATTTTAGTACTACCAGGATGTATCGAGTACCTCGAACTATGGGCCTCACACATAATCTCTTCTTTTAACTCAGAATTATTTGGAACCCAAATTCTTCCTTCAAAATGAAGTAAACCTTCTTTATCAAGGTTATACTTAGTCTTCACGTCATCCTTCATTATCTTTTTCACACGCTCGCATTCTTCAATACTTATCTGTAATTCCTTAACCCGTTCCACTATCATTGTTTGAGTCTCTATTGATAATAACATCTCCCCCGTTTCACTTGGTAACTTAACTTCTAATTCCATCATTGCCATCTCTATTATTAACTCATTCTGAGTCGTTAACATTGATAGCTTTTCTCTACCCTTCCGACTTAACGCGTCGGCTACTACATTCGCTTTCCACGGATGATATAAGATATCACAGTCATAATCTTTTATCAACTCTAACCACCTTCTCTGCCTTATATTCAACTCCTTTTGTGTGAAGATATATTTCAGACTTTTATGGTCCGTGTATATCTCGCATTTTTCCCCGTATAAATAATGTTAACATATTTTTAAGGCAAACACTACAGCTGCCAATTCTAGGTCATGAATAGGATAGACCTTCTCATAATCCTTTAACTGATGTGATGAATACGCAATGACCTTGCAATGCTGCATGAGCACGCAACCTATTCCTCTATGCGAAACATCCCTATAAACTACAAAATTCCCCGTATCATCTGGTAAAGATAATACAGGTGCCTCACTCAACCTCCTTTTTAGTTCTCAAAAACTATTTCACACATTTATGTTCACTCATACTTCACCGACTTCCTTGTCAGATTCGTCAACGGATGAGCTAATTTAGAAAAGTCCTGAATGAACCTCCTATAGTATCCCGCTAACCCTAGAAAACTCTGAACCTTGGTTGGCATTTTCAGTTGTTCTCACTCATTTACAGTTTCCACCTTCGCTGGATATACGGATATGCCATCTTTATCTATAACATGTCCTAGAAACTGCACTCGTTCGAGCTAAAATTCATACTTGGTAAATTTCGTATACAACTTCTCTCTCTGTAGTGTTTCCAATACTATTCTTAAATGTTCAGCATGATCTTCTGGCGTCTTAGAATAGACTAGAATATCATCAATGAACACTACAACGAACTTGTCCAAATATTGCTTGAACACTCTGTTCATCATATCCATGAATGCGGCTCTGTTCCAATGATGTTCCCACTCTTTGGGTATCCACCACCCCTTCTTCATCATCTTCCTAGCTTGTGTCATGGTTAGACAACAAGAACGTCCCGGTGATTTATTTCCATAAAACACCACCTCAGATTTCTTAGAAAGCCTTAGGTTTACACTCTTTCTATAATAGTCTATTAATGCTCTATGGTTAATTAACCAATCCATACCAAGAATCACATCGAATTCCCTTAACCTTATCGGTAAAAGATCTACCAATAACCTATTACCCTTGATATCTATAAAACAATTTCTATGAATGTGTTCAATGAGAATTATCTCCTCGTTTGTTACCTTAACATCTTAATGTATTTCTAACTTTTCAGGATTTAATCCCAATTATTTAGCAAATCCACATGCTATAAAAGAACAAGTAGCACCCGAGTCAAATAACACGTAAGCATTTATTTCGTTGACTGGAATGATACCTGCTACTACGTCCTTTGATGCAACCACATCTTGGATGGTCATATTAAATGTTCGGGCTGAGGGTCTACCCAATGATGGTGTTGATCCAGTAATGACCAAATTGCCACTACCAGAATCTTTACTACCCTCCGCCCCTTTCTTCGGGCAATTTCTTGCCATGTGGTCCACCGACCCACAAATAAAACATCACCGGCTTTTCTTAGGATTAGGACAGTTGGGAGATATGTGACCCTCCCGCCCACAGTTATAACAACCAGTCTTCCCTTCACACAGACTCCCAAATGAGTCTTACCGCATGTCTTGCATGCCTCCATCCTATGTTTAGGATCCCCTTGTTTTGCCCCAGTATTCCCAGTGTTAAAATTCTTTCTCTTAGGCATATTTCCACTACCACTGGCAACCTCTGCCATATTTCCTCCCTATCTCTTACTCTTATTCTTTCTATCCATGTGGTATTGGGTCAACGTCTCACTACCACCCTCTGCTATTATCGCCTTTTCCAGAATGGTCCCATAGGAAGTACTCTGAAAAACTGATATCCTACTATAGAGCCAGGGTTTTAGGCCCTGCTCAAACCTACGAGCCTTCCTCTCCTCCATGTCCACTTGGTGTGGAGCAAACCTTGCCAATTCATTGAATTTGACCGCGTATTGGGGAACATTCATGTCCCCCTGTTTAAGTTCGAGGAACTTAATCTCCATCCTCCCTTGCATGCTAGTAAAGAAATAGTTCTCAAAGAATGCCTTCTTGAACTATTCCCATGTAACAGCACATATTCCAGCCCCACCTTGGTGAGCCTCCCACCAGTAGTTGGCTTCCCCCTTCATCTTATAGGTCTCAAAAGAGGTCTTTTGCGCCTCAGCTACGTTTGTAATAACAAACGCCTTTTCTATTTCCTTGACCCATGTCTGGGCATCCATTGGGTCAGTTGTTCCCTTGAACTCAGTTGGACCTACACTCTTAAATTCCTTAAAGGTAGTCGTTCGGGCTACCCTAGGTACTGCGGTTGCTCTACCCCCAGCTTGGTTAAATGCAGCCGTTAATAAATTAAAGAACTCTTACATAGGGTTATTAGGACCCCCCCCCCCTCATTATCATTATGTGATTCCACCTCTTGGTTACGTTGTCTTCTTCTTGGCGGCATTTTTGATTAAATAAATAATGTTCCGTTATTACTTATTTACTTACTTCGTTATTAGTCGTCAACAACTGAACAATAACTCATACACCACAAAGCAAATTAAAATAAAGACTTCCTTATATTAAAATGTTTCTTTATAGATCAGAACTATTTAAAAGTTACTTTCCATAGCGCAAAAGCTATTACATATATATCCCACGATTGACTTTTACAAAAATTGGGATTTACGAAAAGACAACCCTTTAATTATACAAAAGAGGGTTTTACGTCACTACATAAAAGTATGTACCATACTACTTCTAATACTGCCTAACAACATTCTCATGCTTCTCGTTCGCCAGAATCAACACAATGTCTCGACTTATAGTATGTCGAGTCTGTCCCGACTCAATAGAATAACAAGCTATCTTAAGCTTGAAATCCTCGTGCGCACTATCATTTATATATGACATTCGTGCTATCTTCTGGTCTTTTTCAGCTAGTTTCTTATGAAGTTCTACGACCTCGTTCTTATAGTCCCTAGCCTTTTCAGTCATGAGCACTTTCTCATCATGCTCTATCTCATAGTCTGACTCTGCAGACTCCTTCGTACCGTAGAGATCATTGATCCTTTCCTTCTTGTATTGCACCATATTGTGCAGTTGCACATTACGGTCAAGCATTGAGAGGTACATCGCCCTCATTGTCTCCGTAGGTGTTGACTCTAGGGCAGGCATCACCTTATTAATCAATGTCAGTTCCATATCATCCTCCACATCTATCATCATATTTAGATATAATGTTATTCCTATGGTCTCCTCAGAGTAGTCCTCCTCCGACTAATACTCCTCGGGCTCTGACTCTTCTAGAACCAGTATAGGTATGTCTGATATAGGTACATGTACTGTCTCAACTCGGTTAACGGACTCCTCGCTGACCACATGTATATCCCTATAAATCAAGCTATCGACCGACATCTACAATAACATATAACAAATTATTAGTACATAATACACAATGATGTAAGCACAAATCAAATTTAATCTATTTAGGGTTACTTGCCATCTTTTAAATCTTTCGGTATTGAGTTTCCTCAATACCTTATTAACTCATTTGACTCGAGTTAACTTTTTTTGGACTCTTCCTTTCCTAATGAGGTTATTAGCCTTACGTTCTTCCCCCCTTAAGTTTTATAACCTAATACTTTGATACCAACTTGTGATGCCACCAAATTCGGGTATCTTCCAACCCGACAAATGGTGCTCCACGATACTACAATCAATACAATCATTCCATTGAGATAACAACAAAATGAGTGTAATTACTAACTTTGTATTACATTTGTAATAAATCCTTTCCCAGGTTCATAACTGAATACATTCGTTGTTCTTCATAAGTGTATTACATACCAATACACTAATCTATTACATGACGATTAATTGTCCATCTTAGCCTTACCTTTATCTCTCTTAGAACTCTCAGTTCGTTTGGCTTTAGCTGCAAACATATGGTTCAAGCAAGAATGAGCATAACTAGCTCAGCAAGTCTTAACAAAGAATCATATTAATATCACCTTAACACTTACATGCTATATTTCCATATCTGAACAATTATCTACGAAGCACTATGAAACATTTAACTAGTACTTCTCATGTCATAACAACAATTCCAAAGTATATATAATATCTTGGGAATGATGAATCAATCAATAGACCATGAACATACTCTTTTTGTTTTCATACTTGAAAAGGATATCCTGCATTAAGGCCATCCACCTGTCTTTACTTACGAGCACTTCTAGCTGATCAGCCTATTGTACTATATGTTGATCAACACTCTTACGTTAAACGTATTTACGTTCAACATTTGTCAACCTCGCGTGCCCATCGAATAATCGATAAAAAAACTTTTTGTTTGTACATAGACAAACTTACATGCTCATCCGTACCAAATACTTGGCATAGGATAACGTTGACAGTTCTATATCGATTGACTTATAAACAAATCAAGCAACTCTTCAGTATTAGTCTAGCCGAGTTAAAACAGGCATCGACTCTTTCTTTAATACCTTTCATGCATCGTATAACATGCATCACAGAAAACTTGACTAACACGAAGGTTAGGCAAGCGTTAAGAAAGACTTGCCTTCAAGCGTCTTCGAATATACAATTCAACTATTCTCAGTCTTTACAGGATCTACATGATACATTCACATATCACACTGTAATTAGTTATCAAACAAACTAACTTTACGGGTCTAACCAACTTCTTTCTCTTCAATGTCTTATTCGAATTATCTTCGTTATTAAAGTTGATTCGACTTCCTATACTTTGGTACGACTCGTTAACGTTTTTACGTTTACTTACTGACATGCGATCATCATTGGTGAATTACCAATGTTGAACCTCATCTATAATTTACTTATTACGTTCTCGCGTTCTTTGTTTAATTTCTATTAAACCTTACTAAATCGTCTAACATTATCACCTTATACCTGATTTAAGGTTAGCTTGATTATGAACATTAAGTAACTTCATTGTCTTACCTTAGTTCTACATTCAAATGGAACAAAACCTAACTTGGTCAATATTTTTCTACTGCCGGCGCTGCGACGCGGCATCCCTTACATTACAGTGGCGCTGCGGCGTCACTCTCCAAAGGTTTTTCCCGGACTCGGCGTTGCGGCGCGAGTCCATGTACAAATTCACGCACTGCGGCGCGAGTCTGCAAACGTTTTTATTTTCTCTCAGCCATACCAGGCGCTTTGGTGTGGCAAAAATACACTGAGTTGGCGCTGCGGCGCCGACTTTGTGCACCAATTGGCCAAAATAGTCCACTTTTCTAACGAAACTTCTGGCTTCCTAATTTGTTTGTTTACATCCAAATTGACCCATTAGAGAGCCTACAAGTCACAAATTACATCCTTTACGTGTTCATATAAGAATTTCACATTTTTGAATCTGTTAACTAGGGATTCACCTTTGAGTTTATTTTTAAGCGTCCATTTAACGTTTTCGACCGTTCAATACTCGTTTTCTTCATTATAATTCAAAATGCGACGATTTTTTCTCCAATGACTCTTAATTACCTTATCTCACGTGTTGACATTGGAAACCAATGTTTTCAAGTCACACGACAACTTTTGACCTTTAATCCGAGATTTCTACGTTTTTGACGTTTAACGTCTATTTTCGGAAAATTCGTCATGACTTCGTTACTCGTGTTCTATAAGCCAAATCAAATGGAAAACTCCCTTGATTCATCATAGTCATCCTAACCAAACAATAGGCACATTCCTTAGTTATAACGGTTCTCAAATCGTTCGTTCAAAACTAAGTTCACTTTCAAGACTTTCTACGGTTTTCACTTACGTAAACGCTTACGATTCCTATTTGGTCATGACTTATCAATTATTTGATCATTAATAGACATCCTTATATCTCCTCAATAAACATGCTCCACCAATCGACGATTCTTCTACGAGAAAGAAATCTAAAAAGATGAAGATTACGGTTTATGAGAATTTACCTTTGAAGTAATTCACGTTCTTGATAAACGTCTAAAGGTTTGCTTGGAAGTAGAATGATTAAGTGTTTCTAGCTCTTTCTCTCTCTCAATATAGGTTGAACGATGTTTACAAAACAAAAAATAATCAACTCTTGCTTTGTATTTATAGAAAACTAAAATGAGGGCAAAATGGTCAACTTTCCCACCTCCTTACTATTTCACCTCCTTTGAAACTTAGCCACTAAGCAAAGTACTTGGTGAGCAAATTTACTACCTTGCTTGATCATCAAGTGGTCAGCACACTCCCTTTTAGATTATCCTATGGGTTGCTCTATGGGTTTTACCCATCCCATGACCCACCAGTTCGACCCGCAGTTTACCTTTTGGATTGGGCTTGATATAATTAGTATTGGGCCTTGACTTTAGCTTGTACACTTAATTCATTGGGCTTGCTATTGGTTTAAGTCCAATAAGACTATACCAAACCCTTAACACAAACTCCATTAATACGTCTCGTATTCTACGCGTATAACTCCCGTATTTTCTTCGTCTAATACTCATACGATATTCGTATTATACGTCATACTATTCTTCATACTATACTCGTATTCATATTAGTATAATACTCGTATTTCATACGTATAATCATCGAAATGACTATACGAATTTCATTTTCCTTTCGGAAACCTCTTTCACAAACCCTTAGGTTTTACGTCCGCAAGCGAAAACTTGGTTTTCCATAACAAAAATATTATTGGATATTCCATAATATCTTCATATTCTATCATTATGCGTTTCTCGAAATTTCAAACCCTAGCTCCGAACGAAATTGGATGAATAGTGTTTTTACGGAAAACTTCTCGAAAAACCTTTGTTTTTGTCTTGATAATTCACAACAATTAATCTTAGCACAAAGCCAAAATACTAACCACATCCGTATATTCTAGGTCATAGAACGACCTTCGAACATCTTACTCACAGAATAAATCAATTAAGTCCATTTAATTCACATAATCAAATAAAAATTTAATTCATTCAAAATCCGAAGTTCTCGGACGTTACAATTGTCGCAGTGAGACAATGAAGGAAGATGGAGATAAGATATTCCAAGTCATCTAGCTATGCTAGATTTCAAACTTTATTGAAATCGTGCTGATATGTACATTTTTAAAAGAAAGAATTGGTTCAACTTTTGGAACCAACATATTTTAAAAGAGCTATTCTTGGTATGTCTATGCTAATTGCTTTGGCTAGACATAAATTGATTTAAAGTTTTCAAAATGAATTTCATATCATCCGTGCATTTGATGCAAGGATGGTAAAAGGATGGAGTTGTTAATGCAATTAAACCTGGCGGTGGATGTGATCTTAGGATCAACAACCCATTATGGTATGATGTATAATGACAAAGTCACAAACTGATGAAGTCTTCAACGTACTGTAAAAAGTACGGTATCATGACGTCATAAAACGTTTTGATGTATTGCGAAAAGAATTTAAAGAAGTAGTCGATGTCAATTGAGTTGACTAGACGAATGTTTCACATTGATATCCAATTTATTGGCATGGTCTAAGCTACTTGATTCGGCTAGATAAATGGTATGTCATGTTTAATAGAAAATCGAGCTTTATTTGCAGAAGTGGTGTCAAACAAAATTGTTTTGATCAAGTCTGAGGAGAACATGGAAGAGGTAGTTTACTTTCTTTGTGATTGTAAACTGACCGTTAAAGATGGGCTTACGGCGAAATGTTGTTTAACCTAGTAAGAGTTCATGGTCGATTTTACCCCTCAATAAAAGTATGAAACATTTTAAAGGAAATTTTATATTCCTCATTATTCCTTCTACTTCATGATTCTTGATAGGCTATGGGGGTTAGGAATGAGGGAAAGATAAGAACTATGTTGAAGAGAAGATAAGAAGAAGGGTAGACTAAAATTTTGAGGACGAAATACTGTGAAAAAGGTTGAATGTGATGACCCCGGTAAGGGTGTGGTTTTAAGAAATTCCGAGAACGAAATCTTTATAAGGAGGGAAGAGTGTGACGACCCGAAAATTTGGGTTGTCCAGAATTTAAGTTTAAAGAATTATTTGTTAATAAAAATATGTTTATTAATTATTATATAACTAGGATGATTATAAGTCGGGAGGATTCTGGCTACGAGCTAGATTGATCGAGTAAGAATTTTTAAGACAAAAATAAAAAAAATTCGGGAACAAAATATTTCTGGGGAAAAAGACGAAATAGACACCATTCACCAGACGAAACCCTAAGGGTTAGGGTTTGAATAACCTAGGCCTTTCTAAGAGTTCAGTATGTCAAAATGACATTTTGTCAAAAAATTTGACGATAATATATCGTGAAAATTTAAATAAGCCGATAAAAGTTATTCTCGAAAAACGTGCAAAAATCGGACGAAATAAAAATGATGAAAAGTACTACTATGTACTTTTCAATTGTTTAACTACGCTAGGGTAAAACGTGAAGGAAAACACTTAACGCCAAAAAAATTTCATTTTTTTTGGAAATCCGAAGAATACTTAAAAGTTAATCGATAAAGGAATGATGAAATATCCAAAAATATTTGGATTCTGAGATTCACAGTTTTTAAAACTGTCGGACGAAACCCGAAATACAGAACCACGAAACTTCCAAGGGAAGTTTCGTGAATAGTAAGGAGGTTTATTGAGGAGGTGGGAATAGTATGGAGGTGTGAATAGTAAGGGGGTTAAGGGGGCGAAATGACAAAAATACTCTTAGCCTTGGTTTTCTATAAATAGTAAGCTTAAATAATTTATTTGGGATTTTAAAAATTGAACACTTGAGAGAGAGAGAGAGAGAGGTTGGATGAGAAGAAGAAAGAGTAGGAAAAGTTAGGCCGTGTGCAAACTTTGTCCGACGGGAGAAGATTAATGGAAAAAGGTAATCCAAAACCTTATCTCGTATAAATTTTCTTAAGTTTTTATGTTCAAAAACCTATCTTAATGAGAATAACCAGTAAAAGATATTAGAAATGATTTCATATGATTGAAATCATGAGAAAACAAAGAAATAAGAATTAGAAATTTAGTTTATAAATTTCTCAAGAAAGTATAAGATTCGTAAAGAATTAGAACGATCCGAGTTAATTATATGAATGAGTAGGTGAAATACGTAAGGAATGATATTCTATAACATCAAATTCTAATAAAAAGTGAAATCGTAATCCAAAATATCGATTAAAATGAAGAACGAACGAAGAACACAAAGAACACACGAAGAACACGAAGAACGTTGTTGATGGACAAATTTAAAACCATCGTAGAATAATTGTTGTTGATGGATAAGCTTAAAATCACCGCGTATAAGTTAGTTGCTTATTGTTTGGTTAGGAACGGTAGAAACGTTCATGAAGAATCGTATGTTCCCTAAACATACTCCAATTATTATTAAGCAAGTTTCTTAACCGTACTCAAAGTACATTGTGCAAGTATGCTAACTCTTGCGTTACTTATTCAATAAATATTGTAAGCTTATGGTCCTACTTATTCGTTCAATTGAGCTCGTTCGTTAAACTCTTGAGAAAAACTATTATTCATGTGAACTTAGTATTGTTCTTGAATATTGTGAAAGTATCTATGCCATTTGATTCGGCTAGATTATATGCATGTTTATAAAACTGTCCAAACTAATTGATTGGTGCAGAAATCTTGAAAACTGAGTTGAACAACCCTTAAGGTAAGGGGAATGTATGTTGTTGGAAACCCCAACATATGAGTATATTATTACTGTGGTGTTAGAAATAACTTAGAGTATTGTAGACTGATCCTCTATAGTACTTGATTCTTTTGGGTTATCAGTTTAATATTGGTAATTCTAGTAGATGTTCAATAGTCCTTAGTAACTGCTCAGTGTAAATTATGATCCAGTCGGATACCTTGATAGTCTTTGAATTCATATATATCAGTTGGTCTATATTGAATTATTGTTCTTATTCCAAGGATTGTTGATATTCATTATTCATGACATTATGCTGAAACTCTGAACTATCTTAGAGATTATACTTTGATATTTCACACTCGTGTTATAAAACTCTTTACCCTTGTTGTATATTACTTGCTTGGCAATTTGTGCTTATTCTTGCTTTTTTAAAACCTTTCAGTTAAGGCGGAACATGGAGGTGTATCTGGTAAAGACAAGGGCAAGGGCAAGGCTACCGACTAGCTTGTCCCTTTTATGTTTAAATTTATTATGTTGTATTAAGACTATTTCAAGACTATGTTTAAGCTTATGTAGGATTATGTAATAAGTCTTTATTCGATATTATTATGTAATCTATTAAGCACTGTTGGTTGCGAGACTTGGGGGAATAATTATAATAAAATATTGTATATTATTCTAAATTAGATCTTTCGTTGTAAATATATGATTTTAGTTATTCTGGTAATACTTTGAGCACGTGATGAACCGAATTCGAGTGACCAAGTGGAGGTTGGAATTTGGGGGCGTCACATGTTGGTATCAAAGTTGTAGCTATAAACCTTAGGAACGAGAGTCCTTAGATTATAACTTAAGAAATCTTAAAGGTTAGGAAGGGATAAACTCATGTAGGGTTTTCCCTGAGAGACTTAGTGTGTTATAAAATGTAACTTCATTCTATATAATAAACTTATGTTTATTTAACCTTCTGATGGAGTTGTTGTTTGTCTTGTCTTATGTTGGTGATTGTAGGATGACTTACATGGGAGGACCTAACCGAGTAGTAGAGGAGGAGCCGCGTGATATCCACGTAGTCTATGAGACACCTTTGATAGCGGAGCCTATATCGGTAGTTTCCCCTATTGATCATGATTATGAGGAGGAGGAGATGGAGCCTCTACCTGAGGAGTCAGATGCAGAGGAGGAACCTGTGGAGGAGGAACCCGAGCCCATGGAGGACTCCGACGAGTTTACTTTTGAGGATCGGATGCTAGGAGAGTATGAAGAGCAGATTTTGGAGTTAGGATGTAGAGTCGAGGAATTAGAGACTGAGACTCTTAAGAGGCAACTAGTATGCAGATGATGGAGGTAGAAATTGCTCACCGTAAGGAGGCATGAATCCAGATGGGTGCCTTGTTTCAACGATCGGTGGCGAGGAACGTTGAGTTAGCAGGGAAGCTAGAAGAGATGGAGCAGAAGATTTTGAATGAGAGGACTGAGAATGAGACTTTCTGAACTCAGTTAGAGATAGAAGTGATGGATAGGATCCACTTCGAGGAGAAGTGGGAGGATTCTAATGACAGAGTGGGTAATCTAGAAGATGAGGTGTGGTGCAAGAGGAGGAAGATGAACAAGATGGGCTATGCCCTACGCACGGCTATGGAGAGGTTGATTGATGGGGTAAATCGCTACCCAACTGAGCAAGGGCAGACCCGACATACCATAAGTTGGGATATGGTGGCACACATCACACAGAAGGAGTATCAGAACGCCGTGGAGCGTGGAATGTTAGATTGAGTCTAGAGGTGAAATCTCAGTAATATAGTAGTTTTATTTATGTGTTGTTAATATGTTGTTGTAATCTCAATCTTTTGTGTAAGATGTGAGATGATGGTAACCCCAACTTTTGAAAAATGTTAGAGGGGTAGTAAGCTAGTGGTGACCCCGTCTTTTGTGATGTTAGGGGATATGTGTTTTCATTTATAGCAGTATGCTAGAAAAGAACGTTTATTGTAACCATTTGGCATATGAATATAAATGATCTTATTTCAGAAACATGTTATAAACTTTTAGTTCTTTTCATTTGAGAAATGTCTAAATATGATAGTTAGATAATAAGACGAAAAATTTTGTGATGCAAAAAATGTCGCCCAAATATATAATAATTGTCTAAGAAGAGTCAGTTAATGATGAGAGATGACCCGTAGATCCTATACAACAACTAGTAGATTTATTGGGAGAAGCTCTGAGGGGAAGAAATGAAACCGTACCACCCATTCCCCAATCTATCCCAGTAACAACCTTCAAAGACTTTAAGAGTGTAGGACCCCCAGAGTTCACGGGAACTACTGACCCGATAGTTGCACAAACCTGGATCACAGAGATCGAGAAGGCCTTCACTATAGCTCGTGTGGGTGAAGACCAGAAGACAGTATTTGCCACATACATGATGAGGGGCGAAGCAAACTATTGGTGGGAAACTAATCAGCAGAGAGCGGGGGAAGGAACGATAACATGAAAGAGGTTTACGACGCTATTTTTTGAGAACTACTTCCCAAAAAGTATGAAGAGTAGGATGGAAGTAATGTTCCTAGAGTTAAAACAAGGACATATGACGGTGGCGCAATATACTGCTAAGTTTAATGAACTAGCGTAATTTGCGGAGCAACAAGTTGGGGATGAGGAAAGGAAGGCGAGACGCTTCGAGCAAGGATTGAAGTCGTTGTTGTATAATAAGGTATCAGTCTTCTAGATTGATTCCTTTACGACCTTTTTAGAGAAGGCAGTCATTGCGGAAGGTGGCAGTGAGGCCTTAAGTCTATATCATAAGGAGAAGAAGAACAAGAACACTAGTAATGAGCATCGTGGAGGAAGCAGCAGTGGAGGGAGTAATTCTGGAAAGAGGAAATGAGGAAAAAACAACTACAACAACAATAACAACCGAAACAATAACCAAGGTGAAAGTCACCAGGGAAACTTAAAGAAGAGCACCGAAGCTTGCAACAAATGTGGAAGAAGGCATCAGGGGTAATTCTGGAAAGAGGAAATGAGCAAAAAACAACTACAACAACAATAACAACCGAAACAATAACCAAGGTGAAAGTCACCAGGGAAACTTAAAGAAGAGCACCGAAGCTTGCAACAAATATGGAAGAAGGCATCAGGGGTAATGCTGGAAGGGAAAAACCACTTGCTATAATTGCGGTCAAAAGGGGAACATCTCGCCAAATTGCCCAAAGACAAAGAAGATTATAGGATGTTTTGCTTGTGGATCGATAGAGCACGGGATAAAGGATTGCTCGAAGAAAGGAAGCGGTGGAGCTGGCCGAGGCCAAGGAGGAGGAAGTAAGTTAATGATTGGTGGACCTGCATAACCCAACCGATCGACTGCTCGAACCTTTAACATGACCTTCCAGGACGCCGCAGCTGCGAAGGACATGGTGTCAGGTATAATCCCAATCAATAATATAAATGTTTATGCATAATTTGATTCGGGTGCCCCCTGTTCTTTTGTAGCTGAAGAATTTGCTAGTAAATTTAGTACACCCCAAGAACGTTTAGAAGATTCCTTGAACGTAGAAGTTGCGAATAAGGAGATAATTCTTATAGATTTCATTAATCGAAATTGTCAGGCAAACATTAGAGAACATGAACTGAACATGGACTTGATTCCTATTAGACTGGGAGAATTTGACGTAATACTGGGAATGGATTGGTTATATACCCATGCAGCAATAATTGACTTACAGAACAAGTGTGTGAACCATCAGACTGTGAGTAAGTCTAAGGTAGTGTTTCATTGAAGCTCATCGCTTACGCAATCGTGTTGTGTTACGATGATGCATGCCAAGAAATTGTTAAAGAAATGATGTGTAGGTTATTTAGCTTACATCGTAGATACTCGAAAAAATGGAGTAGAAATTAAAAATATACCCGTAGTGAATGAATTTCAAGATGTGTTTACGGATGATCTTCCTGGTCTTCCTCCAGGCAGAGAAATCGAATTCGTAATAGACTTAGCACCGGGAATGGCATAAATTTCAAAAACTCCATACCGTATGGCGCCAGTAGAAACGAAGGAATTGATAATACAACTCCAAGAGCTATTAGATAAGGGTTACATTCGACCGAGTGTGTCTCCTTGGGGAGCACTAGTGTTATTCATGAAGAAAAAGGACGGATCGATGAGGCTCTGTATCGATTATCGAGATTTAAACAGAGTCACGATCAAGAATAGATATCCATTTTCGAGGATAGATGACTTATTTGATCAACTGAAGGGAGCAAAATATTTCTCAAAGATCAACTTACGAACATGATATCATCAACTGAAAGTGCGGGATGAAGATATACCAAAGAATGCGTTTCAAACCCGTTATGGACATTACGAGTTCTTGGTAATGTCATTCAGTTTAACTAATACTCTGACAGCATTCATGGACTTGATGAATCGAGTTTTCAAGCCATACTTGGATAAATTTGTAGTGGTTTTCATCGACGACATTTTAATCTACTCGAAGACAGAGAAAGAACATGTCGAACATTTAAAGATTGTTTTGGAGGCACTACGAAAGGAGGAGATGTATGCAAAGTTTTAAAAATGTGAATTTTGGATGAAGAAGGTTCAATTTTTCGGTCACATGGTGGATGAGAATGGAATCTCAGTAAACCCCGAAAAGGTTAAAGTAATAAGTAGTTTAGAACAACCGAGAACACCAACGGAGGTGATAAGTTTCTTAGGGTTAGCTGCGTACTATCAAAGATTCATCAAAGATTTTTCTAAGGTAGCAACCCCGTTAACTAATCTGATGAGAAAGACAGTAAAATTTGTATTGACCGATAAATGCGAAGAGAGTTTTCAAGAGTTAAAGAAGAGATTAAGCGAGGCGCCTGTATTATCCTTACCAGATGATACAGGAGGGTTTGTAGTGTATAGTGATGCATCGCATAGAGGACTGGGATGTGTGTTGATGCAGCATAAAAAAGTCATTGAATATCGACAATTGAAGGATTACGAAAAATGATACCATACTCGTTACTTAGAGTTAGCGGCAATAGTTTTTGCGTTAAAAATCTGGAGACATTATTTGTATGGAGAAAAATGTGAGATATACACAGATCACAAAAGTCTGAAATATATCTTCACACAGAAGGAGTTGAATATTCGTCGGAGAAGGTTGTTAGAATTAATAAAAGATTATAACTGTGAAATTCTTTATCACTTGGGAAGGCAAACATAGTTGTCGACGCTCTGAGTATGAAGGGAAGGGATAAATTGTTTCAACAGACAACTCAGGAGGAGTTAATAAGAAATATGGAAAAGTTGGAAATAGAAGTGAAAGGACCCGAGAGGTCTAAAGAAAAATTATTTATAATAGAAGCTCGTCCGATATTGTTGGATAGAGTAAAGGAAACACATGAGAAAGATGGAGAATGTGAGAGAATCAGGAAAAGGATCACGTAAAATAAGGAGGAAAAATTTTGAATAGATAAAGACGGTATCCTAAGATTCGAAGGGAGAGTGTGGGTACCGGAGGTAACCGAGTTGAGAGAGGAGAATTTGAATGAAGCACAAAATACGGCATATTTCGTTCATCCGAGAGGCACTAAGATGTACCGAGACTTGAGGCAACATTTTTGGTGGCCCAATTTGAAACAAGAAGTCGCAGAGTGTGTTGGTAGATGTTTGACTTGTCAACACGTAAAAGAAGAGCATCAACGGCTGAGTGGGTTGCTACTACCGTTGGAAATACCAGAGTGAAAATGGGAACATATTACGATGGATTTCGTGGTAGGACTTTCGGTCATGCCGAAAGGGTTGGATGCCATTTGGGTTATTGTGGATCGACTTACAAAGATTGCGCATTTTCTACCGATCAAGATCCGCTACAGTTTGAATCAGTTAGCGAGTCTGTAAAGGAAATTATTTCACGACATGGAGTTCTGGTATCGATTATTTCTGACCGATACCTGCGTTTCACGTCAAAATTCTGGAAAAGCTTGCAAGAGAGGATGGGAACATAATTAAGGTTAAGTACTGCTTATCATCATCAGACAGACGGACAAAGTTAGAGAACAATACAAACGCTAGAAAATATTCTTAGGACTTGCGTGATGGACTTCAAGGGGAATTGGGATGACCACCTACCCTTAGTCAAATTTACGTATAATAATAGTTACTATGCGAGTATCGGTATGCCACCGTATGAAGCTCTTTACGAAAGGAAGTGCAGAACGCCATTATGCTGGGATGAATTCGGCAAAAGACAAATACTCGGACCAGAGTTAGTACAACAAACCACAGATGTGGTGACAGTAATAAGGGCTAGACTAGTGGCAACTCAAAATCGACAGAAAAAGTATGCCGATTTGCATCGGCAAGACCGAGATTTTGAAACAGGCAGTTTTTTATTCTTGAAGGTATCTCCATGGAAGGGAAGGATCCGTTTCAGCAAGAAAGGAAAACTGAGTCCAAGATTCATAGGACCGTTCGAGATACTCAAGCGAGTGGGCGAAGTAGCATACAAAGTTGCACTACCACCTGAGTTGGAGCGCATCCATAACGTGTTTCACATATCCGTGTTGCGTCCGTACAATCCTGACTACAAGCACGTGATTTCTTATGAACACATTCAAGTGGAGAAGAATTTAGCGTACGAAGGGATTCTTGTCCAAATTCTTGATAGGAAAGAGCAAACCTTGAGAAATAAAGTTATTTCCTCTATAAAAGTACTTTGGCGTAACCACGATGTTGAGGAGGCTATGTGGGAGTTAGAAGATAGGATGATAAGGGATTATCCCCATCTATTTGTGTAACCTTGTAGCAATTCCGGGATGGATTTTATATAAGGGGAGGATGATGTAATACCCGAGAATTTCCACGTATTATAAAATGAATATATTAATGGAAATACTATTTATGTGAATATAAGTGTTATTGTTTTATGAGTTGGTTAATACAATTGATTCGTGCTATGTTAATGCGTATTAAGAAGAGTGATTTGATAATGTGGATTTGTGGAATGCCTTGTGTGGCATATCATGAAACGAGGAAATCCATTAAGCAAATTAAAATGGGAATTTGGAAGTATAATCGCGTTGAACGTGTGATATCATATAAGTAATCAAATACACTCGTAGACACAAAGTAACATTTTGTGGACATCAATTCGAGTCTTATATAATAAGTTTACCAATGAAAATTTGCATGGGCTGAAGATAAACCTGTCTTGGCACTGTCAGGGCACGACAAAGTTGCGCCGTCCAAGTAGTTAAAACTGGCGCAGCTGCGCCAACAGTCAATTGGAGTTGGTTACTTTCTACTGTAGCACTGAATTGGAGACAATAATGTTATATGAGTAACATGGATGAAACCATATGATATGAGTATATTGCAATTAATTATGTTATGTCCAACAACGAAATTGTTATACCATTAATTAATATTAAGTAATCGTGGGAAAATATTGATTTCTTTGTAATTAATTAATAATATGTGATTAGTACTATTTGCAATATATCTAGAAATGTGATAAGAATATTATCAATAATTAATGGTTATGAAAATCCATAATTTCATCAATAAGAAATAGATTAAATAATATTGGTGGTAATTAATCAAGGGAGTGAATAATCTATTTATTTTACATAAAACAAATAAGTAAGTTATTAATATAATAAGGATTATATTGATTGTCATGGGCACATGAGAAACGATTAAAAATATAACTATATAGTGTGGTGTGACATTTATGTGGCTATATATTAAGTCTTATAGAACTGTATTGTATTAGGCAACGTGATTAAACATATTGGAACTATATGTTATAAATACATTATGAAATATCTATGTGACAATATGTATATGGGTATATATTAAAATAATATACCATGAACATATTGTCAACTATTATTTTAATAAAGTGTACCAGTGTGATAAAATATACATGGATTATATGGATATTGCATAACATCTACTACCTTGAAATGTTAAGTCACATTGTGACCTTAGGTTATAATATATGGTTGATATGTGTATTAAAATATAACATAAGAGTGAGAATGTGTAAGATTATACAAGAATGTTGAGTTATATTGGATTGTCCCAAATTGAGAGTCCCATTTGCTCCAAATTTTCCAATCACGTGTAGAACAAACACTAAGGCCTATGTTCTTCCTTTTCTTCCAAAACCTCCTAACTAATAATCATGGGGGGAGTGGTGGTCATGATGCAAATCACCAACTAATCACCATCTCCTTGTTAACCTTCATGCAATTTTTCAATCCTTTGGTTTGATTTCTTGAACAATGGCTTGGCATGGTCAATGGATTTCTTATATAATGAACACTTCCCTTTATTCTTTGTGTTGCTTGAGTTGGCTGAGAATTTTTAAGAGATTGAGAGCATTCTAGGGCATTGGGAGTTCCTTAGGAGAAAGCTAATTCAGAATTATAGAGGTATAAGTTCTTTTCCTTGCTTCCATTTCATTCTTTGTACAAAATGGAGTTTGAGTTCTTGAAATCCAAATTCTTGATTTTGTGAAATTGGATGTTAATAAGGTTGGGTATTGATTATATAGTTGTTATATGACCCTACAAACATGTTTAAACTGATACATGAGTGTTTATGAATGATTTCATGAGTAAATTTTATGGTTTGGCTAACAATATGCCGAAGCAGACTGCTACTGGTTTAAACCAGGCACGACGCAGCTACGTCGGATTTATACTTAGGCGCAGCGCAGCTGCGCCAGCCTTTGAATTCTGTTTTGAGTTCTATTTTGAAATCTGTCAAGCATTAGTTAATCATTGTGACATATACTAGCATGCAAACATGTGTAAGGGGTATATATAGATATGTGAACCAATGTGAGCATGTTTAGACTAGATTGGCAGATTAACGAAAGTGTAGAATTTAACATTAATTTAGGGACTTAGGAACGAAATTATTGTGTATGTATGCCATGTATGTATACTAACTTTGCAAGCATGTTAGTATGACTTATAAATGCATGAATAAACCTTTAGTTGGTGTTTATGAGGTTAGTAAGGAAACATGGACATATTGAACGAATTTGTAAACTTTACAAAGGAAAAATACAACTTTTGAAACAAATGTTAATGCACTACCTTGGAAGATAGAATCTGACCTTTATAAACAAATGTTAATGCACTACCTTGGAAGAGAGAATCTGCTATGCTTATGTATCATGTTTCAAGAAAAATGTAAACGAAGTATATTTCCAACAAAGGTGTTATTAGTTTCAAATATGTGTTATGAATACTAACAAGCATGTCTAATATGAGTGTTATGACTACCTTGTATGTTTAGAGATCAATCGTGACAGACTTGGTGGTTTTATGACCTTGAATGGCCTTAAATTGTGAAATAATCAATTTAGAATTTTATTATGAAAGAAGGAACCTAGGTTGACTTAAGAAGCATGAAAAGACCTTTAACATAAAAAATATAACATGTGTGATAGTTTTGGTCAAGCTGAACAGAAGCCACATGGTAGCAGCTGAGTCTAGGATTAGCCAGGGGACGGCGCAGCTGCGCCGGTCCTAGGCTTAGCCATGGCACAACTGCGTCGTGCAGCAGTCAGAAATGACTTGTGATTTTGAACTAATGTTTGAAGTATGCCTATATGATTACTTTAACTTGTAATATATGACTAATATGCTATGTAATGTGTTAAGAAGCATGCTATGTGGTGTAAATGAAGGATAATTTTAACTCTCGAATGATAAGTCCAAGAGGATGTTTGCATAATATCAAAACAAAGCTACGTAGGGTGAACTTGTGATAATGTATAAACTGATTTTGTACCATGTATGCATACTTGAATCATGTCAAGCTTGTTTAAAGACTGTGTTAGCTAATGAACACCTTAAACATATAATACGCTATAAATAGGATTCGAAAGTGTTGATTTCTTAACGTGGATAAACTACGCGTAAGGCAAGTTCCCTAAACTTACTCCAATTATTATTGAGAAAGTTCCCTAAAAATACTCCAATTATTATTGAGCAAGTTTCTTAACCGTACTCAAAGTTCATTGTGCAAGTATGTTAACTCTTGCGTTACTTATTCAATAAATATAGTAAGCTTATGGTCCTACTTATTCGTTCAATTGAGCTCGTTCGTTAAACTCTTGAGAAAAACTATTATTCAAGTGAACTTTGTATTGTTCTTGAATATTGTGAAAGTATCTATGCCATTTGATTCGGCTAGATTATATGCATGTTTATAAAAATGTCCAAACCAATTGATTGGTGCAGAAATCTTGAAAACTGAGTTGAACAACCCTTAAGGTAAAGGGAATGTATGTTGTTGGAAACCCCAACACATGAGTATATTATTACTGTGGTGTTATGCATAACTTAGAGTATTGTAGACTGATCATCTATAGTACTTGATTCTTTTAGGTTATCAGTTTAATATTGGTAATTCTAGTAGATGTTCAATAGTCCTTAGTGACTGCTCAGTATAATTTGTGATCCAATCATATACCTTAATAGTCTTTGATTTCATATATATATATATATATATATATCAGTTAATTTATATTGAATTATTGTTCTTATTCCAAGGATTGTTGATATTCGTTATTCATGATATTATGCTGAAACTCTAAACTATCTTAGAGATGATACTTTGATATTTCACACTCGTGTTATAAAACTCTTTACCCTTGTTGTATATTACTTGCTGAGCAATTTGTGCTAATTCTTGCTTATTGAAAACCTTTCAGTTAAGGCAGAACAAGGAGGTGTATCTGAGAAAGACAAGGGCAAGGACAAGGCTACCGACTAGCTTGTCCCTTTTAAGTTTAAATTGTTTAGGTTGTATTAAGACTATTTCCAGACTATGTTTAAGCTTATGCAGGATTATGTAATAAGTATGTATTCGATATTATTATGTAATCTATTAAGCACTGTAGGTTGCGAGACTTGGGGGAATAATTATAATAAAACATTGCATATTATTCTAAATTAGATCTTTCGTTGTAAATATATGATTTTAGTTATTATGTTAATACTTTGAGCACATGATGAACCGAATTCGAGTGACCAAGTGGAGGTTGGAATTTGGGGGCGTCACAACTACAATCCCCAGTGGGGGTGTCACGCATTTTCATCCGTTGATGTACATGTCAACGAAGGTCAAACAACCTTCGCAGCACTCAACCGATGGCAAGTAAACCCATCGGAGCATCAAAAACCATCCGATGATTTTAGTCGTTGATGCACATATCAACGAAGGTTAAGCAACCTTGGCAGCACTCAGCCGATGGCAAGTAAACCCATCGACGCATCAGAACCCATCCGATGACTTCAACCGTTGATGCGCACATCAACACATATCAAGTGGCCTTGACATTATCCTCAGTAGTGATTTAATCCGTTGATGTACATTTCAACGAGGGTCAGACAACCCTGACCAACACAAACTGTTGGTAGTAACTCCAACAGAACGCTGGAAAGACTTGGCGATACAAACGAGGGAAAAATATCCTCATCGGGGAGGATCGATGAGGGAATATGTTATACACATCCTCAAAAAGCTAAGTATTTCCCCACTGAGTTTCTTGTACATGAGAGGAACATCTATGGTGGAAAATATGTACCAAGGATTAAGGACTGTGGTGATAACCCCAACGTCAACATCCTTGAAGTTCCTGAGAACTTTGGAGCACACATCCAAGTAGTTCGTCAGGGTTCTCAGTGATAACTCCAGTACCCATCACAAGTTATGGGGGTAACAGTCATCACATCCTATTGGAAAACAGTCTAACAAACCACATACATAATACATTTGCATCATGTTGCAGTACATTGCTTCATGAATATCTTATTGCATTTCAAGTGTCTAGTATTCTTTATCCTAACCATGTTGTTACAATGCATGAATATGATAAAGAGGGGCATCTATAGACATTTAAAATTTTGCATTCCTGTTACTAACATTGCAGGACGGTATAATCGTCTTTCAAAGATAACCCTGGAAGACAACCAACTCAGTCCCAGAGAAAACCTCTGGATACCCACTCATTTCCATCTCGGAGACAACCCCGAGATATTCCATCATAGTCCCGGAGACAACCCCAGGATCTTCAGTTTCAACCTCGGAGATAACCCCGAGGAATGCAGTTGCAGTTTCGGAAATGCCCTTTTCCGCTTCCAGTAGTTATCTTCAACACTCGGCGATAACCCCCGAGGCACTCATTCCCCAAGCCCGGAGATAACCCTGGGTGGTCAGGAACACCTTAGAAACAACCCTTAGGATGGTCAACATTTGCAACAGTCCAATCTCAGAGATAACTTTGAGCAACGACCGCTAAAATAGCTCAAACCAAAGATAACCCCGATGAGGGAAAAACCGTCATTTGCCATCTTAATCCTACATTATGTCTTCTCAACAATATTCAAACATACATTCTATACAGACGTGTCTTGCAAGAACAAAAGAGCTCCAATCCCGAGTGAATACTACACAAGACAACACACTGGATATAATTTGAAGCTTGAAGACCAAGGGCATGTTCCCATCTTCCTGACTTCGTACAACTTCTAATCCTATGTCATTGTGTAGGTCTCGATAACAGTATGCCATAAAAGGTATTATACACCTAGATCAGATGCCCGTATAGAATTTATGAAAGTTCGAGCGAACATCACGTTTCACACGTGCACGTATTTAGAGACGGCGGGACTCGCAAAACCCGGGGCACCCCTGGTAGCTGCAGGTGCATCTGCGGCTGCCGTAGGTGCACCTGCGGCTCCTCCCTTTATAAATAGAAGGCTTGGGGCAGCCTTTTTGAAGAGAGAAAAGGCAAGAAAGCCCTGTCCAGTTTGCTCTGTACACACTATAAACTGAGTACTTTCTCATTTTAAACACTTGTGAGCTTCTATATTGTTATATTTTTACCAGCGGCAGCTGAGTGTTCATCCATTTAAAGTCATTGAAGTCTTCTTTGGCATTCCACTGTAAGCCTTCTTAAACTTTCTAAAGCCTTTCTCCAGTACTGTGCACACACAATTCTGCACGTTTAGAGTCGTGTTGCGTGTGTATGCCCGAACTTTGGTCCATGGATTTTTTTTCTTTTTATAGATATATATATTTATATTATATATATATATATATATACTAACATCATCGATTTATGCCACGATTGAGCCTGAATTTTACATCTAGAGCATTTATTGCTTTTATATATATATATATACATATATATATATATATATATAAGTATGTATATATATATATATATATATATATATATATATATATATTTACATTATAGTCTGGCCTTGTGTTTACTTCATGGTCTTTTATCGCTTTATTTACATTTATGTTAGGCCTGGAGTTTACTTCGTGTCCTTTTAGAACTTTATTTAAATTTTTTCCCGCCTGGATTTTACTTCAAGGCAGTTGATCATTTTATTGCTTTATTTACATTTTCTTAATCCCCCATTGAGGTGTTTCATGGTGGTTGATTGGGTTTTTACTGCTTTATTTATATTTGCAATCCCCCGTGGAGGTGCTTCGTGGTGGTTGATTGTCTGCACATATATATATTTATAGCTTATATATATATATAATTGTTTATAGCTTTCATATAAATTGCTACATCATGTGAGCCTAGGAATCATGTGATCACAGATTCAGTCTACTGGATCTAGATTTGGTTCCCGTGATGGACATTTTCAGCTGTACACAGCTTGTAAATTATTCAAGGTGTTTGAATGTCCTTAGACGCCTTTCATGCCCACAAGGAATTCGGCACTGCTTTTTATCTTATTTTCTCGAAGATGCTTCGCATCTCAAAAATAAAAGCAATCAAGCCGGATATAATAAATGGAAGTATCAAAGGCCTCAATTACTATTGAGCACAAGTTTTTAAAAACCACCTTTTACAAAACATCACTGCTATATCTTGTTAAAACTGTCTTTTACACAAAAATTCAAGCCCTTTGCATATACGTGTGAACGAGGCATATCACACTTCCAAATAATTGCACATTGATCCACACACACATACATTTATATAACAGTTTAATTGAAAAGTGGAGGTCACCGTGGCAACATGGATGTCGGGGGGTGCCTAATACCTTCCCTCTACATAACCAAGTCCCTGGACCCTAATGAATCTTGGTCTTACAGACCCGTTAAGCAATGTCACATCACTGGGTCAATGTGCAAACTTTTTCTCGGTTGTGATGGTACAACCATTTAAAAAACCAATTGGCGACTCTTACAGTCCAATCGTCGACATATACATGTCGGACCTTTTCACAACTTGTTTTTTCAAACAAATCTTACCTAACATGATAACACCAAAATATAAGAATAGAAAAGGGACAAATAAAAATCCCGACATCGACAAAGGCCACATAGTTCGATTGTGCCCTATACAAAATCAAGTCCAGATGTAATGGTGACACCAAAGGATGTTACGGACAAGTCAAAGTCTATGGTGCAGGGGAGAGCTTTTGTCATAACCTCTCAAAAGGCATGTAAAGTGGATGAAGTAATAACCGGTAAGCTTATTATAAACTCTCATGAAGTCTATACCTTATTATATACTAGTTCTACTCACTCTTTTATTTCACTTGCTTGTGCTCAACGTTTGAACTTGGCTTCAGAGAAATTAGATTTTGACTTATCTATTGAAACTCCGCTAGGAGAAACCTTCATTACATCCACTATTTACAAATCTTGTTTTATTCAAATTGACACACTTTACCCACTGATCTCATCTCTTTGGAAATATTTAAATTTGGTGTGATTTTAGGAATTGACTGGTTAACTACCCATCATGCTAAAATTGATTATTTTAGTAAGGTCATTAATTTTCATATTCCTATTCTGCCTGTTATACTAATTTAAATAACCAAACTATTGAAATCAATCACTATCATTTCTAACCATAAAGCCATTCGTTTATTGAAAAATGAATGTCAAGCTTTCTTAGCCCATGTCACCGATTTAAACAAAAATACGTCAAATTTCAATGATATTTTCGTTGTTAATAAATTCCCTGATGTATTTTCTGAATAACTTCCTAGTCTACCTACAGACCGTGAAATCGAGTTTTGTATTGGCCATGAACTTGATACAGAACCCATTTCCAAGACTGCATATCGAATGGCTCCTATTGAACTTTAGGAGTTAAAAGTCCAACTTCAGGAATTGTTAGACATCGACTTCATACGCCATAGTATCTCACCTTGGGGTACTCCTCTTTTATTCGTAAAGAAGAAAGACAGGAGTATGAGATTCTGCATTGACTATCAGGAGTTGAACTATGTCACTATCAAAAATAGGTACATGTTACCTCTCATTGATGACCTATTCGACCAACTGCAAGGTGCTCAATTCTTTTCAAAGAACGATCTTCGTTCTGGATATCAACAGTATAAAATTAAAGCTGATGACAGTCCAAAGATTGCCTTCAGAACTCGATACGGGCATTATAAATTTTTAGTAATGTCTTTTGGAATTACTAATGCTCCTCTTACCTTTATGGATATGATGAATCAAATATTCAAGGAAAATTTGGATCATTTCGTGGTGGTCTTTATTAATGGCATCCTCATATACTCCAAAAGTCATGAAGATCATGAGTGACACTTGGGGTCGATACTCCAAAAGATTCGTGAAAACAAACTACATGCCAAGTTGAAGAAGTGTGAGTTCTGGCTTGAGGAGATAGCATTCCGTTGTCGCGTGATCTCTAAGCATGGAATATCAGTCAACCCAACAAAGATTGAAGCGATACTAAATTGGGAGCAACCAAAGTCAATAATTGAAGTACGAAACTTTCTTGGTCTAGATGGTTATTATCAAAGATTCATAAGAGGAATTTCTTGAATTGCCACTCCATTAACTTAGCTGACTCAAAAAGATACAAAATTCGAATGAAGCAAGAAGTGTGAGAAGAGCTTCCAAGAACTCAAGAGGATAATCATTTCAGCATTTGTTCTGACCATACCATCTGGATCAGAATGATTTGTCATCTACAACGATGCTTCAGGTAGGTTGTGTTCTCATGCAACATGGAAAAGTCATAGCTTATGTCTTTCGGAAACTCAAAGAATATGAGAGGAATTATCGTACTTATGATCTAGAGTTGGCAGAAATCGTTTTCGCATTAAGATCTGGAGACAATACGTGTATGGGGAGAAAGTGGAGATTTTTACCAATCATAAAAGTCTCAAATATATCTTAACCCAAAAGGAACTCAAAATGCGACAATGACGTTGGCTTGAGCATTTGAAGGATTATGACCATACCATCCAATACCATCCTAGAAAAGAAAATGTGGTAGCTGATGCGTTGAGTAGAATATTATATGTGGGTACGAGTTTGTCAACACAAAGGCCTATTTATATGACTTACTAAGGATAAGGATAAAGTTAAAGACTCAAGGGACCCCCGTGAAGATTGCAACCATACGAGTATAATCGACTTTAATCGATAGAGTTAAAGTTCCTCAAGCTATAACCCAGAGCTGGTGAATATGAAGAAAAAAGTATAAGGTGTTGTTCCAGAAGTAAGAATCGACGAAGAAGGAATACTTTAAGTAAACTCTAGACTTTGTGTTCCTAATGACCATTATTTGAATTATAAAATCATGACGGAGGCATATAATACACCGTTTGCAATCCACTTTGGAAGTACTAAAATGTATCGTGATCTTCGACATATATTTTGTGACACCCCCAAATCCGGGTACTTCATTCCCATAATATTTGGTGTTCACTTTATAAAAAATATTCATATCTAACTACCCAATCATAATAAACCTTCCCATAAAGGATTACATTAATAAAAATCTTCCAGGTTATCTAACCTTTAAATACAATCATTCAAATGCATAAATTAAATAACTTCAATACAATAATTAAAATAAAGTCTGATAATAAAATATCAACATGTTACAAGTCTTCAATACTTGTTCATCTTTCATTTTCCCTTACTGGTGCTAGGTACATCGACCTTCTCAACTTTAGTTATAATGTTTATATAAGCAAGAATGAGTAAACAAAGCTCACTTGAAATAATAATGGATAAAATAATTACAATAATTGCCAATTAATAGGCACAATGGAACTGAATTTTTTTTTTTATCAATAGTAATCAGAATCATAAAATATTTAACTGAGGGTCATAAGACCACGAACTATGTCCATAGTTATAAGTAATCTTTCAACTTAAACTTTCACAGTCATAAGACTATAGGGACTCGTCGTACTTAGGGTGATCAGCCCTTCGTACAATGTATAATGCACAAACATTTCAACGCTAAGCGTAAATTATCCTTTAATAATAGGGTTGTTCATGTAAGTATTTAGAGTACAAGTCCGCATTAAAGTAAGTTTGGTTTGGATACATTTCAAGGTAATTTAGAATTCAATGGTCATCAACTAAGGATTAGTTGAATAAAAAGTTAATAACGTTATGCTATGGAATAATCATAACTGAATCGACATTGTAAATTATGGTCATGCTTTAGGAATAATCTAATAGCATAAACATTGAATAATCATAACATAACTTGCTTGAACAATATTAAGTCAAGGTTATTGAGAATTGAATACTAAGCATGCATAGTGAATAGTAATTTGAACAGTAAAGTTGTTCAACACTAGAATATCAGAATGTAGAACTCGCTTGCTAAATAACAAGTTACATATTAGAGAAAATTGCTCAATATCAAAAGATGAGATTTAGAAATCTTGCATCATCATGAACAACTAGATACAAGAAACTTGCTCAATAATAACAATAAAACTAACTCAACAAAAGTGTAAACTTAGAAATCTTGCATAATGTAATTGAACTAGAAACAATAATTTGCTCAACGAAATAAGTTAAAAACAAGAGTAACTTGCTCAATATAACCGAGATAGGATAAGTAAAATTGCACAATGTAACAATAGATTTAGAGAACTTACCTTGCGCGTAGATTAAACCATAACAATTCGATTCTCAATATCCTAATCATATGCCATTAAGACACAATTAGCTACTATCCATAATAAGTATCTATTTCATATACGGTTTGATGTTTAATCACATAATCAAGTTACATCAATTAAAATAATAACAACACTCCTTAAGTGTTAATTATATGTTCATTCATAGTACTATAATATCACAATAACAAATTTATATTTTTAATAGTCCTAGTATTGCGTTATATTAGCAATTACAGACTTTTGTACAACACAAAAATCATTCCTGGACCTACTGCTAACCGTCGCTGCGGTGCCACAGTTTGCACTGTGGGCCGCACTACGGCGCGGTGATGGCACTGCGGCGTGAATCCCAGGCCATTAGTCGGCGCTGCAACACGAAAGTCAAGCTTTGGCTTTGACTTTGGCGTTGAGGAGTGAAATTTAGACCTGGGGCGCTAATTTTGGCTTTGAGGAGCCAAAACTCACAAAACCCAACACGAAGAACATAAGAAAGCAATTCTTAACGATTTAATGGCTTCTAGCAGCTAAATTAACACATATAACTTATGTAAATTACACATAAACATTATCAAGCATACATATACTAATTTAAAACCACTAAACAACAATATCAGAAAACTTAAATCCTTGAAAGCCAATCTTAAACCAACAAAACTCCATTTTTGATATTTTTTGACACAATGAACACTTTAATACCAATTTGATTCCTTTGAATCACGTTCTTTTTATTTCATACCAAATTAATATATTCACAATTCAATTTTTACAATTATCATACAATAAAATACCAATTATGGTACTCTTACAAGTCACTGCCATACATATGTTCACTATATGCTAGTTATAACAATTACCATTACAAATATACATAATTTCATAACCAATTATAAGAACATGGTTTACAGAAAATTTTGTAAAAACTTTATATTAAAATAAAGAACACAGAGAACGTAAAACGTATATAGTGTTAAGATTATGGAAAAATACCTTTTGTTGCTTTGAAAGTTTTTTCACTAAGAATCGCTTGAAAACTCAGAACTTGCTTTTGAAATCCCAGCCATCTCTCCCTAAAACTCTCTCAAATTCTCTGACAACTTTTCTTCTCTGAAAACCTTTTCTTTATTTTTCTTTTCTTAGGCTTAAGCCAAATATTTTTTCACGTATAACCAAATACACCAGACGCCTAAAAACAAAACGTGTGAAACTGCCATATAATTAATATAATAATAATTATATGTCAGTTATAACATATTTAATATATATTATTTATATTTTTATTTATTTTATTTGTATTATTATAATTTAAAATTCAAAAATCCAAAAGCCATAAAGCTCCGTTTGGAAAAACCCTTTAAAATTAAACACTTAATACCTTTAAACCTTGTTTGGCAAAATTAAATTAAACTCCTTTAATTTATTTTAATAACTCCTTTTATAGTATAGTTATTTGTCACACTTTATTTAATTAAATTTTCATACTTAATTTTATTAATTCTAATTACAATTTACTGAATAAATCATTTAATCATTATAAACTCTCTAACTTAATTATTAAATTAAATTAGAATATTATATCATAATAATTAATTTCCTTAACTCATTAATTATTTATTAAACAACTAATTAACCAAATCAAAACAAATCAAATTAAACAAATATTTATTCAACGATAAACACATCCATTAAATATTTAATTAATTTAATAAATATTTAAAACTACAAATTAAAATTATGGATTATTATATATTTTGGTGGAGCAATATGAAGTCAGAGATCATAGATTTCTAACTTGTCAATGTGTCAAGGCAGAGAATCAAGTATCAAAGGGTCTGTTGTAACCACTTGAGATTCCAAAATGAAAGTGGGAACACATTAATATGAATTTTGTGACGGGTCTTCCTAAAGTTTCTCAAGTCTTAGACATATTTTGGGTCATTGTCCATAAATTAACTAAGTCTGCTCATTTGTTATATATACGAGACAACTACTCACTTAAGCGTCTTGCTCATATGTATATAAACGAGATTGCAAGACTGCATGGTATGCCAATATCCATAGTTTCTGATCGAGACCCCAGATTCACTTCATGATTTTAGGTCAGCTTGGAGAAAGCTATGGGCACTGAATTATGATTCAGTTCTGCATACCATTCCTAGACAGACAGACAATTAGAAAGGACTATTCAAAACTCTTGAATATTTATTAAGACGCTGCGTAGTTCAAAGGAAGTTGAGACAAGTACATACCATTTGTAGAATTCTCATACAAGAACAGTTATCAAGCAAGTATAGGCATGACTCCATTCGAGGCGCTTTATGGACAAAAGTGTCGTTCTCTAGTATGTTGGATGAGGTGGGTGAAACAACATTATTGGGAACACAGTTGGTACACATGAAAACAGAAAAGATTCAAATTATAAGACAACGTGTACAAACAACACAAGATCTACAAAAGAGCGAGACCGCAGAGTTTGTCTCAAGATGTCTAACTTGTTAACGTGTCAAGGCAGAGCATCAAGTACCAAAGGGTCCGTTGCAACCACTTGAGATTCCAGAATGAAAGTGGGAACACATCAATATGGATTTTGTGACGTGTCTTCCTAAGGTTTCTCAAGGCTTAGACATAATTTGGGTCATTCTCGATAAATTAACTAAGTCTTCTCATTTTTTACATATACGAGAGAACTACTCACTTAAGTGTCTTGCTCATATGTACATAAACGAGATTGTAAGACTACATGGTATGCCAATATCCATAGTTTCTGATCGAGACCCTAGATTTACTTCACAATTTTGGGTCAGATTGCAGAAAGCTATAAACATTGAATTAGATTTAGTTTTGTATACCATTCCTAGACAGACATGCAATCAGAAAGGACTATTCAAAACTCTTGAAGATTTATTAAGACTCCGCGTACTAGAATTCAAAGGAAGTTGAGAAAAGTACTTACCATTGGTGGAGTTCTCATACAAGAACAGTTATCAATCAAGCATAGGCACGACTCCATTCGAGGCGTTTTATGGACGAAAGTGTCGTTCTCCAATATGTTTGGATGAGGTGGGTGAAGCAGCATTATTGGGACTATAGTTGGTACACATGAAAATAGAAAAGATTTAAATGATACGGCAACGTGTACAAACAGTACATGATCTACAAAAGAGTTATGCTGATATTCATCGAATAGACGTGGAATTTAATGTCGGAGACCATGTATTATTACGTGTTTCTCCATGAAAAGGAGTTACGAGATTCAGATAGAGAGGAAAGACCAACCCTCAATTTATTAGTCCATTTAAAATCCCCAACCCAGTAGGAACTATGGCCTACTGACTAGCCTTACCGCCAAGCATGTCTCGTATTCATAACGTTTTTCACATATCCATTCTAAGTAAATATGTGAAAGACCCAAACCACATTATTAAATTAGAACTAGACAAGATAACAACTAATTTAACGTATAAGGAAGTACTTATCAAGATCTTGGATAAGAAGGAACATAATCTACGCTCAATGGTTTTACCTTAAGTCAAAGTTTTATGGAGAAATCATGATACAGAGGAAATGACCTAGGAGTTGGAATCTTAAATGAGAGCAAGGTATCCTCACCTCTTTAAAATGCCAGGTACATACATCAATTTCGAGGAAGAAATTTCATAAGGATTGGAGGTTGTAAGACCCCAACCTTTTATGAATAATAAATTTTTTTCTAAACAGTAAGGTGTTGATTTAATAAATGTCATAGTTATGGGTGATATGTGAAAATTTTACGAAGCAAACAGTTTGTCGAAAAAAATTCATTTTGTCGGTGAATATTCTTTTTGTCGGGGAATATTCGTACGATGGCACCGAAATAACCCATCATTGATGGACCTAATAACAAAATAACTGTCGGATATGGAAAGCGACAGAAGTAACCTTTTTTTAAAAAAAATTAACAGCAAAACTTTTACCGTTAACAATTAAAATACTAGATAATAAAAGAATAGTAGCACACGGTATTGTACACTAATAATTGCATAGTATTTCATATTATTGATTCAATAATTATCATAATAACAACTGCACAATGATTCACATTATTAAATCAATAATTGTCATAGCATAGTAATTCGTATTATTTGAAAGGATATTACTAGTTAGCACTATTGAAAATGTCTAGAAGTTCTGTCGAGGAAATGTGTTAGATTATATAATTGTGCGCCAATAAGGAGAAATCCTTATTGAAAAGCTCTTTCCTAGGAACGATATTGTTGTCAGTATTTTGAGTCTATAATATCAATAGTAAATAATTATTGAAGGATTAAAAAATGTGTTAATTAATTATGTGATGCGTAACATAACCATTAGAAGGAAATTGCCGACACTCGAAGGAAATAATGGTGATATGTGGTGTTTTGTAAGTTTGGCTTGTCCGCGGAACCCATAATATTGTTGTCTATGTGAATTTTATTTCTTCAGTGGGACCCACAGATCATCCAAGAGCTACGGTCTCACCACATTGCTAAGAGTCACTTTTACCAATAGTACTTACCCCTTCACAAATAATTAGCTGTCTCTTCATATTATCAAGGGTCAAGCCAGTTGCCTTTTCACATTGCCAAGGGTCAAGCAAGTTGCCCTTTCACATTGCCAAGGGTTAAGCCAATTTCCTTTTCACATTGCCATAGGTCAAGCCAGTTACCTTTTCACATTACCAATAGTCAAGTCACTTGTCTCTTCACATTACAAGAGCCAAACTAAAGTTCATCTATAAATAGAAGAAAGTATTCTTCATATTTTACTTACAACTTATAAGAGAAAGCTATATAGAGAAAAAACTATAGAGAGAGAATACAAGAGAAATAAGAGGAGTATTTGAGAAGCTAACACACACTAACAACACAAAGTTCTGCTATTACACTATTGCAGTATCTGGTTTCTTATTAAGGTAAATGATATTATTTTCTTTCAATACTCGTAAGGAATATTATTTTCTTTCATACTCCATATTATGGTAAGTTGTTATTCGTTTCTACAACTTTTTTCGTAAAACAGTGAAAATGTCTAAACTGTTGAAAACTTTCTTAATAGTTTGCACTTCATTTAATATCTTTTCACCTGAATCTTCCTATTGTATTTTACACGTTATAGTTGAATTGTGAATCTTATTTATTTTATTCTAGAATTTGAATCCAAGTTTTGGTCGTCATGTTGACAATTTTGACATTCTTGGACTCTAGATAAACTAAATTATAAATCTCTAATGTTTATTCTTGATGTTATTGTTATTATTATTTCTATTCATTCTTTATTTCATTGTCATTATCCTCATATTTAAATTGTGATGAAAAGTTATCTTCGACCCGCAATGCAAAAATTGACTATTATTGGTATGATTATGACCATGAATTGTGTATTGGAATGATAATGACCTATGATGTTACAGATAAAGGCTCGTGGTGAAAGTTCTCTTTGGCTCATAGTGCAAAGATGGACTGGTGTTTGGCATGATCATGACCACTGGTGATACAAATGAAATTTTTTGACACATAGTGCGAATGTAAACTGTTGATTTGCATAATTATGAACATGGATTATTGATTTGTGTTACAAAGATAAAATATGTATGATGGATTTTTAAATCATAGAAGAAAGTAGACATCATGCTCTACTTAACTCTTCTAATAAATTGCTTGTTCCACTGCAGTTATCGTTGAAAACTTATAATCTTCAAATATCTAATTTATCATTATTGAAGTCTATAGATAATTTATTCTTTATTATGTTAGTCATAATATTCTTTATCGGGCTATTTGAGGTAACTCTTTTCCCTTTTATTCCATTGTTCTTTTCAGGAAATGAGAGTGTAGCTGGGACTAGCCGGGTAATGGAGTGATGGTCAAAGCTGTAGAAGTATGTTAATACATTATAAAATAGTGGGGCAATAATTGTATTGAAAATTTAAGTGGACTGTGGATAGTGTCGTACTGGATACGGTACATTATTTGTATTGAAACTCTAAGTATTTGTGATGTCGTATTTTGCACGATAATTTAATAGTTGTAAATAGAAAAGTTTGTATTTTGATTTTGTAGTGTGTATTTGGTAACTCAAAATGGGTTGTCTGGGTGTGACGCCCCCAAATTCGGGTATCTTCCAACCCGACATACGGTGCTACACGGTTCTACAGTTCACACAAACATTCAATTGAAATGCCTCAAAAGAACGAATATGTCTGATATATATTCAAAATAATATTAACATACTCCCAGGTTCTTTATAACATTTACATTTGTCCTTGTCATAATATAAAATATTATCATTATAAAACCTATACTATTACATAGGTAATCTAAGGGTTCACCTTAGCCTTCCCTTTATCCTTGCCGGATCTGTCGGTCCGTTCGATCTTAGCTGCATTCATATGGTTCAAGTAAGAATGAGCCTAACTAGCTCAACAAGTACACAAATTCTAATAAAATGGCATGCTTGAAACATAGGAATCATATATCTTCAATAACTGAAAAATAGTTACGAAGTACTATCGATAATTCAAAATAGCACTTCTTTTTATTCAAAACATTTTACAACAACAATATTTAGTAAAACATCAATTCTGGTCCAAGACTGTGAGCATTTCATAAGTACATTGAAAAGGACATCCCGGTACTAAGTCCGTAAGTCCTATCGACGTCGGGATTTTTAGATGTCCATTTCCGTTACTTGTTCTTTGGTGTTCTCATTTTAAGTGAGATTTTTTTGAAAAAATAAGTGAAAAAGGTCTGACATGTATAATGTCGACGATGGACTGTTAAGAGTCGCCAGTTGGTTTTTTAAATGGTTGTACGAACACAACCGAGAAAAGGTTTGCACATTGACCCAGTGATGTGACACTGCTATACGGGTCGGTGAAACCGAGATTCATTAGGGTCCGGGGACTTGGTTATGCGGGAGGAAGGTGTAAGGCACCCCCCGACATCTGTGTTACCACGGTAACCGCCTCTTTTCAAGAAACTATTATCTGAATGTGTTTGTGTGTGGGTCAATGTTCTGTTATTTGGAAGTAGTGCGAGGCCTCGTTCGAACCTATATACACAGGGTTTGAATTTATGTAAAAATTCAGTTTTTAACAAGATATAGCAATGATGTTTTATAAAAAAATGGTTTTTCAAACCCTGATGCTCAATAGTAATTGAGACCTTTTATACTCCCATTTTATTAAGTGCTCGGCTTGATTGATTTTATTTTACGAATGCGAGTCATCCGTATAAAAATAATGTACAAAATAATGTCGACTTCCTCATGGGTATGAAATCCATCTGAGGAAATTCAGACACAGCAGAATAATTTACAAGCTGCTTACAGATGAAAATGTCCATCACGGGAACCTAATTTAGATCCAATAGGCTGAATCTGTGATCACATGATTCCTAGGCGCACAGAATACTGCAATTTGTATGATAATATATATATATATAGACAGGATCACCAACCACGAAGCACCTCCATGGAGGATCAAGAATGTAAATAAAGTTGTTAAAGGCTATCAACCGCCATGGAGGAAACTCTAGGCAGTACAAAACGTAAATAAAGCTGTAAATATGGTCAACTACCACGAAGGAAACTCCAGGCGGGACGAAATGTAAATAAAGCTGCAACAGCGATCAACTGCCACGAAGAAAACTCCAGGCAGGACGAATATATATATATATATATATATATACAACAGCAATAAATGCACCAGATATAAAATTCAGGCTCATCGAACAGAGTTCGACCATAGTTCATATATATATAAGTATATATATATATATATATATATATATATATATATATAAGCAAATAAACGCACCGGATATAAAATCCAGGCTCATCGAACAGAGTTCGACCACAGTTCATATATATATATATATATATATATATATATATATATATATATATATATATATAAGCAAATAAATGCACCAGATATAAAATCCAGGCTCATTGAACAGAGTCCGACCATAGTTCATATATATATATATATAAGCGAGTAAACGCTCCAAACCGAAGTCTAGGCTCATCGAACAAAGTTCGACACACAGTTAATATATATATAAATGTATATATATATATATATATATATATAGACTGAAATGAAACCAAGTACCAAAATTTGGACAAAAGCAATCGACACGACTCTCAACGTGTAGAAGGGTGTGTGCAAAGATGAAGAGAAAGACTCTAAAGTGTGTGAGAAGGCTTATAGCTGACTGCTAAAAAAGACTTTTCTATCTTTATAGTGGGTAAACACTGACTTTTGTAGGTACAAAAGGGCTATATATGAGCTCACAAGTGTTTAAAAGGGGAAAGTACACTGCATGGGGTGAGTCCAGAGCATATTGGGCAGGGCTTCCTCGCCTTTTTCTCTTGCAAAATGGGCAGCCCAAGCCCTCTTTTTATAGGTAATTTAGCTGCAGGTGTACCTGCGGCTGAGCCGCAGGTGTACCAGAGGCAACCCGGGTGGGCCCAGGTTTTTCAGGTCGGGTCGTCTCGAAGTGCGTGCACTTAGGCACTGTAATGTCCACTCAAACTTTTAGAAGTGCAATCCGGGCATCCGTCTGAGGTATACAGGACCTTTTTCGGACCGCCGTTGTCGAGAGTTGTACGTTGGCATGTGATTAGAGTTTGTACAAAGTCATTGAAGATGGAACAATGCCCTCCGGTCTTCAAGCTTCAACTTTCATCCGTTACCCCGCACAATAGTCAGTCGAGATTAATTAGTCTTGTGGGACATCGTTGCGTAGAGATGTTGAGACGACGTGGCATGGAATCATGTTGACGAGATAACGATGTTTCCCCTCACCGGTGTTATCGCCGGATTGGCCTGATAAAGCAGACGTTGCTCAGGCTTCGCTGAGATTGGACTGTTTCATTTCTCGAAGGTCCTCATTGTCATCTTTGAGGTGTGTCTGTCTTCCCGATGTTATCACTGGGTTAGTACAGTGTATCTCGTTGTGAGCGCCGAGATTGAAGTTGGCCGCATTTGAAACAAGAATTTCCAGTGTTATCGCCGAAACTGCATTCCCTTGTGGTATCACCAAGGTTTGTGGCTATTCCCCTGGTTGGGACTGAGACTGGATACCTCGGGGTTATCTCCGAGATTAATCGGTCTTCTCTAGTGTGTGTTCTGGTATTGGATCTGCATGCCTCAAGGTTATATCCGAGGTTGGAATTGTTACTCCCAGAGTGTGATCCGGGGTTGATGCTGAATTTCCGGTAGTATCCGGTATGGATATGGATTGTCTTTCAGGGTTCCCTCTTAAAAGACGAATCTGTCCTCTTGCAATGTTAGTGACATTAGTACAAAAAATTTCGAGTGTCTTCAGATGCCCCTCTTTATCATACTCATGCATGGCGATGCATGGGTAGGATAAAGAATCCTAGACACTTGAAACTTAACAAGACAAACATGGTACTATAGATAGCAACATGATGTAAATGTATGATGCATGTGTACGGGGTTGTAGCCCAACACGCCGGGGATTATTGCCGGCTCCCTGTTGCTTCAATTAGGGATTGGTAATGATGACCAGATTTGATGTGTAATCTGAATCTGTTAGGATGTTGATGTTAAAGTTATCACCAAATTCCTGTGTCTTTGATTATGACTTGATCCTGAAGATGTATCTCTTATGTGTAAGAGATCTGTGGGGATAAAGCTTGATCTGTTTGAGGATGTGTATAACATATTCCATCATCTATCCTCTTTGATAACATTGACCTTTTTCTGGTTAGTATCGCCAGAGTGTGTCAAGATCCTATTGGATTTACTGCCAACAGTAAATGTTGTCAGGGATGCCTGACCTTCGTTGACGTGTATTTCACCGACACATGAATCAAAGGATGAAAAATCATGCGGGATATACTGTCAAGGCTGCTTGACCTTCGTTGACATGTGAATCAACGACTGATACTCTATGGGTAGATTGTTAAGGTTGCTTGACATCCGCTGTCGCGTAGATCAACGGAACATTACTTTATGAACCCCGCCGGGGATATGCTAGGGAATATGAGCAGTTGGGTATGAAAACCTCGAATAACTCTAGAGCTTTGATAGGTTTAATTGATATCACCTGAAATGACGTCAAGGCTTCTTGACCTTCGTTGGTATGTGTGTCAACGGTTTGAATGTACGTTGTAATCCCCTGCCATGACTTCACGTTGTAACCCCCGTTGAGAATCTACTGGGGTCTTATGAGTACGTACGCAATTATCGAATAGCTCTCAATGCTTCGATGGGTTTACTTGTCATCGGCTTAAATAATGTCAAGGCTACTTGACCCTCATTGATAGGTGTGTCAATGGATGAACGTGTGTTGTAACCCCCATCGGGGATCTACGTTGTAACCCCCGTCGGGGACATACGGAGGGTAATAACCCGGAGTTGGCGGCATCGGACCTGTATAAGGTATTACCGTATGTGACTTGTGATAACTGAGATCATCGGTAGGGTATGCCTTGTACTCAGGTGACTACCAATGAGTGATGTACATATTCAAAGTCTCATCTGAGAAGACCCAGATTGTATGCAGTTCTGTTCAATCGCGTGGCATTTTTATTTTCGATTTGACTTTTCTAATCCGCAAGAACTCCTTTGCAACTCGAACTGGACCGAGTTGGAGGGGTGGGACCCACATAGGTGTTCCGCAGGTAGTTGTTGGGTGTATGTGACCCATTTCCCAGTATTTTTAGCTGTATAGAGATGGTGTATTAGATGATGATATACTTAGGAATATATGCACCATTTTTTCCATTCCCTATATCATATTGCCATCCATTATTTGTTATGCATGTATCATGTTATGCATATGTATGTATGTCAGAAGATATTCGGCATTGACCCCTGGATGGTGTGACGCCCCCAAAATTAGGTATACATCACCCATCTTGAGTTGCCAGATACATGATACAGAATACAAATACTACTTAATAATACAACTGTCATGTATAATACAACAAAACATAAACTGTGAGTTTGAATACAAATATTATCTACTAGAGATTATACAAACTCAAAAGGAGTCCTCATTACAATTATTATCACACTATTTCACAGAATGGTGAGGACTACTAATGCATCATCTAGGACCATCACTCTGTTCCCCGACTAGTCCCCGCTACGTTCTCATTTCCTGAAGAGAACAGTGAAAGAAAGGGTGAGCTCAACTAGCCCAGTAAGAAATATTATGACTAAGATAATGCAGAATAAATTATCATTAGCCTTAAACATTGTTAAACTGATACAATATAACAAACATCAAGTTTAACTGCAGCGGAACAAGTAATCCATTATAAGAGTCAAGTAGAGAATAAAATCTACTATCTTTTATGATTTAAAAGGTTTTTCATCACTTTTATCGCTGGGACTCAGCTTAATAAATAATCCACATCATCGAATCACCCTTGCACTACGGCCAAGGATATTCTTTAGTATCACGACCATAATTATCCATGCACTACGGGCCAAGAATATTTGGGTATTCATTAATGGTCATGATCATGCCAACAACTGTCCATCAATGCACTACGGGCCAATGAGGACTTTTACCACATCATTTGTAACATTACGGTCATGATTACACCGAATAATCCCTGGTTATAATCATACCAAGTCCATCTATGCACTACAGGCCACAGATGACTTTCAAAAAATATAAATATGAGGATGATGACAATGATATAAGAATTCAATAAAACAAGTTCAAGAATTAATTTGTCCAAGAACCAATAACGTCCAAATTTTCAACATGATACTTCTTTGTAGAGTAAAATTCAAGAATGCTCAGAAGAATATTTCCATGAAAAGATACTGGATGAAGTGAAATTATCAAGGATATTCTACTAATTTCATGGAGTATAGAAGTCAAAACATTATCCAACTGAGTATAATAAGGAATGGAATAACAAAAGAAATCACCAGGCATTCGATAGACCGCACAGGCAGGTTATTCCAACAGAATAATAAATAACGGAATCAGGTCCGGCGTAAAATACACAGACAGGATATTACAACAGAATAATAAAGACGGAATCAGGTCCGGCGTAAAACTCACAGACAGGATATTCCAACAGAAAAATAAAGATGGAACTAGGTCCGGCGTAAAACGTACAGACAGGATATTCCAACAGAATAATAAAGACAGAATCAGGTCCGGCGTAAAATGCACAGACAGGATATTCCAACAGAATAATAAAGATGGAACCAGGTCCGGCGTAAAATGTACAGACACGATGTTCCAACAGAATGATAAAGAATGGAACAACAGAAGAATTTCACCAAGTATATGGTAGCTCGCTTATACAGGTTATTCCAATAGAATAATAAAGAATGGAATAACAGAAGTTCTCTTAAGGGATAAGAAAGAAATAATACTCCCTACGAGTACAACAAATAATATTCCGTAACTTAAAAAAAAACTAGATACTGGAATAATGAGGTAGCAGACTTCTCTTCTTCTATAGATGTTCTCTATATAATTTCTCTCTATAATAATTGCTCTAGAGCTTTTGTGAATTGGTGAGAAATGAAGAAAGAATGAGCTTCTATTTATAGGAAAATATAGTTTCGATAATTGCACATTTTGGGGCTCGAAATATTACAGTATAATACGTTCCTCTTTTTCTTCATTTTTAATTTAGTCCTGCAAGTATTATCAAATTTGCACCAACTCCCCTAATAGTAAATAATGTGAATCAATAGTAAATAATGTGACTCAATAGTTCTAATCATGTGATAAAAATAATTACAGTATAGTACCTCCATCTATACCTCCATTTTTAACTTAGTCATGTAAGTATTATAAATCTTGCACCAACACCCCTAATAGTAACAAGAATGTGAAACAAGAGTATACACATGTGAACAAATAGTTATAATCATTTGAAATAATAGCAATCAATTGCTAATTTATCTAGTTAAATACTCGATTGGTCAAAATAACCTCTAGACATCAATTTTTATCGAAATAAATGTCCATTTTCACTAACACAAATAATTCCAACATAATGAAACTATATTTATCAAAATTATAAATTTTGAAATTTTAAAGGTTGACTTTTCCCTAAAAAGTCAACTGTTGACCTTTTGACCAAATAGTAAAAACTGGCAAATTTTTTGTTTATAGTATATTTTTACTAATTTCATCGTTCCGGACTCAAATATCACGTCCGCTTCTCCAAATTCAAATCCGAGCACAAGTTCAACATTAATAACATTCATCATTAATATTATAACTCATAATATTTATCAACCAGGTCGTTCCCAGGAAAGAAGGGGCTTTCCAATAAGAATTTCTCCCTATTGGCGCGTAATTAGGTGACCAAACCTCTCATTGACAGAACTTCTAGACATTGTAAAGATTGCAATTTAATAATATGAATAACTTTTTCATCTCAATTATTGACTTAATAATATATCATATAAAACAGATGATACTGTGACAATAATTGAATCAATAATATGAGAGATATGATGCAACAATTACTATAGCAATAATTGAGTATAACTGAGTGACTTCTCACGTAAGCATCAATAATCAATACCGTGTGCTACTATACAACCACGCGTATTACTGTACTTTTACTACAGAGTAGTTCAACGGTATTAACGGTAAAATTTTCGCCGTTATTTTCAATAAAATACTTTTGTCGTTTTTTCAATCCGATAATAATTCAGTTGTGGGGTGCACCAATGATTATGCCATCGTACGGATGTTCCCCGACAAAAAGAATATTCCCCGACCAATTGAATATTATATAACAACTTGCATACTTTGCAAAATTTATAAATACTACCCACAACTATAATATTATCTCAAATTCACACCATAATATTTAAAAAAATAATTCTAGAAAATTAAATCTTTATCATCTTTACACCAGGTTACACCACAATTCCTGTATTTACAACTCCATCACATTTTTATCATCTCTACACCAAGTTAAATGGTACATGAGTGATAATTAAAAACAAATTTTGATATTTCAAATCATTTGCTTAAACATTCTTTCTATTCTTATTATCCTTAACACTTCTTTCACACAAACTAATACCCAGTTCATAAAACCACACTTATGAGTTCATAGCCTGGCCACAATTATATGAGTTTAAGAACTTACCCTAGTCTGACCTTTGGCGTCCGTTCGCTGAGGGGCTCATAAACATTTCATATAACTATGAGTCAAGAATGTCACATAAGTATGAGTTCTAAGAACTCGTACTTAATCCTATATTCTCTACCTATGACCTATTTATTTATATATAACAACTAGCATGACACAACATTTCAATGGTTACCAATGCCACCAACTAAGTAGTTTTTACACCAAGTACAATTCCTCCCCCAAACAAGAAATCATACAACTTAGTTGCCGACACGAGTCCTCATTGAAATCCCCACCTAATACTTAACCCCCTTTTTCAATACGAATTCTATTCGTATTCATAATCCATAACTCTTTCATGAGTTTTCATAGTACAACTGATACACAGCATCTTGCTGTAAACTTTTCAATCATCAGATTAATTCTTTCTGGCTGTCATAACCTTATCAGATCACGGGGTGATCTTATCGTATATATTACAATTCAATTCCATGCACTATGATCGTTTTGTTTTACGATCTCATATCCCTGCACTTTCAGTCTTTTAGACTCGATATATTCACCATTACTGTTCAACTTTATTATCAGAGTTAGGGAACTCTGTGCTTTACACTCGCCGAGATTCGTCTTTGAATCTTACCTACCAACTAACTCTATTTGAGTTATTCTTATCCTAATCACTGCGGTTATTGGTCTCAGGTATTCCTACCTAAGCTTCATAACCAACAGCTTTGATACCAACTGTAATATCCCCGAATCCGGGCCCCAAATCGCCGCGGATCCGGTATACTATTTCTATTACTATTTGCGGAAGTTATAAACATAAATTTTTTATACATTAAACTTACACATAATCCCCAAGGTCGAGTAACCTTAACTTATACACAAATCATAAACTATCTATCACATAACAATATTTATCAAACTATACTATTACAAGATAGCCGCACGTTTTATTCAAATTTGAGCTTGGCCTTAACCTTTTCCTGTATCCGAACGTATTCGCATTATTTGTAATGTTTTATCATCATATAGCAAGGGTGAGCATGAAAGTTTCCCAGCAAGTTTAAGTTCAACAATATAACGATATATCATGATTAAAGAGTATGAATAATAAGATGGCTATAATTCATCAATATAATTGAGAACTAGAACGAACAAACTTTTGACTGAACAAGTATTAAACATGAACAAACATTTCTGAACCAACTGGTAATGAAGGTGATCAGCCTTTCATACCTGACTTATACATGCAAGATGTACAGAGTACAATTTTTGTGGCAATCAGCAATGATTAACCATAAGCTTGAATAAAACACTCTTATTAGAGTTAAGTACAAAAAAACTTGCCTGAACCGTTGATTACCGCAACGAAATTTATAACGTTTTACCCGAAGACCTCTTTCTAACTTGATTTTTGATTTCTGATCTTTGATCTTGTTCTTGGCTTGCTAATACTTGATCATGGCTCAAATTTTAACTCTCTCTCACTTTAGATTTCGAAAAGTTAGAGAGAGAAGGGACTTGGTTGGTTTGAAAAATAAATGAGCATTCTCTCTCTCTTTAATCCTTAAAATAACTTTATGCAATGCTAGAAGCTGCTAATTTTGGTTGATTGCTATGATATATAGGCCATATGACTGATATATAGTTGGTCACCAAGTCCCCCTTAGCTAGATTTGCAAGTTTCCTTCAATTATTGAACAAAGGGTAAAATGGTCATTTAACAAATAATTTTAATGGCATTTTGGACATTGGCCAAACCCTTAGAGTTTAGGGTTTGGCTAATTTAGGGTTTAGAGTTTAACCCTTTAGGGTTTAGGGTTTGACCCTTAAAAAAATTTAGCAATTTAATTTCTAAAATTTCCAATTTCGATTTTCAAAAATAGAAATTTAATATTTCTAAATTATAATTAGGATTCTATAATTATAATTAAGATTTCCTAATCATAAATTCAATCTTGCTAATTAGGATTAAGATTTCCTAATTAAAATTGTTAATTTAGCAATTAGGTTCAAAATGGTCATTAGTGTTTATAAACCACTAATTAGGGTTTCTAATAGAAAAATAAATTTTTCTAATTTAGATATTAAATTTTCGTAATTAGATTAGGCTTTCTAATTACTATAACTTTAAAATTATGATTAAGGTTTCCTAATTAACATTAAAATTATTAAATTAACACTTAGGTTTTATCTAATTATAAATTAGGGTTCTTAATCCGTAATTAGGGTTTTCAAAATGTGAAATTAGGGTTTTATAACCAATTTGTTAATATTAACCCTAATTAATCTTCTCATTATTTACACTTACGCCATTAACTTCCCGATTCAGGGTTTCATACACCGAATTAGGGTTTTGGATTCCCAGAACTGAAATTAGTGTTTCTAGTACCTGTTTCTAGGGTTTCTTGTTAAACGCTAGGATTTTCTAACCGAACGTTAGCGTTCTTAATATATACTTATGGTTTAACACATATATAATTAATCTGGTCAACCCTTGACCCCTAACTACATTCCGTACACATACATAACAATATTCACAGAACTTAATCACATAAATCCTTAATCCTGAATAATTCACCTAAATCCTTCATAGAATTTTGAAATCCTCAAAATTCCATCCCAATAATATCAAACGCATACACTTATTTTCTATCTAGGTCTATTATTTGACCTTAAATCAATCATTCAAGATTTTAATAAATTGTCTAATTTCTCGGGTTGTCAAATTCACCCCTCCTTATAAGAATTTCGTCCCCAAAATTCACCTTACACCTTACACCTTACACCGTGCACCTTACACCATTTATATTGAGCGATCACACAAGATCTTGAACATATTTTCTCGGGTATATATCAAAGATACTCAAACTTCTTGGTTATCTATCAAAGATACTCAAACTTCTCGGGTATCTATCAAAGATACTCTAACTTCTCGGTTATCTATCAAAGATACTCAAACTTCTCGGGTTTCTATCAAAGATACTCAAAACGCACGCAAAGGTCAAATTCACACTAAGTATTCCTGTATTTACAACTCAACACATTTCTATCATCTCTGCACCAGGTTACATGGTACATGACTGATAATTAAAAACAAATTCTGATATTTCAAATAATTTGCTTAAACATTCTATCTATTCCTATTGTCCTTAACACTTCATTCACACAAACCTATACCCAGTTCATAAAACCACACTTATGAGTTCATAGCCAGGCCACAATTATATGAGTTTAAGAACTTACCCTAGTCTGACCTTTGGCGTCCGTTTGTTGAGGGGCTCATAAACATTTCATATAACTATGAATCAAGAATGTCACATAAGTATGAGTTCTAAGAACTCGTACTTAATCCTATATTCTCTACCTATGACCTATTTATCTATATATAACAACTAGCGTGACACAACATTTCAATGGTTACCAATGCCACCAACTAAGTAGTTTTTACACCAAGTACAATTCCTCCCCCATACAAGAAATCATACAACTTAGTTGCCGACACGAGTCCTCATTGAAATCCCCACCTAATACTTAACCCCCTTTTTCAATACGAATTCTATTCGTATTCATAATCCATAACTCTTTCATGAGTTTTTGTAGTACAATTTCATAGTACAACTGATACACAGCATCTTGCTGTAAACTTTTCGATCATCAGATTGATTCTTTCTGGTTGTCATAACCTTATCAGATCACGGGGTGATCTTATCGTATATATTACGATTCAATTCCATGCACTATGATTGTTTTGTTTTACGATCTCTTATCCCTGCACTTTTAGTCTTTTAGACTCGATCTATTCACCATTACTGTTCAACTTTAATATCAGAGTTAGGAAACTCTGTGCTTTACACTCGCCGATTTTCGTCTTTGAATCTTACCGACCAACTAACTCTATTTGAGTTAGTCTTATCCTAATCACTGTGGTTATTGGTCTCAGGTATTCCTACCTAAGCTTCATAACCAACAGCTTTGATACCAACTGTAATATCCCCGAATCCGGGCCCCAAATCGCCGCGGATCCGGTATACTATTTCTATTACTATTTGCGGAAGATATAAACATAAATTGTTTATACATTAAACTTACACATAATCCCCAAGGTCGAGTAACCTTAACTTATACACAAATCATAAATTATCTATCACATAACAATATTTATCAAACTATACTATTACAAGATAGCCGCACGTTTTATCCCAAGCTGAGCTTGGCCTTAACCTTTTTCTGTATCCGAACGCATTCGCATTATCTGCAATGTTTTATCATCATATAGCAAGGGTGAGCATGAAAGTTTCCCAGCAAGTTTAAGTTCAACAATATAACGATATATCATGATTGAAGAGTATGAATAATAAGATGGCTATAATTCATCAATATAATTGAGAACTAGCACGAACAAACTTTTGACTGAACAAGTATTAAACATGAACAAACATTTCTGAACCAACTGGTAATGAATGTTATCAGTCTTTCATACCTGACTTATACATGCAAGATGTACAGAGTACAATTTTCGTGGCAATCAGCAATGATTAACCATAAGCTTGAATAAAACACTCTTATTAGAGTTAAGTACAAAGAAACTTGCATGAACCGTTGATTACCGCAACGTAATTTATAACGCTTTACCCGAAGACCTCTTTCTAACTTGATTTTTGATTTCTGATCTTTGATCTTGTTCTTGGCTTGCTAATACTTGATCATGGCTCAAATTTTAACTCTCTCTCACTTTAGATTTCGAAAAGTTAGAGAGAGAAGGGACTTGGTTGGTTTAAAAAATAAATGAGCATTCTCTCTCTCTTTAATCCTTAAAATGACTTTATACAATGCTAGAAGCTACTAATTTCGGTTGATTGCTGTGATATATAGGCCATATGACTGATATATAGTTGGTCACCAACTCCCCCTTAGCTAGATTTGCAAGTTTCCTTCAATTATTGAACAAAGGGCAAAATGGTCATTTAACAAATAATTTTAATGGCATTTTGGACATTGGCCAAACCCTTAGGGTTTAGGGTTTAGCTAATTTAGGGTTTAGAGTTTAACCCTTTAGGGTTTAGGGTTTGACCCTTAAAAAAATTTAGCAATTTAATTTCAAAAATTTCTAATTTCGATTTTCAAAAATAGAAAATTAATATTTCTAAATTATAATTAGGATTCTATAATTATAATTAATATTTTCTAATCATAAATTCAATCTTGCTAATTAGGATTAACATTTCCTAATTAAAATTGCTAATTTAGCAATTAGGGTACAAATGGTCATTAGGGTTTATAAACCACTAATTAGGGTTTCTAATAGAAAAATAAAATTTTCTAATTTAGATATTAAATTTTCTTAATTAGATTAAGCTTTCTAATTACTATAACTTGAAAATTAGGATTAAGGTTTCTTAATTAACATTAAAATTATTAAATTAACATTTAGGTTTTACCTAATTATAAATCAGGGTTCTTAATCCGTAATTAGGGTTTTCAAAATGTGAAATTAGGGTTTTATAACCAATTTGTTAATATTAAACCTAATTAATCTTCTAATTGTTTACACTTACGCCATTAACTTCCCGATTCACGGTTTATGCACCGAATTAGGGTTTCGGATTCCCAGAACTAAAATTAGGATTTCCAGTACCTGTTTCTAGGGTTTCTTGTTAAACGCTAGGATTTTTTAACCGAACGTTAGCGTTCTTAATATATACTTAGGGTTTGACACATATACAATTAAACTGGTCAACCCTTGACCCTTAACTACATTCCGTACACATACATAATAATATTCACAGAACTTAATCACATAAATCCTTAATCCTGAATAATTCACCTAAATCCTTCATAGAATTTTGAAATCCTCAAAATTTCATCCCAATAATATCAAACACATATACTTATTTTTTGTCTAGGTCTATTATTTGACCTTAAATCAATCATTTAAATTTTAATAAATTGTCTAATTTCTCGGGTTGTCACAGATACCTATCAACTTGCCATCGTCATTCACGACATCGCCTATAGAAAGTCTGGCTTTGGTGCATTCCACACAAGGAAGTCAACAACGAAAGGCTCAGGGCTCTTTACTTATGGCTTGATATGACAGTGACTGACTTTAGTGGTTTGGTTACTTAAAAAGTTAGGAATATGAAAGCTAACAACCTTACGAAATGAATGATGAGTAGTTAACCAATCGATTCTAAAAATCACATCCATGCAAATATTTTCAAAGATATAAGATCGACAGGTAACGTGAAAGTGTTGATTTGAATCAAACAAGATTTATAAATAGTAGAGGTAACGAAGGTTTCTCCCAACTGAGTTTCAACAGATAAATCAAAGTCTAACTTCTCCGGAGTTAAATTCAAATATTGAACACAATTAGGTGAAATAAAAGAGTGAGTAGAACCCGTATCTAACACGGTATAGACTTCGCAAAAGTTTATGATTAACTTACCCGTGATAATTTTATTCAGGTTCCTCGTTACGAAAAAAAATGCTCTCTCTTAAACTACCAATTTTGGCTTGTCTGGGACATCCTTTGGCATCACTATCCCAGCTGGACTTGACTTCACTATACGACAAAATCGAGCTAGGTGACCTTCTCTTCTGCAATTGAAACACACTTTAGATTGTTGCGTACAGTTTGGACGGATGTGTCCCTCCTGTCCACATTTGAAACATATGACCGATGATCGTTCATCTTCCTTTGAAACGGGTGCTGCTGTCTTTCCATAATTATTGAACCTTCTCTTCTTAAAATTTCCACTTCTATTATTTTGGCCATAATTACTACTGAAGTGGTTATCATTCTTGGCATGATAATTTCCCCCACGATGATTATCATTGTTCCGATGACCGTTGCCACCGGTACGATTATTATCGTGTTGTTGATCGTTGCCTTTTAGTTGTGCTGACTCATTATCGCGCTCCAATAACTGAGCCCTATTCACAATATCTGAATATAAACAAAGTTTATAAGAAATATGATATTAACGTATCTCAGGTTTTAAACCAGGACAAATCTGTAAATTTAGCCTCATACTGCGACACGGTCATATTATTTTGCTCCAGCTTGATAAACTTCACCTCCTTCATGTGACGAATACTTTCGGGAAAGTACTTGTCGTTGAAAAGCTCTTGGAACTTCTCCCAAGACTTCTTGAGTGCGTCAGTCTGGGTATGTTTTACAGATTCCCACCAATGATCTGCTTCTTCACGCAACACAAAGGTGGCAAAGGAAACCTTTTGCTCCACGGAGCATGCCAAGACCTCAAATATCTTGGTGATCTGCTTTAACCACGTCTCTGCCTTAAGTGGTTCTAGTTTTCCAAAAAACTCCGTTGGTCCCTTGTGTGAGAGCCCCAAATCTGGATACTTGAAACCCGAACTTGGTACTTCACGATACCATTTCTATGAGCGGAAATATTACTAATAATAATAACAATAATATAAATTATAAACTTATCTTACCTTTATCAGAGTCTAATCCCAAGTACACAAACTTTACTATATGACACCGTACACCTATTCTGTTTGATTTCCTTTTCACTTATTCTTAACCGATCCTTCTGATTGTTCACACTTATCTGAAAACATTTAAATTAAGCAAGGATGAGCATTTAAGTGCCCAGCAAGTATTATATATATATATAAGCTAAAAGAATTTAAATGTTTTCTTTATAATATCCATCCACAATAAGTCAATAGTTGTGAAGTATTCTGAACCGATATTAATAACATAACAACCCTCTTTCAAAATTTTTGAAACTACGTACTGGCTATAAATAGGGTTTAAGTGACATTCTATGAACATTGTTTTTATTTTCGAAAAGGTTTAGCAGAACTTCATCTGCAAACCGTCATAACTTACGGACACGGGGGTGATCAGCCCGTTGTGCCCTGCATTGATCAATACTACATTACAAGAACAATGTTATCATTTACTTGGTCCGCCTTGGGCGCATAAAAGTTTTCCCATGAACGGGATGTTCATATTTGTCAGGGTTCCAGACAAAAGGTTTTATTTTATCCAACAATAATCTATAATTCAACATATACGTATAATAAAGGTGTATCAACATGTGATTAAATACAATGATTATCCAAGTGGGGATACTTGTATAATCATTTCTAGAAATTAACGAACAGAATATATATCCTAATTATCATATACTAACATGTTGATAATCAAAGGGTGTTTATAATATAGGTTTAACAATCTGTACATTAATAATAATAATTCTGAACTTCTCACTTCTGTTCATTGCATAAAGAAAATGCAAAGTTAGGATACTTGCCTGATGCGCTGCTTACAATTCTCAACTTAGTTTTATCTTTCTATCACGACCTATCATTAATCAAATCAATCGTTCGATTAGAACAATATACCATAACACATAGTACTGCATTTCGCAGTCAGCACATAAACTAATCATCTTATCACACATGTTCAACAATCATAGCATCACAAACTAACATCAAATCATTCCTAATCACATAGTCACATAACCTTAACAACCATTGAATCACAAATAAACAGTTAACTAATTAAATTATCTAAGTCCAGATCAATTTCTGAAACATGTTGGCGTATCGACAGCCATATCAGATAATTATCGAGTCTGAGACTCTATTCTGTATCTCAATATCCAAATAAATATCTTAAACAACAATCGTATTATTTTTCATGACCTTATAATAATTATAAAATAATTATTACCATTTACCATCATTTTTGAAATATCAGAATCATTATTAAATGATTTAAATATCAAACAATTCTATTATCATTAATATTTAATTAATATTAAACTATTAATGAAACCATTGCCAAAATATTAAAGTTATTCATAATAACTCAAAATATTTTTAAAGTACTTATATTACCCTTAAATGATTTTTAAAACATCTAAAATCATTATTAAATAATTACTATTAATATTTAAATATTAATGAACTATTATCTAAATATTAAAAGTCATTAATTATAACTTAAAATATTTTTAAATCATTAATATCCTTTTTAAATAATTTTTAAATAAATAAAAACATTTTTAAACTATTTATTTAATATAATTATTAAATAAACTTAATATCATTAATCATTAAATAAATATCATTAATATTAAATCATTAATGAAATTATCCTTTAAATATTAAAAGTTATAGTTTATAACTTAAAATATCTTTAAACACTTTATTTTTATTTAAAATGATCATATTAAAATCATTTTTAAACTAATTTATTTAATATAATTATTAAATAACTTTAATATCATTAATAATCATTAATTAATGAAATTAACCATTAAATATTAAAAGTTATATTTTATAACATAAAATATTCTTAAATACCTTATTATTATTTAAAATGATTTTTAATATAATAAAATCATTTTTAATTCATTATTTAATTCATTTAATAAATAACTTAACTATCTTTAATATTAATTTATTAATGAAAATTATCACAAAATATTAAAAGTTATCAAAAATAACTAAAAATTATTTTCTAACACAATAATATAATTTTTCATGAATTAAAACTATTTTTAAATAATTTATCTAATATTGTAATTAAATAAATAAATACTATTTACATTCCAAAAATATTAAATATTTTCGAAATATACCCAAAATAGTTAAAAACTATTTTTCAGACTTTAAAATAATTTTTCATAATTTATTATGTATTTTTAATAATTAAAAACCATTTTTATCAATTTTTTTATTAATTTCGGAAAATTATAAATAAAACTGTCGCTAAAGGGCTATAGCGACACTTTCTGTCGCTATAGGTGTTCTTGAACCCAAGAACACTGACAGATAAGTGTTCGAGTTGCCTCCTTTGACCGGCTGTAAATCGCAATATGATCATGATTTGGTCTATCTAAAGCATTGATATTATACTCTGTATGTAGTGCTACAACTATCGAGCAAGATCTGGGTCCGATTACAACATATAAGTAAGATATGGAAGCTCAAACAACCTGTCAGAACTGTTCTTCGTTTTCTGGGTTACCCAGAAAACAAGATCAGTTCGACTGATCACTTTTGGGATTCCACCACTTACTATCCATGATATATTTTCGTGATCTAAAGGTTCCAGGTTGTAACTAACATGCAAGAGAGTATATCTATTACATAAAATACAAATAACATGAAGAGAATCAAAATTTATTACTCGGTCAAACCATGTCAGTCGACATGTTCATATGTTTACTGGGTTACCCAGAAAACAGAGAACATGCTCGACCTTGCTAGTTTGACCGTCCATCAAATCCAACCCGTTTATAAAATAAGTGATATTAAGGCATAAGGATGTATTCCAACAAACATAGTATAACCTAGATTCAAAACCCATAACAAAACATTAACAAATTTTCAGATCCAAGCCCTTAAACCTCTTGTCAGAACATTCTGGGTACGTTTCTAGGTTGCCCAGAAATGGCCCGGTCAATGCCGGTCAACGACCTTTGACCGGTTAGAACTTACAATCTACAATTGATCTAGGCTTGATTCTTGATCCAGAGCAAAGATCTCATAACAGACTACAAGATTCAACACTTACAACACAAAAATCAAACACATACAGAGATTTACACGACCTGACATTCGTTGTCAGACGCCTCCTTTAAAATTTCCAGATTTTTAAGAACATCAAATCCGAGCCTCTAGATGTTATGGATCTAACATCTAGCAACTCAGATCATCATTAGACACTAATAACAACATATTCTAACACTCAAACATAACATCTAACAACAGAAAATTAGACAGATTTTCGAGTAGGGTTTTATACCTTCTTTGATCAATTTCTGATTTTGTGTTGCTGTTTTGGTATGGGATTTCGTGGGGCTTCAAGCTATGCCTAATATACTATATATTTTCATGGCTTTTAGAGAGAGAGGGTCTAGGATAAGCTTAGTGAAAATTTGAGCAACAAAATAACATTTTCTCTCTCTAAATCCTTAAATAGACAACATAGATGCATTAATTTGGCTTGCTAGGGCTGATTTGCTGTCAATACTAGGCATGTGGAGTTGTAGGGAGTTGTTGAGCTACTAAAGTGTTAGCCAAACTTACAAGTTAGCTCAAATAATGCACTATGGGCAAAATAGTCTTTTGATAATTCAATTTAAATGACAAAATTGATACTTGACAAACCCTTAGGGTTTAGGGTTTGGATATTAAGATTTAGGGTTTGAGCCAATTTAGCAAACAAAAATCTAGGATTTCCAATTTAGGGTTTGCACAAAAATTAAATAAATAAAAATAAATAACTTTTAGTTTCTAAAATTTTGAAAAATAAATTTGTCAATTAAAGTAAGTTTGTAATTATCTTATACATGGACATTAGGGTTTATTACCCTTAATCATAATTAACTTTGCTAATAAAGCAATTAAAATTTTAATTTAGGAAATTAATAAAATTTTATATACCTTAATAATTAGGGTTCTAATAATTAGGGTTTTAATTTACTAATTAGGCTTACCTTAATTAGTAATTAAAGTCTATCACACATATTCTTAATCACAGTAACACAATTTTTGACAAATAAAATTCTCTGATTTTGAATTAGGGTTTCTAATATCAGAAATTCAAATCTAATTAGGGTTTGACATTTATAATTAGGGTTTCCTAATTAGTATAACACTAAGTAACACGTAACACATATCACATAACACAGTTATATAATAGCCTTAAACTCACCATTGTGTTTCAAAATTAGGGTTTTCCCACAGTAAAACTAGGGTTTTCAAATACTGCACCATAATTACTCAATCATTACTAGCTCACATACATACAGTACATATCTATAGCACTGAAAAATCAAAATACAAATAAAATTATATTTTTATCACAATTCCTTATTCCAGAACCAGAAATAGGGTTTGTAAAATATTATTAAGGTTTGATCGTAATATAATAAAATTGTTCTACACATTAACATTACACACATAACTATACATATCTATAACACTGACAAATAATAATATAATATTATTATTTTCATTCCTTAAGCAAAACCCGAAATTAGGGTTTGGATTCCATATCTGATTTATCTGTCATAATTATAAATTAAGTCAAAATAATTAACTTAATATCCTGAACAAAATTCATATAATAAAATAATTATTATAAATATTCTAAAATCATTTCATAGATTATTTAAATAATATTTAATTTTATTTTCATAGAAAATAATTGATAAAAATATTTCCAATATGGAATTAATTATTATAAAATTATAATTGATAATAAACAATGATTGTAAAATAAAATCATTTACAATTATTCATGTAATAAATATATTTTATATTTACCACATAAATACATATACACAATATCTTGTACAAATCCTCATCCTTAATAAAAAAAAAAATTATACGCAAAATTTCTTATTTATTTATATAAAAAATATCGGGTTGTCACATTCACCCTCCCTTATAAGGATTCCGTCCCCGGAATCACCACTTCAAAACCTATACATGTTAGGGTTCATAGCATACACAATCATTGTAGATAGATCTTGATCACCTTTGATCAGACTGATCTTTAACTATTTACTTAAAGCTTGTCTTTCTGATTAAACGGAAATTTGATTTCTAAGGAAACTCAAATTCCTCCTTCAAAATTTCATTATAAAATAATTTACTATAAATAGGAAAATCATATATAAGAAAATAAAATTGGTTCAAGTAATACCTGGAGTTGCATCCCCGGCTGCCACGATATCTTGAACGGTCATGTTGAAGACGCTTGCAGTTGGTTCTGTTGATTCGTTCATTGTTGTTGGTCCCGTTGTTGCCAATGTCCTGCTGCCTTTTCCCCGTATTCGGATTCCTTACCTCCATTCTCCTTCTTGAACAGTCACCCATCTTATTTTCCATTGACCCACACTTGAAATACCTACTATACATTCTTGGATTGAGACAGTTAGAAGTGATATGTCTCTTCTGCCCACACTTACAATAAACAAACTTTCTTTTTAAACATTTCCAACAGTTCTCACATTGTACCACCAACTTCTTCTTCACACCTTCTTGCTTCACCTGCACACTTCCAAAGCTGTTCACCTTTCTCTTTTCACTCTTATTCCCTTTGTTTGTTTCCACCTTTACTTTCACTATTAATTCTTACCTTCCCAGCTCCCTTAACCTTACCCTTGTTCTTTCTTACCTTGTTGTAGAGGCTCATGGCCTCGCTCCCCTCCTCAGCAATAATCGCTTTCCCCATGAGTGCTGCAAATGTAGGAATCTGCAACACTTCCACCTTGTTGTAGAGCTAGGGTTTTAATCCCAGCTCAAACCTTCGTGCTTTTCTAGCCTCCTTATCAACTTGGTGCGGAGCAAACTTAGCCAATTCATTACATTTGGCGGCATATTCCGCAACTGACATATCTTCTTGCTTCAATTCCAGAAATTTCACCTCCATTCTAGCCTGTATACTACCAGGAAAATAATTTTCGAAAAAATAAAGTCTTAAACCTATCCCATGCTACCACACCTGCTCCTGCCCTCGTCTAATTCGCTTCCCACCAGAAATTTGCATCACCCTTCATCATGCAGGTGGCAAAAGCGGTCTTTTGCCCCTCAGCTACCCTAACTATCACGAACACCTTTTTTTTTAATTTCCTTGACCCAAGTTTGGGCTTCTACAGGGTCATTTGTACCTTTGAATTCTGGCGATAGGACCGCCTTGAAGTCTTTAACATTCGACGTTTGATTATCTGGTTGATCTTTCGCGGCTGGTATTCCGTTCTGCACAACTTGATCGTCCATATTCGCAAATTTCTGTATTGAATCTGGTTGTCCTCCAGCTTTGTTGACAGATTCTTCTATCCTTTGGTTTCGTTTTCGTCTTGATGACATTTTTATAAATTATTCTTACATACTAAGCCTTACCGTAACCGTTTAACATATAAAACAAAATTTTCTACTCAAATAATCATGTATTCAAAATATTAGATTTTTAAAAACTCGGTCTACTGTAATAACCAGTGACCAAATAAATATCTACTATCTTTATACCAACTTATTTCATTAATCCAACATAGACTCATATTCATAACATTTGACATACCATAGCACATTGTGCTTTAAACATTCGTTATCCCTTCGTGACCCAAAAGTCGGGATTTACAACTTTGTCCAACACAAAAGTTAAAAATATTTTATTACACAAATATACTTATCACATATACCACACAGAAACATACGTATTCAGCTAATACCAATACTACCTATTTCTTTTGCCTTCACTAAAGATTAACTATTTAGTATCTTATCTATTCCCATCATCCACAATAATCCATTCACAATTAACTATACCCAGTTCGTCAAACCACACTTATGAGTCCATAAACTTGTCACAGTTATATGGGTTTACGAACTTATCCTAGTCAGACCTTTGGCGTCCATTCGCTGAGGGATTCATAAACATTTCATATAACTATGAGTCAAGAATGTCACATAAGTATGAGTTTTAAGAACTCGTACTTAACCTTATGTTCTCTACCTACGACCTATCTATTTTTTATACATATGAGAAAGGAATCACCCTCTTAACATGCATATAGCAAATAGCGCGACACAAACATTTCAATGATTATCATTGTCAGATACTAAGTAGTTTTTTACACCAAGTACAATTCCCCGCCCATAAAAAGAATCATACAACTCAGCTGCCGACATGAGTCATCATTGAAATCCCCATCTAATCCTAACCCCCTTTTCCATTCGAATTTCATTTAATCCGTATTCATAACCCTTTCTTGAATCCGTACCATTCACACAACAATCTTGCTTTAAACTTTCCAATCTTAAGATTGATTCTTTCTGGCTGTCATAATTTTATCAGATCACGGGGTGATCTCATCGTATATATTATGATTCAATTCTATGTCTTAATTGTTTTGTTTTACGATCTCCTTTCCCTGCACTTCCAGTCTTTTAGACTCGATCTATTCACCATTACTGTTTAACTTTATTATCAGAGTTAGGAAACTCTATGGCTTAACAACTCGCCGAGATTCATCTTTGAATCATACCAACCAACTAACTCTATATGAGTTATTTGTATTTTCAACGTTTCCCTCTGTTCTAAGGTTATAGCCTAAGGTCTAACCTACCTAAGGTTTCTAACCCTATAGCTCTGATACCATAATGTGAGAGCCCCAAATTCGGATATTTGAAACCCGAACTCGGTACTTCACGATACCATTTCTATGAGCGGAAATATTACTAATAATAATAACAATAATATAAATTATAAACTTATCTTACATTTATCAGAGTCTAATCCCAAGTATGCAACCTTTACTATATGACACCGTACACCTATTCTGTTTGCTTTCCTTTTCACTTATTCTTGACCGATCCTTCTGATTGTTCACATTTATCTAAAAATATTTAAATTAAGCAAGGATGAGCATTTAAGTTCCCAGCAAGTATTATATATATATATATAAGCTGAAAGAATTTAAATGTTTTCTTTATAATATCCATCCACAACAAGTCAATAGTTTTGAAGTATTCTGAACCGATATTAATAACATAACAACCCTCTTTCAAAATTTTTGAAACTACGTACTGGCTATAAATAGGGTTTAAGTGACATTCTATGAACATTGTTTTTATTTTCGAAAAGGTTTAGCAGAACTTCATCTGCAAACCGTCATAACTTACGGACACGGGGGTGATAAGCCCGTTGTGCCCTGCATTGATCAATACTACATTACAAGAACGATGTTATCACTTACTTGGTCCGCCTTGGGCGCATAAAAGTTTTCTCGTGAACGGGATGTTCATATTTGTTAGGGTTTCAGACAAAAGGTTTTATTTTATCCAACAATAATCTATAATTCATCATATACGTATAACCAAGGTGTATCAACATGTGATTAAATACAATGATTATCCAAGTAGGGACACTTGTATAATCATTTATAGAAATTAACGAACAGAATATATATTCGAATTATCATATACTAACATGTTAATAATCAAAGGGTGTTTATAATATAGGTTTAACCATCTGTACATTAATAATAATAATTCTGATCTTATCACTTCTGTTCATTGCATAAAGAAAATGCAAAGTTAGGATACTTGCCTGATGCGCTGCTTACAATTCTCAACTTAGTTCTATCTTTCTATCACGACCTATCATTAATCAAATCAATCGTTCGATTTGAACAATATACCATAACACATAGTACTGCATTTCGCAGTCAGCACATAAACTAATCATCTTATCACACATGTTCAACAATCATAGCATCACAAACTAACATCAAATCATTCCTAATCACATAGTCACATAACCTTAACAACCATTGAATCACAAATTAACAGTTAACTAATTAAATTATCTAAGTCCAGATCAATTTCTGAAACATGTTGGCGTATCGACAGCCATATCAGATAATTATCGAGTCTGAGACTCTATTCTGTATCTCAATATCCAAATAAATATCTTAAACAACAATCGTATTATTTTTCATGACCTTATAATAATTATAAAATAATTATTACCATTTACCATCATTTTTGAAATATCAGAATCATTATTAAATGATTTAAATATCAAACAATTTTATTATCATTAATATTTAATTAATATTAAACTATTAATGAAACCATTGCCAAAATATTAAAGTTATTCATAATAACTCAAAATATTTTTAAAGTACTTATATTACCCTTAAATGATTTTTAAAACATCTAAAATCATTATTAAATAATTACTATTAATATTTAAATATTAATGAACTATTATCTAAATATTAAAAGTCATTAATTATAACTTAAAATATTTTTAAATCATTAATATCCTTTTTAAATAATTTTTAAATAAATTAAACCATTTTTAAACTATTTATTTAATATAATTATTAAATAAACTTAATATCATTAATCATTAAATAAATATCATTAATATTAAATCATTAATGAAATTATCCTTTAAATATTAAAAGTTATAGTTTATAACTTAAAATATCTTTAAACACTTTATTTTTATTTAAAATGATTATATTAAAATCATTTTTAAACTAATTTATTTAATATAATTATTAAATAACTTTAATATCATTAATAATCATTAATTAATGAAATTAACCATTAAATATTAAAAGTTATATTTTATAACTTAAAATATTCTTAAATACCTTATTATTATTTAAAATGATTTTTAATATAATAAAATCATTTTTAATTCATTATTTAATTCATTTATTAAATAACTTAACTATCTTTAATATTAATTTATTAATGAAAATTATCACAAAATATTAAAAGTTATCAAAAATAACTAAAAATTATTTTCTAACACAATAATATAATTTTTCATGAATTAAAACTATTTTTAAATAATTTATCTAATATTGTAATTAAATAAATAAATACTATTTACATTCCAAAAATATTAAATATTTTCGAAATATACCCAAAATAGTTAAAAACTATTTTTCAGACTTTAAAATAATTTTTCATAATTTATTATGTATTTTTAATAATTAAAAACCATTTTTATCAATTTTTTTATTAATTTCGGAAAATTATAAATAAAATTGTCGCTAAAGGGCTATAGCGACACTTTCTGTCGCTATAGGTGTTCTTGAGCCCAAGAACACTGACAGATCAGTGTTCGAGTTGCCTCCTTTGACCGGCTGTAAATCGCAATATGATCATGATTTGGTCTATCTAAAGCATTGATATTATACTCTGTATGTAGTACTACAACTATCGAGCAAGATCTGGGTCCGATTACAACATATAAGCAAGATATGGTGTTGCTCGATTTCGCAACCGATAAACACGCGCAAGTATATGCGGTCAACAAGTAATATAATGATAAGAGAGTTGTCGAACCCACGAGGAATTATCACTAATGATTAACCAAGTACTAACTTTAAATCGCCTCAGTCTTATTTAAACATTTAATTGAAACGATAAATTATGATTATAATTAATCAAAATAACAGAAAAACATAACATAGATAGATAGATAAAGAGCTAAGAACACAATATCCATACACAAGCATTTTGTCAAACACTTGGCGTGCATCACTTTGTTCAAATCTCTTAACTCTTTTTATGATCATGGCGGCCACTATGAATTGGCAATACATAAATTATGCATATACATAATCACATAAAGAATCAATTTGCATGACACCAATCATAAAGAAAGCAAATTAGAAGTTTAATTCATAACAAATAAATCAAACTATTCCAAATATTAGGTAATCATCCAATGGATCATACAAGTATCAAAGAAAAGCTAGAAGTTTAATTCAATTCCTTGCCTCCATAGGTGTTACAAATGTTTGCACTAGATCCCCAAGAATGAGTTCTAGCCACTAGAGGAAAAAGGAAGAAAGAAATGATGGCTTCCCTTAGTTGTTGGTTGAAGCTCTTCCATTGATGTTGTTGAAGCTCCCACCATTGATGCTCCTTGAAGCTCTTGAAGAACCATGGCCAAGAGCCATGGCCTCCCTCTTCTCCAAGCCACCACCTCTCTCTATTTCTCCTCTAGGTTGCAAGTAGAAATGAAGGATTGGTTGTTTTGGTCATTAGGTTGAGCATTTAATAGCTGAAATCTGTCCAAAATTCGTGTCTGGCGCCGCGGCGCCATGATTTGGCTTGAACGGGGCGCTGCGGCGCGGAAGAAGGGGCTGGGTACTGCTAAGTGGCGCCGCGGCGCCGCAAATACACTAGCAACTCGCGCTGTGGCGCCGGGCCATTTTCTGCTCGGACATCTGTTGGGAGAATGGCCATAACTTCTTCATACGAACTCTGATTGAGGCGATTCAAGATGATCCGGAAAGAGAAGAAGTAGATCTACAACTTTCATTCTTTGAGTTCTTCGAAATAATGGCGAGATCAATGCTCAAATTGGCCTTGAAGTGACTGTTATTCAAATAGCAGTTGATAGTTTCCAGATTTGACACCCGTTGGGAAAATGGCCATAACTCTCGTATCCGAACTCCGATTGAGGCGATTCAAGATGATCCGGAAAGAGGAGACGTTGATCTACAACTTCCATTCTTGAAGTTTGGACAGATAATGATCGGATCATGGCTAAAATTGGGCTTTACAGGACTGCTACGTCAATGGCAAACCGAAAATGAGAATTTGGCGATTCCAACCATCGACCCAAATGACATTCCATCCAATTCCTACAAAACAAAGTAAAAACACATAAAACTAATACAAATATACATAAAAGCAATATAAAACTATATTACACAACAATACAATAAAAACACATAAAAACCAAACAAACTAGCTTAGGATTTAAAAATTATCAAACTCAAAAGTACCTAATTTGTGTATATAAAACACACTCATCAAATACCCCCAAACTTGAATCTTTGCTTGTACTCATGAAAAACACTAAGAACAAAAACTATAAAAATAAATTCTAACAATCAACTACTTGAGCAATGAATCAATAAGTTTGAACAATGGCCTTAAAGATATCAAAATATGATAACTCTAGAAAACTTTCAAAATGTCACAACGTCTAGGATTTCAACTTGTTTATTAGTCATACCTTGCTTTAGATCATTTCTCTGTGTGTGTGTGTGTATCCATTTACACTAAACCAATTATAGCTCGGATTAGCTTATGCAACCATATTACCTTATGAAAGAAATAAACTTCAAAAACTACATGCTTAACACATCACTCATCGCAATTGTAGACAAATCAAACATTCCAAAAATTTGATATCAAAGGACTCTTAGGTGAGTGCATTTTATGCTCCGTCTTACCCTAAGTCCGCTTTTATGGGCGAGTGCGTTTTACGCTCCATCTCACCCTAAGTCTGCTTTTATGGGCGAGTGCGTTTTACGCTCCATCTCAACCCACCGCAAGATTCTCGATATATTTTTATTTCTTTTTTTTTCATAGGTGAGTGCGTTTTACGCTCCATCTCACCCTAAGTCTGCTTTTATGGGCGAGTGCGTTTTACGCTCCATCTCAACCCACCGCAAGATTCTCGATATATTTTTATTTCTTTTTTTTTCATAGGTGAGTGCGTTTTACGCTCCATCTCACCCTAAGTCTGCTTTTATGGGCGAGTGCGTTTTACGCTCCATCTCAACCCACCGCAAGATTCTTGATATATTTTTATTTCTTTTTTTTTCATAGGTGAGTACGTTTTACGCTCTATCTCCCTTAAGTATGTGTTTATGAGTGAGTGCGTTTTACGCTCCATCTCAACCCACCACATGACCAATTAATCAAACCTAAGTATATTGCTTCGAGTGATATTTAAACGAGTTCTAGAGTTTATTGATATCTCTCATAAGCATTCGGTCATATAAGCCTTCTCTAAGTATACAACTAGTTCATTACAAATGGATGAGTGCTCAAAAGTAGGAGTCATAAGCAAAGCAATAACCAACAATAAGTCAATCACCCAAACTAAGCAATATTTATCCATTTTTCATGAGTTATAACCTTAACAATCATTTGCCTGATCATATATTATAGCTCAATTCAAATTAAATCAATGCTCAAGAGATAACCTATACTAGAAATGCAATTAAGCCCACAAAATAAAATAAAATAAAACATATCAAAACAAAACGTAGAAGACCCCCAAACTTGAAACTGACAATGTCCTTACTAAATGCAATAAAAGAATTCAATGCAAAGAACTTCCGTGATCATTTATCAGTTGTTGCCTTCCGCAACCGACGTCTACTATTTGCTAAGATATAACATAAAATGTAAAATTTTCAAAATTTTAACTAATATGCACTACTAAACATAAAAACATCCAAATAACTAACATAATAATATAATACCAACTCAAGTACCAAGAATATCAAAAGTACCCCCAAACTTAAGAAGAACATTGTCCTCAATGTAAAGATAGATAAAATTAAAACTAGAGGACTTCCCTGAGAATATATGTTAATCGTCATCGACATCTTCCTCCAAGTCCTCCAAGTCGGGAGTGCCAAACTTGTTGCGCGATACTCGGTATCTGAAAGAAACACAAAACTTTACACTTTGGGTTGCCTCCCAACAAGCGCTTGGTTTATAGTCTTCGGCCCGACTTTATTTAAAATAGAAATACACGTTTAATAAAAATGTGTCATGCGAAATAGAACTATAAGGCCCCAACTTACGCCAAGTCTTGCACAAGAGCTGTATTTACATACAGTCTTGTCAATCCAATCTCACAAACGATAACAATAAATAGAACTGTAAGGCCCCAACTTATGCTAAGTCGTGCATAAGAGCTGCATTTACATACAGTCTTGTCAGCATATTTATCGCAATCGGAAAACACGTGAAAATAAAGATCAAACAAATAACAGATAAATAAACGTTCAAATTAAGACTACATTGATTGAAATCAATATTGGACAATATTAGAATAGTAATTCCCCGGCAACGACGCCAAAAACTTGTTGCTCGATTTCGCAACCGATAAACACGCGCAAGTATACGCGGTCAACAAGTAATATAATGATAAGAGAGTTGTCGAACCCACGAGGAATTATCACTAATGATTAACCAAGTACTAACTTTAAATCGCCTCAGTCTTATTTAAACATTTAATTGAAACGATAAATTATGATTATAATTAATCAAAATAACAGAAAAACATAACATAGATAGATAGATAAAGAGCTAAGAACACAATATCCACACACAAGCATTTTGTCAAACACTTGGCGTGCATCACTTTGTTCAAATCTCTTAACTCTTTTTATGATCATGGCGGCCACTATGAATTGGCAATACATAAATTATGCATATACATAATCACATAAAGAATCAATTTGCATGACACCAATCATAAAGAAAGCAAATTAGAAGTTTAATTCATAACAAATAAATTAAACTATTCCAAATATTAGGTAATCATCCAATGGATCATACAAGTATCAAAGAAAAGCTAGAAGTTTAATTCAATTCCTTGCCTCCATAGGTGTTACAAATGTTTGCACTAGATCCCCAAGAATGAGTTCTAGCCACTAGAGGAAAAAGGAAGAAAGAAATGATGGCTTCCCTTAGTTGTTGGTTGAAGCTCTTCCATTGATGTTGTTGAAGATCCCACCATTGATGCTCCTTGAAGCTCTTGAAGAACCATGGCCAAGAGCCATGGCCTCCCTCTTCTCCAAGCCACCACCTCTCTGTATTTCTCCTCTAGGTTGCAAGTAGAAATGAAGGATTGGTTGTTTTGGTCATTAGGTTGAGCATTTAATAGCTGAAATCTGTCCAAAATTCGTGTCTGGCGTCGCGGCGCCATGATTTGGCTTGAACGGGGCGCTGCGGCGCGGAAGAAGGGGCTGGGTACTGCTAAGTGGCGCCGCAAATACACTAGCAACTCGCGCTGTGGCGCCGGGCCATTTTCTGCTCGGACATCTGTTGGGAAAATGGCCATAACTTCTTCATACGAACTCCGATTGAGGCGATTCAAGATGATCCGGAAAGAGGAGAAGTAGATCTACAACTTTCATTCTTTGAGTTCTTCGAAATAATGGCTAGATCAATGCTCAAATTGGCCTTGAAGTGACTTTTATTCAAATAGCAGTTGGTAGTTTCCAGATTTGACACCCGTTGGGAAAATGGCCATAACTCTCGTATCCGAACTCCGATTGAGGCGATTCAAGATGATCCGGAAAGAGGAGACGTTGATCTACAACTTCCATTCTTGAAGTTTGGACAGATAATGATCGGATCATGGCTAAAATTGGGCTTTACGGGACTGCTACGTCAATGGCAAACCGAAAATGAGAATTTGGCGATTCCAACCATCGACCCAAATGACATTCCATCCAATTCCTACAAAACAAAGTAAAAACACATAAAACTAATACAAATATACATAAAAGCAATATAAAACTATATTACACAACAATACAATAAAAACACATAAAAACCAAACAAACTAGCTTAGGATTTAAAAATTATCAAACTCAAAAGTACCTAATTTGTGTATATAAAACACACTCATCATATGGACGCTCAAACAACCTGTCAGAACTGTTCTTCGTTTTCTGGGTTACCTAGAAAACAAGATCAGTTCGACTGATCACTTTTGGGATTCCACCACTTACTATCCATGATATATTTTTGTGATCTAAAGGTTCCAGGTTGTAACTAACATGCAAGAGAGTATATCTATTACATAAAATACAAATAACATGAAGAGAATCAAAATTTATTACTCGGTCAAACCATGTCAGTCGACATGTTCATATGTTTTCTGGGTTACCCAGAAAACAGAGAACATGCTCGACCTTGCTAGTTTGACCGTCCATCAAATCCAACCCGTTTATAAAATAAGTGATATTAAGGCATGAGGATGTATTCCAACAAACATAGTATAACCTAGATTCAAAACCCATAACAAAACATTAAAAAATTCTCAGATCCAAGCCCTTAAACCTCTTGTCAGAACATTCTGGGTACGTTTCTGGGTTGCCCAGAAATGGCATGGTCAATACCGGTCAACGACCTTTGACCGGCTAGAACTTACAATCTACAATGGATCTAGGCTTGATTCTTGATCCAGAGCAAAGATCTCATAACAGACTACAAGATTCAACACTTACAACACAAAAATCAAACACATACAGAGATTTACACGACTTGACATTCGTTGTCAGACGCCTCCTTTAAAATTTCCAGATTTTGAAGAACATCAAATCCGAGCCTCTAGATGTTATGGATCTAACATTTAGCAACCCAGATCATCATTAGACACTACTAACAACATATTCTAACACTCAAACATAACATCTAACAACAGAAAATTGGACAGATTTTTGAGTAGGGTTTTATACCTTCTTTGATCAATTTCTGATTTTGTGTTGCTGTTTTGGTATGGGATTTCGTGGGGCTTCAGTCTATGCTTGATATACTATATATTTTCATGGCTTTTAGAGAGAGAGGGTCTAGGATGAGCTTAGTGAAAATTTGAGCAACAAAATAACATTTTCTCTCTCTAAATCCTTAAATAGACAACATAGATGCATGAATTTGGCTTGCTAGGGCTGATTTGCTGTCAATACTAGGCATGTGGAGTTTTTGGGAGTTGTTGAGCTACTAAAGTGTTAGCCAAACTTACAAGTTAGCTCAAATAATGCACTATGGGCAAAATAGTCTTTTGATAATTCAATTTAAATGACAAAATTGATACTTGACAAACCCTTAGGGTTTAGGATTTGGATATTAAGGTTTAGGGTTTGAGCCAATTTAGCAAACAAAAATCTAGGATTTCCAATTTAGGGTTTGCACAAAAATTAAATAAATAAAAATAAATAACTTTTAGTTTCTAAAATTTTGAAAAATAAATTTGTCAATTAAAGTAAGTTTGTAATTATCTTATACATAGACATTAGGGTTTATTACCCTTAATCATAATTAACTTTGCTAATAAAGCAATTAGAGTTTTAATTTAGAAAAATTAATAAGGTTTTATATACCTTAATAATTAGGGTTCTAATCATTAGGGTTTTAATTTACTAATTAGGATTACCTTAATTAGTAATTAAAGTCTATCACACATATTCTTAATCACAGTAACACAATTTCTGACCGATAAAATTCTCTGATTTTTGAATTAGGGTTTCTAATATCAGAATTTCAAATCTAATTAGGGTTTGACATTTATAATTAGGGTTTCCTAATTAGTATAACACTAAGTAACACATAACACATATCACATAACACAGTTATATAATAGCCTTAAACTCACCATTGAGTTTCAAAATTAGGGTTTTCCCACAGTAAAACTAGGATTTTCAAATACTGCACCACAATTACTCAATCATTACTAGCTCACATACATACAATACATATCTATAGCACTGAAAAATCAAAATACAAATAATATTATATTTTTATCACCATTCCTTATTCCAGAACCAGAAATAGGGTTTGTAAAATATTATTAAGGTTTGATCGTAATATAATAAAACTGTTCCACACATTAACATTACACACATAACTATACATATCTATAATACTGACAAATAATAATATAATATTATTATTTTCATTCCTAAAGCAAAACTCGAAATTAGGGTTTGGATTCCATATCTGATTTATCTGTCATAATTATAAATTAAGTCAAAATAATTAACTTAATATCCTGAACAAAATTCATATAATGAAATAATTATTATAAATATTCTAAAATCATTTCATAGATTATTTAAATAATATTTAATTTTATTTTCATAGAAAATAATTGATAAAAATATTTCCAATATGGAATTAATTATTATAAAATTATAATTGATAATAAACAATGATTCTAAAATAAAATCATTTACAATTATTCATGTAATAAATATATTTTATATTTACCACATAAATACATATACACAATATCTTGTACAAGTCCTCATCCTTAATAAAAAAAAATTATAGACAAAATTTCTTATTTATTTATATAGAAAATATTGGGTTGTCACACCTTGAACTTCTTAGCGGTGACCAACCGTGGGTTGCCATTGTTTCCTCCTGCATTATGAACAGGAGCCGGTGATGTCGCATGAATTCTAAAAAGCTCTTAAACGTACTGTCGTTCGTCAATTGATCAATGTTGTTGTTTATAGGAGAATTATCGCCATCATGTTGTACATTGTCCTGATTATTGATCTGTGGAGACTCAACGGTCTCTTGTGCTCCATTTCTATTCTCAACATTCTCGGATGTCATTTTTAAACACTGCCACAAAACAAGGGTTAATTAACATATCACATATTATCCCTATAATCTGACCGACCAATTAAATACCAAATAAACTTAGGTAGGTCATACTAGCGAATGAATTCCCCGTCTCTCCCCTCCTAGTTCTTATCTCACATCTCAGCCAGTGATCATATCCCTAAGCTTTGATACAAATTGTGACGCCCCCAAAATTAGGTATACATCACCTATCTTGAGTCACCAGATACATGGTATATAATACAAATACTACATAATAATACAACTGTCATGTATAATACGACAAAACATAAAATGTGAGTTTGAATACAAATATTGTCTACTAGAGATTATACAAACTCAAAAGGAGTCCTAATTACAATTATTATCACACTATTTCACAGAATGGTGAGGACTACTAATGCATCATCTAGAACCATCACTCTTTTCCTCGACTAGTCCCCGCTATGTTCTCATTTCCTGAAGAGAACAGTGAAAGAAAGGGTGAGCTCAATTAGCCCAGTAAGAAATATTATGACTAAGATAATGCAGAATAAATTATCATTAGCCTTAAACATTGTTAAACTGATACAATATAACAAACATCAAGTTTAACTGCAGCGGAACAAGCAATCCATTATAAGAGTAAAGTAGAGAATAAAATCTACTATCTTTTATGATTTAAAAGGTTTTTCATCACTTTTATCGCTGGGACTCAGCTTAATAAATAATCCACATAATCGAATCACCCTTGCACTACGGCCAAGGATATTCTTTAGTATCACGACCATAATTATCCATGCACTACGGGCCAAGAATATTTGTGTATTCATTAATGGTAATGATCATGCCAACAACTGTCCATCAATGCACTATGGGCCAATGAGAACTTTTACCACATCATTTGTAATATTACGTTCATGATTACACCGAATAATCTCTGGTTATAATCATACCAAGTCTATCTATGCACTACAGGCCATAGATGACTTTCAAAAAATATAAATATGAGGATGATGACAATGATATAAGAACTCAATAAACAAGTTCAAGAATTAATTTGTCCATGGACCAATAACGTCCAAATTATCAACATGATACTGTTTTGTAGAGTAAAATTCAAGAATGCTCAGAAGAATATTTCCATGAAAAGATACTGGATGAAGTGCAATTATCAAGGATATTCCACTAATTTAATGGAGTATAGAAGTTAAAACTTTAACCAACTGAGTATAATATGGAATATAATAACAAAAGAAATCACCGGGCATACGATAGACCACACAGGCAGGTTATTTCAACAGAATAATAAATAACGGAATCAGGTCCGGCGTAAAACGCACATACAGGATATTACGACTGAATAATAAAGACGGAATCAGGTCTTGTGTAAAACGCACAGACAGGATATTCCAACTGAATAATAAACACGGAACCAGGTCTGGTGTAAAACACACAGACAGGATATTCCAACAGAATAATAAAGACGGAATCAGGTCCGGCGTAAAACGTACAGACAAGATATTCCAACAAAATAATAAAGACGGAACCAGATCCGGCGTAAAACACACAGACAGGATATTCCAACAGAATAATAAAGACGGAACCAGGTCCGGCGTAAAATTCACAGACAAGATGTCCCAACAGAATGATAAAGAATGGAACAACAGAAGAATTTCACCAAGTATAGGGTAGCCCGCGTATACAGGTTATTCCAACAGAATAATAAAGAATGGAATAACAGAAGTTCTCTTCAGGAATAAGAAAGAAATAATACTCCCTGCGAGTACAACAAATAATATTCCGTACCTTAAAAAAACTGGATACTGGAATAGTGAGGTAGCAAACTTCTCTTCTTCTATAGATTTTCTCTCTACAATTTCTCTCTATAATAATTGCTCTAAAGCTTTTGTGAATTGGTGAGAAATGAAGGAAGAATGAACTTCTATTTATAGGAAAATATAGTTTCGATAATTGCACGTTTTGGGGCTCGAAATATAACAGTATAATATCTTCCTCTTTTTCTTCATTTTTAATTTAGTCCTGCAAGTATTATCAAATTTGCACCAACTACCCTAATATTAAATAATGTGAATCAATAGTAAATCATGTGACTCAATAGTTCTAATCATGTGATAAAAATAATTACAGTATAGTACCTCCATCAATACCTCCATTTTTAACTAAGTCATGTAAGTATTATCAATCTTGCACCAGCTCCCCTAATAGTAATAAGAATGTGAAATAATAGTATACACAGGTGAATAAATAGTTATAATCATGTGAAATAATAGCAATCAATTGCTCATTTATCAGGTTAAATACCCGATTGGTCAAAATAACCTCCAGACATCATTTTTTATCGAAATAAATGTCTATTTTCACTAACACAAATAATTCCAACATAATGAAACTTTTTTTATCAAAAATATAAATTTTGAAATTTCAAAGATTGACTTTTCCCAAAAAAGTCAACTATTAACTTTTTGACCAAATAGTAAAAACAGGCAAATTTTGTGTTTATAGTTTATTTTCACTAATTTCATCGTTCCGGACTCAAATATCACATTCGCGTCTCCAAATTTAACTCCGAGCACAACTTCAATATTAATAACATTCATCATTAATATTATAACTCATAATATTTATCAACCAGGTCGTTCCCAGGAAAGAGGGGGCTTTCCAATAAGGATTTCTCTCTATTGGCGTGCAATTAGGTGACCAAACCTCTCCTTGACAGAACTTCTAGATATTGTAAATATTGCAATTTAATAATATGAATAACTTTGTGATCTCAATTATTGACTTAATAATATATCATATAATGAAGATGATACTGTGACAATAATCGAATCAATAATATGAGAGATATTATGCAACAATTACTATAGCAATAATTGAGTATAACTGAGTGACTTATCACGTAAGCATCAATAATCAATACCGTGTGCTACTATGCAACCATGCGTATTACTATACTTTTACTACCGACACTACTACAAAACAGTAAATAGACAACGCGAAAAAAACGTTGTGATTTCTGTCAGAAAAACGTCGTGGTTAAGGGTGTTGTCTATTTGACACCCTTACACAACGTTTTAAAAATGTTGTAGTTAAGCACAATACACAACGTTTTTAAGGAAAAAACGTTGTGTATTTGTTTTCAAAAAATTATCAGATGCTTAAAAACGTTGTAGAAAGTATGATTCCACAACGTTTTTTGGTTAAAAACATTGTTGTTTAGCATATAAGACAACGTTTTTAACCAATTTATACAACATTTTTAAAATGTTGTAGATAAAGAAAAAAAAAGAAAAAAAATATTGTGATCCACCTATATTAAATTTAAAAGGTCTAAAAGGTCTAAATTCTCATTTAAATTTAAAGTCAAAATATATCAACCATTCAAAATACATCCCAATAATACCATTCATTTACAATTTCAAATTACTACATCCACAAAATATATACCAAACTATCCATATATACATCTCAAATTCACTTTTCAATCCACAAAATAAACCAAACTATCCATAAAATTAAGTTACTACCTAAGCATAATACTTGAGTTTCAAAGAATATGATGAGCATCTATCAGGCCAAAAGATAAAGAGCAGTAGTCTGCCAAATGTATTCCATACTGACCATCCGAACCAGCAGAAAAAACTTTGTTCTGGCATGGAGCTGCAGCCAACGCATTCACATTACCCTTGTGATAAGAAAGGGCTTGCAAAAGGGTACCATGCTGACTGTCCAGAATTGAACACTACCGCTACTATCCGCACTGAAAAGGGTAACACACCTGAAACCAAAATAAAGCAATCATTGGCAATTTAGCATCATGAAGCAACCAATAAATCTATTAACATCAATCTTTTGAACTGCATTGAACAGAACAACGGATGTCGCATCATTCACTACTCCTTCGCCGAAGACTAGGCTGTAGAGCAAAGGAGTTTCATCTTGGGGCAAAACCTACATTTTATTTTCTTACTCAGAGTAATACAAGCAAAAACGGCTTCCAGTAATTGTGATTTTCAACATATAAACTCATATATACAACTCTAACTGTTATAACTAGGGGGGGAAAGGGATGCTGGATACAGCTAAAGGCACAAAATGCTAATAACCCCAGAAATGTGAACAGTAAGAAAGAAGTGGAAATCAAGTTCTTGATAGGAATAACAGAAAGTAAAATTAACTGCTAAAGAACAAAAGGCTGGACAAATTCACATAAGATAACTTACAAACCGGAACTTCTACAAATGCATGGTTTATAACCTGAAACAGGGATTGCTGCCCCACCCATGGGGGTAGGAAGAATATGGATTACAAATTTGAAGATCATTCTATTTATCTATATAGCTTTCAGTATGGTTTTTAACACAACCAAAACAACTCCCGAAAAGTATTAATTCTAGCAAGGTACAAACTGATATATAAAATGCAACAGGTATCATAGCTCAGCAACCGTAATATATCATCATCCAATATGACAGGAAAGAAAGAAAAGGCAGGTTAATTATGAACAAGAAACAAAGATAAGGCAGGTCAGTTCTTATAGATTAAACGCTTTTCATCCTGTTTGGTACTCAAAAAAATGAAGCAAAGGAAAGCAGAATCGAGTTCTTATATGAAGTAGCCAACTCAAATTGTTGGGTACAAGGTTTCATTAAGTGAGTAGTAATACTTTGTTTCAAATATGAAGCAAGTAAGTACACATCCATTTAACAACCAATTTTCTGAGTTTGAATTGCATAAGAAAGAAGACACATACGATATTTATTTCCGGATTGGCAGTAGCAATTTGCTTTTCTGCTGGAAAAAACTTGTTCTGCTTGAATTCCATGTCACCTATAACAAATATGAACTAGAAATGAAACGTGGAAAATACTATCTACAAAAATTAAAAAAATAAAACCAAATTTCATTCAAGAGATGAATTACAGTTCATCCTCGGGTTAGAATAGTAATTGGGAGTTCCTGACACAAATTCCAGACTCTTTAAAGCTGTCAAGTATATATCCTTTTTTTTCTAATTAATTGGCAATATAATGAACGTAATTATGCATCATCTGGAGTTGAAATGAGGAGTCAAAAGATTCCAAATTAAAAGAATACACAATACACTATTGTCCTTACCAGCAGAAGGGCAGAAACCATGAGTGTAAAAAACATCCGATAGTATTTTTTCCTATATAGTTGTTGAGCCACTATCAAAAACCAAAATGAAAAGGGAATTAGATGTCTTGTCAAAACTTTTGGGAAGTCTGCACTAGAACTAGATTTTAAAATACCCTGCAGTGGTGATCAAATCGGTCCACACATTTGTCACAAACTCTACAATGCTTGTTGTACTTGAAAACCTGCAAGTAGCCAGACATACGAAACAAATAATCCACAAGTGCTTGATAGAAATAGGGCTCATAGGTATGTTCAAAGATGGTCAAATAACAAATCCAAATTAGCTGATATAGCACTAGGATACACAACAATCAAACTATACCTTTTGATAATCAATGAAATAGTAGAAATTCACCTTAAAGGAACTTGAAGGAGAAAATCAGGATGATATGAAGATGTGTAACATTCTTAATACCCAGTCTCTTTAAAAGAAAATTCCTTCAGTCTTCTTGCTAACTCAATTTCTGTGGCTGCAGCTCCAGGTAATATTTGACTGTCTCTGCACAGAAAGTACTGCAAACGAAATAAGAAGGAAAGAACACATAAAAAAGAATTTGGCTGACCGCTAGAGGTAGTAGCGGTCAGCCAAATTATGCAATGAGCAAGAACTAGAGGATTATCATACATTCTCAATCAAATTATGCAGTGAGCAAGAACCTTGATAGAAACAAATAACTAGAGGATTCTATTTAATACTAAACAATTAAAACTTTCTAATGCCTTTTGCAGGACGCATTCTTGTATGTTATGAATTAAGAATTAAGAATTAAGAAATTAAATCATATTGAAATACATATTTTTTTTCTTTCAATAAAGGAACAGCTATAGGAAGGTTAAATATATAATCTCTATATTTGTGTGTGCCTTGGAGAGGGAGAGTAGTGATGTAAGCATCAGGAACAAGCATTAGTGCATTACCAACCTAGTTGAGATGTGTCTCCTCATTTTCTTCATATAGCCTCTTTCCATCAGCAAAAGTGCAGCAGTACCATATCACACCATAGAAACCAAACAGCACAGCCAGGAAATGTAACTTATACTATGGTCATCTAGTTCCTTATGATTACTTACACCAGAGATATAGCTATCCTTTATCAAGCTACCATCCCAACATGGTATCACCAATAATATAATTTAAAAAATAACTAACAAGTCAAAGTATATTTTTACTAGCTAATCTTGCTTTACAAGGAAATGAAGAAAAATAGCAGAGAGAAATTTGATCAAAATCTTTGAAATATAGTAAATTAAGAAAATCAAACCAAAATGTTATTTGATAAGTAAGCAACCAAATACATAAAGCAAACAGGTTACATTGGTAAAAAAATAAAAAAATCAATCTAACCACATTAAAAGAACTACAAAGATGGGCCCGAAAATATAATTTTGTTTTCCCTCCTTTTCTGGCAACAAATGTAAGGAAAAAAATCCTAAAAAGTTCATAATATTTGACAACATAAAAAGTTTATACCAGTCTTTACACCCATCACACTGTACCATCAAATCATCTGGGTAATTATACGGCATCTCCCATTTGCAGTACCTTCAAATCAGAAAACACAAAGAAAGTTATGAAACATGTCCACCAGTAATTAAACATCAATGGTGAGCAGAGTAGAACAATACTCACACTGCGACACGATCAGGTATGAATGCTCCAGTGGCTAGGAAGTTTGGTCTGTTTTGTTTGTGTTAGGGCTGAGATTTTTAGAGAGGGGTGAACAAAATTGGAAAAAAAAATAAACCCTAGATTCATACCTGATTGTCATTTGTTAACAGCATTAGGGCTTTGAACTTTACCATTTCCGTCGGTGGCCATGTCGGATTCAAGGGCTCAATTTCTGAAACGATCAGCGGCTCTTTCGTCTTGGTATTTCCCTTGATTAAAACATTGTGAGCTCGAAGGGGAACATTCTCTATGGAGATTCGACGGAACAGGATCTCCATTTTGGCTCTTTCGGAAAGCAATCTTGATTCCACGGTGACTGTCTCCTCTTCTTCTTCGTCTTCGTAATCTTCGCCTGAAGCTTGAAAGAAAGAATACATATACTGAATACACGAATCTAAACAAGCAGTGAGCGAAAGTGTGAGACCCTAAATCGACTAAAGCTCCGTGTTTTTCTTAATAGATAACGTTTTTTTAAAAAAAACGTTATCTAATTAAAATAAAAATAATGTCCTTCTAAATAGATAACGTTTTTGTATATATATCTACAACGTTTTTTCTAAAAACGTTGTAAAAAAAACCACAACATTTTTATAAAAAAACGTTGTCTATTAGGTACTTTGTACTGGTGCAAGTAGTTCAATAGTATTAACGGTAAAACTTCTGCCGTTATTTTTAATAAAATACTGTTGTCGTTTTTTAATTCTGACAGTAATTCCGTTATGGGGTCCACCAATGATTATGTCATCGTACGGATATTCCCCGATAAAAAGAATATTCCCCGACCAATCGAATATTATATAACAATGTGCATACTTTGCAAAATTTATAAATACTACACACAACTATAATATTATCTCAAATTCACACTATAATATTTAAAAAAAATAAGAAAATTAAATCTTTATTCTTAAAATTTGGGATTTTACAGATTGTCTTATTTCTCAATACTTCCAACGTTAATCTCAAATGTTCTTCGTGTTCTTCTTTGGTTTTCGTATAGACCAAAATGTCATCTATAAATACCACTACGAACTTGTCCAAAAACGGCTTGAACACACCATTCATTAGTCCCATAAATGTTACAGGAGCATTCGTAAGACCAAACGACATTACTAAAAATTCGTAGTGACCGTATCGTGTTCTAAACACAGTCTTTGGAACATCCTCTGGCCTCACCTTCAATTGATAATAACCGCTTCTCAAGTCTATCTTGGAAAATTATATCGCTCCTTTCAATTGATCAAACAGGTCATCGATCCTCGGTAATGGATATCTGTTCTTAATCGTGACCTTATTCAGTTCTCTATAGTCAATGCAGAGTCGCATCGATCCATCCTTCTTTTTCACAAAAAACACCGGTGCTCCCCATGGCGATACGCTCGGTTGAATGTACTTCTTTTCCAACAATTCTTGTAGTTGTACCATTAATTCCTTCATCTCTACTGGTGCCATTCGGTATGGTGCCTTCGATATTGGAGTAGTTCTGGGAGTCAAATCGATTACGAAATCTACCTCTCTATCTGGTGGAAGTCCTGGTAAATCGTCTGGAAATACATCGACGAAGTCCCTCACAATCGGTATTTCTTCTACCTTCAGATTCTCTTTTCGACTGTCGACTATGTAAGCTAAGTATCCTACACAACCTTGTTTTAACAACTTCCTGGCCTGCATCATCGTCAGAAAACTCGCTTGTCTAGGCTACTTGCTACCATAAAACACAACCTTGATGGAGTCATAAGGTTAATACGCTTCTTTTGGCAATCAATTACAGCCCCATACAGTTCTTGTGTACGTATTTAACAGGGATCACTTCCCTATTCGCAATTTCTATGTTCATGGGGTATTATAACTCATCCTTAGGCAATTCTAAGTTCTTAGCAAAGTCATCAGATATAAATGAACAAGTAGCACCCGAATCAAATAATACATAAGCATTAACTTTATTGATCGGAATGATAACTGACACCACATCGAGAGACAGTACTGCATCCTGAACTGTCATGTTGAATGTTCTGGCGGTCGGTCGATCGGTTGCAGTTGGTCCTGTGATAGTCAGAGTGCTTCCACCGTTGTTTCCTCTATTCCCTCCTGATCCTGTTCCTCCAGATCCCTTATTAGGACAATCCCTTGCAAGAAGATCCTTTGAGCCACAAGTGAAGTAGGCACCCTTCTTTGGTTTAGAACAGTTAGGTGCTATGTGGCCTTTTTGACCACAATTGTAGCATACTCGTTTTCCCTTCATGCAAACTCCCAAATGAGCTTTTTCGTAGGTTGAGCACGCTTCAATCTTCTTCTTTTTCCCTCCTTGTTGACTTCCAACTGACGAGTTATCAGACCACTTTCTCTTCTGATTATTATTACTTCCCGTGCTACTTCCACCAGTCTTGTTAATTCCTTCATTTTTACTCTTTTTCTTCTTCTGATCCTGATTATATTTAGATACCGCATCGCTTCCACCTTCAGTGAGTATGGCCTTCTCTAACACTCCAGCAAAGGTGTTCAATTGGAACATTGACACCTTGCTATACAACCAGGGCTTAAGTCCCTGGTCAAAACGTCTTTCCTTTCTCTCGTCAGTATGCACTTGATACGTGACGAACCTAGCCAATTCGTTGAACCTTGCCACATAATCTGCTACGGACATATTCCCTTGTTTCAACTCCAAAAAATTGAACTTCCATTTGGTTTTGCGAACTAGTCAAAAAATACATCTCGAAAAACATCTCCTTAAATCTGTCCCAGGTTATTACACCTTCTCCTCCCCATACTTTGTTTGCCTGCCACCAATAGCTGGCTTCAAACTTCAACATGAATGTTGCATATGCGGTATTCTGGTCTTCCCTTACTCTGGCGACGTCAAACACCTTCTCCATCTCCATAACCCACGTTTGAGCCTCGATTGGGTTCATGGAACCTTTGAACTTTGGCGGTCCCACCGCCTTAAAGTCCTTAAACGTTGTGTTTGGTGGAGCTTGAGGTTGGTTATTCATGGCTCCAGTCAGTAAGTTCACCAACTGCTGAACGGGATTAGCGTTGGCATTATTGTTATTATTCGTTGACTCTTCCTAAGCCGGGTGAAGTTGTTGTCTTCTCCTTTGCGGCATTTTTCTGTTAAATAAACGTTTATTAGAACTTTATTTATTTCTCTAAATAGTTAAGGCATTACTTAACAATTTAACATATTCATTTAACACATCATCTCAAACAACTTGATATATTTTCATTCAAATAAAAATTTTTAACATTAAACGATAGCATAACTGCTATTTACATCAACTATCCTGGAATAAAGAATCCACATGATTAAAACGTTCAAATATTCTTTCATTCATAAACACGTCAGAATTTACATCTAAAAACTAATTAAGTTCTTTATATAATTAAGCAAATCATATCACTGCCGGTTAAGGTGTTGAATAGCCTTGCTACACTCCCCTTCTAAGATGCGATACATCGTCCTGCGATCCATCATGTACAATGGTAGTCCTTCGAACTGGATTAGGTACCTCAAAACTCGATCTTGGGTTTCATTCATTGCCTTGTTAAGTGTAGATTACGTTTCCCCAATCTTTGTTTTCTTTGCACGACTATCATCCTCTGCACGATCAGCTCGATGCGATTCTCTTACCCAGCCTTCCTCTGCTATATTCAGCCTTTCAGAGGTTTCCTTCAGTTCCTTCTTCAGTTTCTCTATCTCCTCGGTCTTATCTTCAGTTTGACCCTTCTCATGGACCAAATCCCATTCTATATTTGCCAGTCGGGAGTGAAGAGTCGAAATCTCCCTCTCCTTCTCCTATAGAGTAATATGCTGAATAACCGCTCGCTCAGCCAAATCCTGGACCTCGTCTCGTAACTCTACGTTACGATCGTATAACGTGTCATACATCTCAGCATCAACGGTGTACCGTGGTAACTACTCTTCTTCCTCTTCCTCAAAAAATTCCTCCTCAGGATCCTCCTGAGGATCAGTCTCGGGCTCATTCTCTTGACCAACAACGGTGATCAATGGAGATGACTCCCTCTGTACCATCTGCTCCCTAACGACGTGAATGTCTTGGGGCTCCTCCTCTGTCGGTACTATAGGTACACGGGGTTCCTCCTCAGTAGGTACTATAAGTACTCGGGGTTCTTCCTCCCCAGCTTGACTAGCTTCTCCAACATTCTACATCCTGACAACAAAATTTTAAGTTTTAGTTACTAAGTCGTATCATTTAACTCATACTTTAACACATAAACACATAACGTCTTTTATTATCTTTAATGAATTACATAAATTCATTTCTTATAACTCGATAAGAGTTTTCCATCACTATCTTTTTTCTATAAGGCTACTACCTAAGGTTGTTCCCCCACCTAAGGTTCATAACCTACAGCTTTGATACCAACCTGTGACACCCCCAAATCTGGGTACTTCGATTCCACAGGATCTGGTGTTCACTGTACAAATATCATCTATCTATCTACCCATAATAAATGCAAACCATGCAATAGATAGAATAAAAATCTTCCCCTTAAGGGTTACAACATCCAAATAATAATAATACAATCCCATGTTAAAATAACCTTAAACATCTGTGCGGAATCATAAACAAATAAGTCTTAAATAACATCATTAACAAAAGTTTTAAACATAAATACATCATCTAATAAAAATAACAAGTCTTCATCACTTGCTAACTTTGCCCTTGCCTTTACTAGTGGAAGGTTCATCGGTTCTTTCGTTCTTAACTGCAATGTTATTATAAAGTAAGAGTGAGCACTATTGCCCACAAGTATAACAATGAAATAACAGTATAATAACATGCGAGTGAATTAAAGACATCTGAATAAAAGTTCAACTTTTTAATCAAGAATGAATAACAAGAATCAAAAGAATTCTGAGGGTCATAAGACCTTGAACTATGTCCTAGGTTAACAATGGTTATACATGAAACCTTTAACATTCATAAGACTGTGGACCTTTCTTCTCGTACTTAGGAGGATCAGCCCTTAGTACCATACTGTGCACAATATCTTAACGCTAACGCATAAGTAAATCCCTTTACAGGGTTGTTCATCTCAGTTTGACATTCGAATCCGCACCAAAGGAAGTTTGGTTTGGATAATTCAATAAGGGTTCTGAAATTTAGAACGTTCATCAACTAAGGACTAGTTGAATCAATAAAGTTCACTAGTCTAATAAGGTTCAACAATAATGATATTCAATTCGATTAATAATCTCAAGAAGTATACAATAGAACAATTATTGTATTACTGAATCATACTTTGAAAAGATAATAAATCTTTAATATAGCATTCGAACTTGAATAATAGTAATGATAATTCACTTGAGGTAAATAATAAACTTGAACAATAATGACAAGTAGGGTTAGGAAACTTACCTCGTGCATAGGCTAAACGATTACTACTTTCGTTCACCACAAATCCTACACACATACCATATGTATTCACGACATTCATTAGTTATATTTTTACTTAATTATTTAGTATAAACTCTACTTTATTTAACAAATCATTACCCTTCTAATTTAATTACTTAATTAAATTAGAATATTTTCATTCTCTTACTATTATTACACTCGAATAAATTATTTCATAATAATTTCCATCAAATATTTATTTTATTCCATAAACATATCAATTAAAATATTTACTTTATTTTATAAATATTTTAATAATAATTTTCATCGAATATTTATTTTATTCCATAAATATCTCAATTAAAATATTTAATTTATTTTATAAATATTTTAATAATAATTTTCATCGAATATTTATTTTTAATTTTTATTTTTATTTTTTGACCGCCGGGGCGGGGTAATGTAGTTTAGTACCGCCCGCCGGGGGCGGGGTTACTCAAGCTCATTTTCTGCAGTTTCTGCAGTTCGCGAACATAACATGGCCGAATTAGGCCAAAAATCAATCACAGGTAAAATTATACATGAATATGACCATAACTTCCAATTAGTTATTTTTACACGAATTTAGACTTACCCAATCATTGTAATACATATATAATCATTACTAAACCCATCTAGCATGATTTTTAACAAGTTACAACACATAATTTGCAAAATCAACACATTTACTTCCACTTTTCTTGATGTTCTTGAAGGTTTTAAAAATAAAACATGAAAATTGTCACTACGAATTCGTTATAACACCGAATCCGTTTATTTAAATTTTGGTCTCTTCGTATCAACATGCATAACAACATACAAGTGTAAAATTTAGGGATAATATACGATCAATACATAAAATACCACGTATAAGGCCATATGGCCAAAACCTAAACTCTGTAAATTTTGAAATAGCAAGTCATCGTATTATGAAACTTATGATATGGTTTACAAAGTATATATAATTAAATATGATGTGATGTGCCATAACACATACAAAACCCATAATCATTACTCCTATCTCAATTACAGAGGCTTTACAATATGAATGAAAGCCATTTTCATAAAACTCAAATAATGTAAAAATAGAATTTGGTTTGGAGAAATTACCCAGAGTATAGATTAAGAAGAGGTGATCCAAGATGATCCTTTCACAATTACCTAATGATTACACACTCATAATATCTCTAATTCTCACAAATTTTCTCTGATAAATTCTCAATCTCTCTCCCTCTCTGCTCTTCCAGACTTAGAATAATAAAGAAAAGAAAAGAGAACGTCGTATTATAAGAACTCGACTGACGCGCAATAATGGTTAGTTAACCCAATCATGGGTAACTGCTAGTAACCCCCACTAAGGCCATGTTTGGCTAACATAATAGATTTCAAAACTCCTTTAATTTAATAAAGCTTTATCATATAGTTTAATTCATGTCACACCCACTTGCACAATAATTCATTTATCTTATTTAATATAAATAAAATATAATAACTTCTCATAAATTCACATAGTCATATATTTAATTTTCTCATTAATTAATTATATTAAATTATTTAATCTCTAATTAATAAATAAATTAATTAGAATAACATCATGCTTAATTAAATAATTCATTTAATTCAATAAGCTGACATAATTACATACTTGAATAATAAATATTCTCCATATTAATTTAATAAATATAACACATATAATTAAATTAATCTACCACAACTGCGTCAATTAATTATTTAATCTAATAATTAAATCATCAAAAAATATTTATTTAATTTAATAAATATTAAAATTAATAATAAAATTCTCATTCGTCACAGGAAGTACAACCTAAAGCCCGTAAGTTATGACGGGTTACAGATGAAGTTCTGCTAAACCTTATCGAAAATGAAAAATAATGTTCATAATATGTTAACTAAACTATATATATAGTCTATACGTAGTTTCAAAAATTTGAGATAGAATTGTTATGTTGTTATTATCGGTTCAGCTTACTTCACAACTATAAATTCGTTGTAGAAGTGATGTACAAAGAAAACATTTATTTCTTTCAGCTACTTATATTTCTAATTGTTATTACTTGCTGGGCACCCAAATGCTCACCCTTGCTTAAATTTAAATGTTTTCAGCTAGGCATGAACAACTCGAAGGTTCAGACAAAAACAAGTGAAAAGGAAAGCAAACAGAACATGTTTAATGGTATCTTTTGTAATAGTTAGACTATATTAAGATAATGATATGTATTAAATATCATGTAAAGAATTATAGTAAAGGTTGCATAATTGGGATTAGACTCTGATAAATGTAAGATAAGTTTGATATTTATATTATTGTTATTATTATTAGTATTATTCCGCTCATAGAAATGGTATCGTGAAGAACCGAGTTCGGGTTTCAAGTACCCAAGTTTGGGGTCTTTACAAGTTGGTATCAGAGCTTAGGGTTAAATACCTTAAGTTGGTTAGACCTTAGGTTATAACCTTGGAACAAAGGGAAACGTTGAAAATACAAATAACTCATATAGAGTTTAAAAAGGAGATGAATTGAATTCGTTCATCGTCAAACAAAATAAAACATAACTTGTATAAAACTATTAATTGTTGTGTGTATATATTAAGTGATAATCAGTATAGTTTGTGTGTAAATGACAGATAGCAAAGGATTAGGATACCATCATATCGTAAAGTAGAAGTTAACCTCCATAACCGAGCCAATATCAAAGCCAATAGCTGAAATAGAGTCTCACATTGAAAGCTACCTCAAAGAGGTGGTTATTTTGAAAAGTATAGTACGGGACCCAGAAAAGATAGTATGACTGATAGGTAAAGTATAGTTAATGAATATGTGGTTAATGTCGAGTTCTTAAACTGAATGTTTGTGGTGAGTTCTTAAACTCATAATGTATGGTAAGTTGGATGAACTAGGTGTAGTTAGGTGTGAATGGATTATTAAGAACAATGGGAATAGACAGATTTCTAAGTAATTGATCCTTAGTGGAGGCGTAAGAAATAAGTAGTACTAGTATTACTTGAATAGGTATGTGTATATGTTATGAATATGATAGGTATGTTTATATAAGGTAATATCTTTCAAATTTTGTATAAGTTGTGACAGTGATTCCCGACTTTTGAGTCACATAGGGATAACGGATGATTAAAGAAATATGTGCTAAGGCATGTCAAGTGATATGGGATTAATGAATTTATATGGGATTAATGAAATAAGTTGGTATACAGAAAGTAGTTAATTATATGAGTACTTGTTAATGTAGAAAACCAAATTTTCAAAATCTAATATTTTGAGTACATGATTATTGGAATAGAAAGTTTTGTGTTATATGATTATGCGTATAAGATAAGGTTTCGAATAAAGAATAAATTGTGATAATGACGCCAAGGAGACGAAAAACGAAATACACGGACAGAAGAACCTGTCAACAAAGCTGAAAGATAACTAGACCCGATACAGAATTTTATGAATATAGACGATCAAGCTATGTAGAACGGAATACCACTCGTCGAAAGATCAGCCAGATAATCGATCAACGAACATCAAAGACTTCAAGGCTATCGTACTGCCAGGATCTAGAAGATCAACGGACCCTGTTGACACGTTTATGATAACTAGGGTAATGGAGGGACAAAAGAAAACTTTTTCCACCTATATGAGGAAAGCAGATAAAGGGAAAGTCTGTGTGTTTTAAGTGTGAATCAATGGAGTATAAGATGGAGGACTGTCCAAGAAGGAGAAAGGAGGCAAGGAATGCGAATACGGGAAAATGCAGCAGGACATTGGCGACGACGGGACCAACAACAACAAACCAAACCAACAAAATCAACCGCAAGCGTCTTCAACATGACCGTTCAAGAAACTGTAGCAGCCGGGGATGCAACTACAGGTATTATTCTAATCAATTTTTTTTTATATTATTTTCTTATATATAGTAAAATTATTTTACAAATTATTTTGAAGGAGGAAATTGAGTTCTATTAGAAATCAATTTTCTGAATAAGCAGATAGATAAGCTTTATGCTGAATAGTTAAAGATCAGTTCGATCAATTTTGATCGAGATCTACTCGCAATGATTGTGTATGTTATGCACCCTGGTATGTATAGGTTTTAAAATAGTGATTCCGGGGACGGAATCTTTATAAGGGAGGGTGAATGTAACATCCCGATATTTTCTATATAATTAAATTAGAAATTTTGTGTATACTTTATTTTTTTAGGATGAGGATTTGTACAAGATAATGTATATATTTAATTATGTAATAAAAAATATATATTTATTACATGAATGTTTACAAATAATTTGATTTTAGAATTATTGACTATTATAAACTATATTCTTATAATAATTAATTTTAAGATAGAAATGTTTTTATTAATTATTTTCCATAAAAATATAGTCATATATTATTTAAATAACATATGAAGTGATTTTTAGAATAATTAGAATAATTATTTTATTATATGAATTTTAGTACATATTATTAAGTTAATTATTTTACCTTAATTATTAAGGTTAAATATGAATGAATAAATCAGATATGGAATCCAAACCCTAATTTTGGATTATTGTCAAGGTACGAGAATATTAATATAATATTAATTATATTTTGATTTTTCAGTGCTATGAATATGTACTGTATGTCCGTATTGATAATGGTTGGTCAATTATGGTGTATTATGACCAAACCCTAGTAATAAGGTTAAACCCTAATTTGAGATCCAAATTAGAGTACAAGATTGTTTTATAAATGTGTTGTATAATTTATGTTGTGTATTAAGTGATTAATTATGTAAACCCTAATTAAAGTTCTAGAAACCCTAAATAATTTGTAGAAAACCCTAATTAATATTTATAAAACCCTAATTTTTGAAAATGAGAAACCCTAATTTGAAATTCAAATTAGAGTTCGAGATTTTTGGTAATTGTGATAAGATGATTAATTAAAAAGTATTAAAATAATAATTGTTAATTATAGAAACCCTAAATTTTTAAACCCTAATTACTGAATTAGAACCCTAATTTAGTAATTGGAAGCCCTAATTTTAATTTGATAACCCTAATTGCTAAAATAGCAAAGTTAATTATAATTAGAGATATTAAACCCTAATGTGCAGGTATAAAGTAATTAGAAAATTAATCATAATTAAGAAAACCCTAATTTCAAAATTTTCGAAACTAAAATTTATTTTATTTAATTTTATTTTTGTTCAAACCATAATTGCTAAATCCTACATTTAATTTGTACTAAACCTTAGGGTTAAACCCTAAGGGTTTATAAGAATTATAAGATTGCCCTTAAAATTCCATGCAAAAAGATCATTTTACCCCTCTTGAATTATTGGATTTTGACAAGTGTTAGAGTTGTTGGAGTTGGTGACCAACTATGTTGACAATTGTGACTTACAATCTCAGCAACCAGCAACATACATCGGCCATACATGCATCATACACATTATATAAATAGAATTGGAGAGAGAAAAATTACATTTGCCCACTTATTTTGCACAAACACTTATCCTAGAGCTTCTCTCTCTAAGACACACGAAATTTGGTAGCATATCAGTCACATAGTCAAGCCCCACTAATACATATAACAACATCAGCAGCCAAAATCAGAAATTGATCAAAGAAAAGGTATAACCCTAGCCATGAAATTTGACCATCGATCTTGTGTTAAATGTTAGGTTTGAATGTCAGAATATGTTATTTGTAGTCAATATAGTTGATTTGGGTTTGTTGGGCTTCGGCACAGAAACGCACAGCGGAAATTAAACTTTTAAAGCAATTTCTGAAACCCTAAAACAGGATCCATGCGAAAATCAATTAATTCAGAGGTTTAGAGATTATACCAGATATAAACAAAAACGAGAATCTGAAACCGACTGCGCCTCGAATCTCCAACGCAATACAAACCGATTGCACCTTTACGGTATCCACACGAACGCCGCACGAACCGTCGAACGATTCTGCAATAAGAAGGACTTGCGGTACTAGCCACCAAAAGGAATGGATTTTTGAAACTGTTTTCTCTCTAGTCTCTCTCTAAGAGCGGCTAGGGTTTTTCAATTCTGATATCTTACCCCTAAGTAGCTACTATATATCATATATATAGTAGTTAAAAGGAATTAATCAAAATCAAAACCTAATTTTATAAAATCCGAATATATATATATATATATATATATATATTTATATATCTCTTAATTAAGTCTTACTTAATTAATATACATATATACAAATTCTCCTTTTAATTTAAATTCGTGATTTAAATACTATTAATCATATTAATATATTTAAATCCTTAAAATTTAAATTAATTCCCTTTTAAATAACGTTCTATGTGTGTGACCCTATAGGTTATTATTACGTTGGCAATAATTTTAAAATCATATTATAAAATTATAAACAGTGAGCGGCATCTAGTAATGCATCACTGCTACCCAAGTAATAATAAGATCGATGATTCGATGCAACCTTTTGTGACCAATGTTTCAATGCAATTTAATCCTTTTAACCTTAATATCCTAGATTAAACTCGAGTCATGGAATGTGTCATAATCTTCATAATTTAATCTGACTTTTCTTGATCAATGAGTAGACTATATGAAACAAATCACTATTTGAGCATGGACATGCATTTCATAGTCCTACTCAATCAAGAGGCTTATGGATATCACCCATAATATATAGGATGGTTAAATTCCATCTAGATCACTCATATTTCTCACATGATTAATGATGAACCCAATAATCACCTTTATAGTCCACCCTATTAAAGGTGACATTTGATGATATCAAAGTACATAAATTCTCGTGTAGTAATATAGCGATTTCAGGTCGGAGGACCATTACATCATTGTCACTATGAGAATTACTAATGACACTTCGCATAATGCTCCATATAGAATTCTTATGGTGGGTCTGTCCAGTACATCGTTCTCTAACATGTACCTATGCATTGACTTAATATCTCATATATTTATGACCAATGAGATTTGGTCATCAGTCAATCCACATACTAGTCTCAATGCATCATTGTTGTCCCATCAACAATGATACTTGACTAGGGACATTTAAGAACACTGATACTAATGGTAATATATAATCTCATGTTCAAGTCACATACTTGAAACTATATAATTTGTATCACTATTTTAAGGAATTTTATTATGTTAACAATTATATTACGCAGTAAATAAAACCATAATAAAATCATATATTTATTCAATCAAATATAATATCAAAACGTTAAGCAATTATATCAAATAATTGGACTCTAGGGCATAAACTCTAACAGTCTCCCACTTGCACTAGAGCCAATCACTCATGTATCTAATACCCATGGAACTAGTGTGACCGTCGTGCTTCTTCTGCGACAAAGCCTTGGTTAGTGGATCTGAAACATTATCATCTGTTGGCACTCTTCCTATATGTACATCTCCTCTATCAATGATTTCACGGATGAGATGGTACCGCTTAAGTATATGCTTTGATCGTTGGTGAGATTTGGGTTCCTTAGCCTGTGCAATGGCTCCATTATTATCACAGTATAGAGCAACCGGATCAACAATGTTTGGAACAACACCAAGTTTAGTGATGAACTTTTTAATCCATACAGCCTCCTTGGTTGCACTAGAAGCAGCAATATACTCAGCCTCTGTTGTAGAATCAGCTACTGTCTCTTGCTTCGAACTTTTCCAGCTAACAGCACCACCATTAAGGTAAAACACAAAACCTGACTGAGACTTATAGTCATCATTGTCAGTCTGGAAACTAGCATCTGTGTAACCCTTTACTGCTAGTTCGTCTTCACCTCCATATACCAAGAATGAATCCTTAGTCCTTTTCAGGTACTTGAGGATATTCTTGACTGCTGTCCAGTGACCTTCACCTGGATTCGACTGGTATTTGCTCGTCATGCTCAAAGCATACAAGACATCCGGACGAGTACATATCATTGCATACATGATAGATCCAATTGTCGAAGCATAAGGGATCTTTCTCATACGCTCATCATTATCTTGTGATTTAGGACATTGGGCCTTAGAGATCTTTACACCATGAGTCACGGGTAAGTTTCCTCTTTTCGCCTCTTGCATGCTGAACCGTTTCAACACTTTATCAATATATGTACTTTGACTTAGGCCGAGCATTTTTCTTGATCTATCTCTATAGATCTTGATACCTAAAATGTAGGCAGCATCGCCCAAATCTTTCATGGAGAAACATTTTCCTAACCATGTTTTTACAGCCTGTAAGGAAGGAATGTCATTCCCAATAATTAATATGTCATCAACATATAATACTAGGAATACAATGTGACTCCCACTAACCTTCTTATATACACAAGGTTCATCTTCATTTTTAATAAAGCCAAATTCTTTGACTGCTTCATCAAATAGAAGATTCCAACTCTGAGAGGCTTGCTTCAATCCATAAATGGATCGATGCAGCTTACATACCTTTCCAGCATCCTTTGGAGTGACAAAACCCTCAGGTTGTGTCATATACACATCCTCAAGGAGATTTCCGTTAAGGAAAGCAGTTTTGACATCCATCTGCCAGATTTCGTAATCATAAAAAGCTGCAATAGCAAGTATGATCCTGATGGATTTAATCATTGCCACTGGAGAGAAGGTTTCATCATAGTCAACACATTGAATTTGTTTGAAACCTTTTGCTACCAGTCGGCCTTTATAGGTTTGTACATTACCATCCATGTCGGTTTTCTTCTTGAAAACCCACTTGCACCCGATTGGTTTTACCCCTTCGGGTGGATCAACCAGAGTCCATACTTGGTTAGTATACATGGAGTCCATCTCAGATTTCATGGCTTCAAGCCATTTCTCAGAATCTGGTCCATTCATAGCTTCTTGGTAGGAAGCAGGCTCATCTTGATCTATGAGCATCACATCGCCGTTTTGAGTCACAAGATATCCATAATTTCTCTCTGGCTCTTGGCTTGTCCTACCAGATCTACGAATGACTTGTGTAATTTGAGCAGGTTCACTTTCCACAATTTCTTGTGGTTCCTGCTCATGTTCCAACTCAGGTTCAATGATATTTTGTGGTTCTCGAATTTCTTCGAGTTCTACTTTCCTCCCACTATTTCCTTTAGAGACAAATTCTCTTTCTAGGAAAATACCAGTTCGAGCAACAACCACTTTGTTCTCAGAAGGTTTGTAGAAATAATACCCTTTTGTTTCCTTTGGGTATCCCACAAAATTACATTTGTCAGATTTGGGTCCGAGCTTGTCAGAATTTAGATGTTTTACGAACGCCTCGCAACCCCAAATCTTCATGAACGACATACTAGGACGTTTCCCAGTCCACATTTCATATGGTGTCTTCTGAACCGTCTTTGTAGGAACACGGTTAAGTGTGAATGCAGCTGTCTCTAGGGCATGACCCCAAAAGCTTATTGGAAGATCTGCATGACTCATCATTGATCGTACCATGTCCAACAAGGTTCGATTTCTCCTCTCAGATACACCATTCCATTGCGGTGTTCCAGGTGGAGTGAGCTGTGATATAATACCACACTCCTTTAGAAGGTCATCAAAGTCTTGGCTTAAGTATTCACCTCCTCGATCGGATCAAAGGGCTTTTATGCTTTTGCCAAATTGGTTTTGAACTTCATTCTTGAATTCCTTGAACTTTTCAAAGGATTCGGATTTGTGTCTCATAAGATACACATATCTATATCTACTAAAGTCATCAGTAAATGTAATGAAGTAATAAAACCTACCTCTTGCTAACGAACTCATGGGTCCACATACATCACTATGTATAAGTCCCAATACATCGCTATCCCGTTCACTGTGTCCAGTGAAAGGGGCTTTAGTCATCTTGCCTAATAAACAAGACTCGCATTTCTCATATGATTCAAAATCAAATGAATCCAAGAACCCATCTTTATGGAGTTTGGATATGCGTTTCTCATTTATATGGCCTAAACGACAGTGCCAGAGATATGTCGGATTTGAATCATTTGATTTAAATCGTTTTGTATTTATGTTAAAGATAGGCATTTCTAAATCAAGAATATAGAGACCGTTAAACAATTGTGCAACACCATAACAAATATCATTTAAGTAAAACAAACAACGATTGTTCTTTATTATAAATGAAAAACCTTTCTTGTCCAAATAAGAAACAGAAATAATATTTTTGCTTATAGCAGGCACAAAATAACAATCTTCTAATTCTAAAACTAGCCCAGTGGGCAAAGATAAATGATAAGTTCCTACGGCCAGTGCAGCAACTTTTGCTCTATTTCCAACTCGTAGGTCAACCTCTCCTTTCGCCAAAGTTCTACTCCTTCGGAGTCCCTGCACATTAACACAAATGTGAGAACCACATCCAGTATCCAATACCCATGATGTAGAAGTAGATAAGTTGACTTCTATAACATATATACCTGAATCAGAAGTCGTACTTCCTTTTCTTTTCTTCACTTCTTCCAGATAAGCATGACAATTCCTTTTCCAGTGTCCAGGTTTTCCACAGAAGTGACATTCACCTTCTTTAGCCACCCCACCTTTAGGTTTTAAAGCCTGTTTGGTTTTGGAATTGGGTTTGGAAAAAGATTTAGATCCTATCTTCTTCTTGCCTTTCCAATTTCCCTTAGCATTCCCCTTTTGCACCATCATTATGGGAGCGGATCCTGCCTTTTTCATGTTGTTCTCGGCAGTTCTTAACATGCTCAACAACTCAGTAAGGGGTTTCTGAATTTCATTCAGAAGATAGTTCATAACAAATTGAGAGTAGCTGCTGTTCAAAGATTGCAAAACAAGGTCAGTTTGGGCTTTCGGAGTGATTGGAAAACCCAACCTATCAAGGTACTCAATATACCCAATCATTTTCAGCACATGTGGACCAACTGGATCACGTTCACCCATTTTGCAGTGATACAACGCCTTGCTTGTATCATACCTCTCCTGTCGAGCATGCCCTTCGAACAATTTCTTGAGATGCTCGATCATCTCATAAGCATCCATCAACTCATGTTGCTTCTGAAGCTCAGCGTTCATGGTTGCTAGCATGACACAACTCACATCCAGAGCATCATCTTGATGCTTTTTGTAAGCATTATGCTCCGCACGTGGTGCAGTGACAGCTGGTGCTGCAGGAATGGGCCCATCAAGGACATATAGCTTACGCTCTTGTTTGAGGACAATCCTCAAGTTCCTATGCCAGTCAAGGAAATTAATTCAACTTAGCTTGTCCTTTTCAAGGACTGATCGTAATGAAAGACTATTTGTGTTGTTGTTGTTTGCCATTTGATATCTATAATTTATAAGTACAACAATAATAAGTCAAATTACAGAATTGATATTATATAATTGATAATAGTACATTCAAAATATACCTCCCACTATTTTATTCAAATTAATTGCCCTCACCATTAATTCAGAAAGCATTTTCTATTAAATTTTTCTAGTGAGCCAAGATCCATATTTCATTATGCCTTAAGTTAGCTTTGGCTATTCTCTCAATACATAATTATTTAGGTAGACAACCCTTTGTCAATTATATCATATATAACTCCTGGATAGTTTGGTAAACAACATTTGTTTCTAGTCCATCTAATGGTACCAACCAAACTCTATGCCTCTAAGTCCACAATCCTATTGAGATAACTTAGTTAAGTCGGGCCCAATGATTTTAATAGTTTGGATATCACAATTATCCTATCGCATCTTACCTAGATAAATAGGGTACTTTGCTTTGGCAAACCTACATCTATTGATCAAGGTCTAGATGGGTGTTATTCATTGGAAGGCATCTGATTTAGACTTAATAATTTAATGAGGGATTTTATTAATTTAGATCTCACCAATTTTAATCTTGTTAAGCATGCACATTATTAATCATATCATATAATATACAAGCATAAATAAAGTGCAAAATTAAATGTGTCACAGTTATGGCCCAATCCACTGTCAATCTTTTCAAGCTAATGAAAGATTGAAGGTCAATCTAAGGTGGTAAAAGATCTTAAAATAAATAACTTCCTTGGATCATCCTCTAGCATGCGCCTCCTCTCCATCATCATCTTTCCATTGTGTTCTCCATCTTGACATCTTCATCAATTACAGATTATTACATGACATAAAGAAACCTCGAGTTACATTCGAGGGGATTTAGATGAGAAGAGAATATTACATTAGAATTTATAGAAAGGCACGACATGCAAGTCGTATTTCAAAACCAAAAACCACTAACCTATGGGTCAAAAGGCCATAACTGTGCACCATGCATATCACAATAAGCGCATAACAATTTATATATAATTAAAGAAAACTATATATAAAATATAGGGGACACGACCATCGTGCGCTACGACGGGGGGGTCCAAGGGGGGGTCTCTGAAACATCGTGCGCTACATTCTGTATTGCAGAATTTTTCCATACGAATCTCTGAAACAGTTTCAGAATCATACATTTTAATCCACCAAAACACCCATAATAACAAATCATATATGTCCAGTTTCGATTTAATCATATTAAAACGAATAACAGTACACCCAGAATTTATCATATATTTCCAGTTTCGATTAATCATATTAAAATGATTCTTCATGCTTCTAATCCGATTAGAATAGTTATATTGTTATTCCACCGATTAAAGATACGATTAACAGTATCATCATATATATTACCAGAATACACATACAACGGAATATCATATATTCAATTTTATATCGGTAAACATGCATCATCATATATCATATATATCGAATATAATTAAAACACGTAATCTGAATTAATCTTTTCGCAAGTAGCTCTGATACCACTGTTGGGCTTCGGCACAGAAACGCACAGCGGAAATTAAAATTTTAAAGCAATTTTCGAAACCCTAAAACAGGATCCATGTGAAAATCAATTAATTTAGAGGTTTAGAGATTATACCAGATATAAACAAAAACGAGAATCTGAAACCGACTGTGCCTCGAATCTACAACGCAATACAAACCGATTGCGCCTCTACGGTATCCACACGAACGTCGCACGAACCGTCGAACGATTCTGCAATAAGAAGGACTTGCGGTACTAGCCACCAAAAGGAATGGATTTTTGAAACTGTTTTCTCTCTAGTCTCTCTTTAAGACTGGCTAGGGTTTTTCAATTCTGATATCTTACCCTCAGTAGCTGTTATATATCATATATATAGTAGTTAAAAGGAATTAATCAAAATCAAAACCTAATTTTATAAAATCCGAATATATATATATATATATATATATATTTATATATCTCTTAATTAAGTCTTACTTAATTAATATACATATATACAAATTCTCCTGTTAATTTAAATTCGTGATTTAAATACTATTAATCATATTAATATATTTAAATCCTTAAAATTTAAATTAATTCCCTTTTAAATAACGTTCTATGTGTGTGACCCTATAGGTTATTATTACGTTGGCAATAATTTTAAAATCATATTATAAAATTATAAACAGTGAGCGGCATCTAGTAATGCATCACTGCTACCCAAGTAATAATAAGATCGATGATTCGATGCAACCTTTTGTGACCAATGTTTCAATGCAATTTAATCCTTTTAACCTTAATATCCTAGATTAAACTCGAGTCATGGAATGTGTCATACTCTTCATAATTTAATCTGAGTTTTCTTGATCAATGAGTAGACTATATGAAACAAATCACTATTTGAGCATGGCCATGCATTTCATAGTCCTACTCAATCAAGAGGCCTATGGATATCACCCATAATATATAGGATGGTTAAATTCCATCTAGATCACTCATATTTCTCACATGATTAATGATGAACCCAATAATCACCTTTATAGTCCACCCTATTAAAGGTGACATTTGATGATATCAAAGTACATAAATTCTCGTGTAGTAATATAGCGATTTCAGGTCGGAGGACCATTACATCATTGTCACTATGAGAATTAATAATGACACTTCGCATAATGCTCCATATAGAATTCTCATGGTGGGTCTGTCCAGTAAATCGTTCTCTAACATGTACCTATGCATTGACTTAATATCTCATATATTTATGACCAATGAGATTTGGTCATCAGTCAATCCACATACTAGTCTCAATGCATCATTGTTGTCCCATCAACAATGATACTCGACTAGGGACATTTAAGAACACTGATACTAATGGTAATATATAATCTCATGTTCAAGTCACATACTTGAAACTATATAATTTGTATCACTATTCTAAGGAATTTTATTATGTTAACAATTATATTACGCAGTAAATAAAACCATAATAAAATCATATATTTATTCAATCAAATATAATATCAAAACGTTAAGCAATTATATCAAATAATTGGCCTCTAGGGCATAAACTCTAACAGGGTTGACACACACTAGATCCATAAATTTAATCTGCTCAAAATCAAGTTTTTGAAAAATCTGGAAAAATTGTTTTGGGTTGTCTGACAACTAATGTCAGAGCCCATAGATCCTTCTATGTTTATTATTTTTGTTGTTTCAAACTTCTCATGTGTAGCTTGTTATGTGGTCTGTGATCTGGAACACAAATCAAGCTTTTCGTCTATATTCGTAGTTATTAACTGTCAAAGTCCGTTGACCGGCATTGACCGGCTGTTTCTGGGCAGCCCAAAACGTCTGATAATGATTTTACAGGCGTTTGATCTTACTGTTTATAAGTGTTTTGATCTTGTTGATGTTTTATACTTATAGACTGACATGAATATTACGTAATAAAATCTTTATATTTCCTAGATTCTTAACTGAAACGATTTGAGTGTTGCTCAAACATGGGTAGACGAAACTGCTCAAGAACATTTCTGGAAAACCCAGAAATGTTCAAGAACAGTTCCTGGCCGGCTCTTTGACCGAAATATTTCTCTTACTTGTGATGTTTTTAATATGATATAGTACTTAATGTTTGTACCGTAACATCTCTTTTACATAATAGAACTTTTATATTTCATTAAGTAAGCTCAGAACCGTATGACAATCGGGCCTCAAAGTGACACCATGACACTGTCTGGGTTTCTGGGTTACCCAGAAAACCCAGATCAGCTCTGACATTAACTTTGTCTGCTTAGATCTCGTTGGTTTTATGTTGTTTGATCGTGTTATCTGTTAGAACTTATAGTATTACACTATGTATACAAGATCTGACCTTTGTATTTCCCAGAAACATAATACACTAAGACTTAATCTTGGTCAAAGTTCCTCTCTTGGTATCTGACATGCATGTTCTTGGTTTAGCCAAGAACGCGAAGAACACCTATAGCGACGATTTTGTCGCTATAGGTAGTCTTTAGCAACACTTTTAATAAAATTGATTATTTTAATTCTAAAAATTATTTAAAAATAGCATTTAATTTCTAAAAATTACAAAAATTATTTTAAAAATTATTTTTAAATTATAAAAATTAAATATTAATAATTTGAAATATTTTTCATAAATATTAGTATTTATTTAAATATTATTAATAATTAATTTATTTATTTAATGCATTAAATAAATTAATTAAAAATGATTTTATTATATTAAAAAATCATTTTAAATGATAATAAGTTATTTAAAAATATTTTAAGTTATAAAATATAAATTTTAATATTTTAAAGAAAATTTCATTAATTATTTAATATTAATGATCATTAAGTTATATACTAAATGAATTAAATAAATTAATTAAAAATAATTTTGTTATATTAAAAATCATTTTAAATATTAATAAGGTAGTTAAAAATATTTTATGTTGTGTATTAAGTGATTAATTAGGTAAACCCTAATTAAAGTTCTAGAAACCCTAAATAATTTGAAGAAAACCCTAATTAATATTTATTAAACCCTTATTTTTGGAAATGAGAAACCCTAATTTGAAATTCAAATTAGAGTTCGAGATTGTTGGTAATTGTGATAAGATGATTAATTAACAAGTATTAAAATAATAATTGTTAATTATAGAAACCCTAAATTATTAAACCCTAATTACTGAATTAGAACCCTAATTTAGTAATTAGAAGCCCTTATTTTAATTTGGTAACCTTAATTACCAAAAGTATAAATCCTAATTGCTAAAATAGCAAAGTTAATTATAATTAGAGATATTAAACCGTAATGTTCATGTATAAATTAATTAGTAAATAAATCATAATTAAGGAAACCCTAATTTTAAAATTTTAAAAAATTGAAATTCATTTTATTTAATTTTATTTTTGTGCAAACCCTAATTGCTAAATCCTAAATTTAATCTGTGTTAAATCTTAGGGTTAAACCCTAAGGGTTTGCAAGGATTACAAGATTGCCCTTAAAATTCCATGCGATAAGACCATTTTACCCCTCTTGAATTATTAGATTTTGACAAGTGTTAGAGTTGTTGGAGTTGGTGACAAACTATGTTGACAATTGTGACTTACAATCTCAGAAACCAGCAGCATACATCACCCATACATGCATCATACACATTATATAAATAGAATTGGAGAGAGAAAAATTACATTTGCCCACTTATTTTGCACAAACACTTATCCTAGAGCTACTCTCTCAAAGACACGAAATTTGGTAACATATCAGTCATATAGTCAAGCCCCACTAATACATATAACAACATCAGCAGCCAAAATCAGAAATTGATCAAAGAAAAGGTACAACCCTAGCCATGAAATCTGACCATCGATCTTGTGTTAGATGTTAGGTTTGAATGTCAGAATATGTTATTTGTAGTCCATATAGTTGATCTGGGTTGACACACACTAGATCCATAACTTTAATCTGCTCAAAATCAAGTTTTTGAAAAATCTGGGAAAATTGTTTTGGGTTGTCTAACAACAAATGTCAGAGCCTATAGACCCTTCTATGTTTATTATTTTTGTTGTTTCAAACTTCTCATGTGTAGCATGTTATGTGGTCTGTGATCTGGTTCAAGAATCAAGCATATATTTGGTCTAGATTCGTAGCTATTAACGGTCAAAGTCCGTTGACCGGCATTGACCAGCTGTACCGTAACATCCCTTCTACATAATAGAACTTTTATATTTCATTAAGTAAGCTCAAAATCGTATGACAATCGGGCCTGAAAGTGACACCATGACACTATCTGGTTTTCTGGGTTACCCAGAAAACCCAGATCAGCTCTGACATTAACATTGTCTGCTTAGATCTCGTTGGTTTTATGTTTTTTGATCGTGTTATCTGTTAGAACTTATAGTATTACACTATGTATACAAGATCTGACCATTGTATTTCCTAGAAACATAATACACTAAGACTTAATCTTGGTCAAACTTCCTCTCTTGGTCTCTGACATGCATGTTCTTGGTTTAGCCAAGAACGCGAAGAACACCTATAGCGACAGTTTTGTCGCTATAGGCAGTCTTTAACAACACTTTAAATAAAATTAATTATTTTAATTCTGAAAATTACAAAAATTATTTTAAAAATTATTTTTAAATTATAAAAATTAAATATTAATAATTTGAAATATTTTTCATAAATATTAGTATTTATTTAAATATTATTGATAATTAATTTATTTATTTAATGCATTAAATAAATTAATTTAAAATGATTTTATTATATTAAAATCATTTTAAATGATAATAAGTTATTTAAAAATATTTTAAGTTATAAAATATAACTTTTAATATTTTAAAGCAAATTTCATTAATTATTTAATATTAATGATCATTAAGTTATTTACTAAATGAATTAAATAAATTAATTAAAAATGATTTTGTTATATTAAAAATCATTTTAAACAATAATAAGGTAGTTAAAAATATTTTTTAAGTTATAAAATATAACTTTTAATATTTAAAGGTAAATTTCATTAATTAATTATTATTAATGATATTAAAGTTATTTAATAATTATATTAAATAATTTAGTTTAAAAATGATTTTAATATTATAATAATCATTTAAAAAAAAATAAAGTGTTTAAAGATATTTTAAGTTATAAAATATAACTTTTAATATTAAAAGGATAGTTTCATTAATAATTTAATATTAATAATTATTAATTTATTATTAATAATATTAAATTTATTTAATAATTATATTAAATAAATGGTTTTATTAATTTAAAAATCATTTAAAAAGGAAATAAACGAATTAAAAATATTTTAAGTAATGATTAAAGACTTTTAATATTTTGATAAAAAATACATTAATATTTAAATATTATTGGTAATTATTTAAAAATGATTTTAATTGTTTTAAAAATCATTTAAGTGTAATATTAATACTTTAAAAGTATTTTAAGTTATTATAAATAACTTTAACATTTTGGCAATGGTTTTATTAATAATTTAATATTAATTAAATATTAATGATAAGAGAATTATTTAATATTTAAATCATTTAATTATGATTCCGGTTTTTGAAAATGCGTGATAAAAGATAATAAATGTTTAAAAATTATTATAAGTCATTTAAAAAAAATATGACTGATATTAAGTTACAGGATAAAGTCTTAGACTCGATAATTACCCGATAAAGCCGTCGGTACACCGACATATTTCAGAAATTGATCTGGACTTAGATATTTTGATTATGTTAGTGATTATTTGTGATTCAATGGTTGTGGAACATATGTGACAATGTGATTAGGTTATGTGTTGACTGCAATAAGCAGTGCTATGTGTTATAGTATGTTATTCTAATCGATCAAATGATCTTATTACTGATATGTCTTATATAAAGATAGAACTAAGTTACGAACTGTAAGCAGCGCATCAGGTAAGTATCTTACCTTTGCATTTCCTTTATGCAATGGATATGAGTAAGAAGTTTCAGAATTATATTATTATTATTATGTTATATTATTAAACCTATTGTGATATATTCTATATCCGATCATTGTTTATCAATATGTTAGTATATGGTAATTCAGATATATATTCTATTTGTTAATTTATATATATGGTTATACAAGTTTCCCCACTTGGATAATCATTGTATTTAATCACATATTGATATATATATATATATATATATATATATATATATATATATATATATATATATATATATAAGCGTCTAAGCTATTTGATCAGCTAGACACAAGTTTCGAAATGTCGTTGAATATGATAAAAACCTTTTTGTATCTAATCAAATTATTTTGGTTCGGATTCCAAACAAAGTATGAACATCCCAATCACGGGAAAAATGTTATTTGCTAAGGCGGACAAAGGATGAACGATAATATCGTTCTAGCAATGTAGTATTGATCAATACAGGGCCCATGGAAAGTACAACCTAAAGCCCGTAAATTATAACGGTTTGCAGATGAAGTTCTGCTAAAATTTATCGAAAATAAAAAACAATATTCATAATATGTCAACTAAACTATATATATAGTCTATATGTAGTTTCAAAAATTTGAGATAGAATTGTTATGTTGTTATTATCGGTTCATTTTACTTCACAACTATAAATTCGTTGTAGAAGTGATGTACAAAGAAAATATTTATTTCTTTCAGCTACTTATATTTATAATTGTTATTACTTGTTGGGAACCCAAATGCTCACCCTTGCTTAAATTTAAATGTTTTCAGCTAGGCATGAACAACTCGAAGGTTCAGACAAAAACAAGTGAAAAGGAAAGCAAACAGAACATGTTTAATGGTAACTTTTGTAATAGTTAGACTGTATTAAGATAATGATATGTATTAAATATCATTTAAAGAATTATAGTAAAGGTTGCTTAATTGGGATTAGACTCTGATAAATGTAAGATAAGTTTGATATTTATATTATTGTTATTATTATTAGTATTATTTTGCTCAAAGAAAATGGTATCGTGAAGAACCGAGTTCGGGTTTCAAGTACCCGAGTTTGGGGTCTTTACAAGTTGGTATCAGAGCTTAGGGTTAAAAACCTTAGGTGGGTTAGACCTTAGGCTATAACCTTGGAACAGAGGGAAATGTTGATAATACAAATAACTCATATAGAGTTTAAAAAGGAGATGAATTGAATTATTTCATCATCAAACAAAATAAAAGATAACTTGTATAAAACTATTAATTGTTGTATATATATATTAAGTGATAATCAGTATAGTTTGTGTGTAAATGACAGAAAACAAAGGATTAGGATACCCTCATATCGTAAAGTAGAAGTCAACCTACATAACTGAGCTAATATCAAAGCCAATAGCTGAAATAGAGGCTCACATTGAAAGCTACCTCAAAGAGGTGGTTATTTTGAAAAGTATAGTACGGGACCCAAAAACGATAGTATGACTAATAGGTAAAGTATTGTTAATGAATATGTGGTTAATGACGAGTTCTAAATTCATATGTTTGTGGTGAGTTCTTAAACTCATAATGTATGGTAAGTTGGACGAACTAGGTGTAGTTAGGTGTGAATGGATTATTAAGAACAATGGGAATAGACAGATTTCTAAGCAATTTATCCTTAGTGGAGGCGTACGAAATAAGTAATACTAGTATTACTTGAATAGGTATGATTCTATGTTATGTATAAGATAGGTATGTTTGTATAAGGTAATATCTTTCAAATTTTGTATAAGTTGTGACAACGATTCCAGACTTTTGAGTCACAAGGGGATAGCGGATGATTAAAGCAATATGTGCTAAGGCATGTCAAGTGATATGGGATTAATGAATTTATATGGGATTAATGAAATAAGTTGGTATACAGATAGTAGTTAATTATATGAGTACTGGTTAATGCAGAAAGCCAAATTTTCAAGGTCTAATATTTTGAGTACGTGATTATTGGAATAAAAAGTTTTGTTTTATATGATTATACATATACGATAAGGTTTTGAATAAAGAATAAATTGTGATAATGCCGCCAAGGAGACGAAAACGAAATACACGGACAGAAGAACCTGTCAACAAAGCTGGAAGATAACTAGACCCGATACAGAATTCTGCGAATATGGACGATCAAGCTATGCAGAACGAAATACCAGTCGTCGAAAGATCAGCCAGATAATCGATCGACGAGCTTCAAAGACTTCAAGGCGATCGTACTTCCAGGATCTAGAAGATCAACAGGCCCTGTTGACACGTTTGTGATAACTAGGGTAACGGAGGGACAAAAGAAAACTTTTTCCACCTATACGAGGAAAGGAGAAAAAGGGAAAGTCTATGTGTTTTAAGTGTGAATCAATGGAGTATAAGATGGAGGAATGTCCAAGAAGGAGAAAGGAGGCAATGAATGTGAATACGGGAAAATGCAGCAGGACATTGACGACGACGGGTCCAACAACAACAAATCAAACCAACTAAATCAACCGCAAGTGTCTTCAACATAACCGTTCAAGAAACTGTAGCAGCCGGGGATGCAACTCCAGATATTATTCTAATCAATTTTTTTTATATTATTTTCTTATATATAGTAAAAATATTTTATAAATTATTTTGAAGGAAGAAATTGAGTTCTATTAGAAATCAATCTTCCGTACAAGTAGATAGATAACCTTTATGCTGAATAGTTAAAGATCAGTTCGATCAATTTTGATCGAGATCTACTCGCAATGATTGTGTATGCTATGCACCCTGGTATGTATAGGTTTTAAAATGGTGATTCCGGGGACGGAATCTTTATAAGGGAGGGTGAATGTAACAACCCGATATTTTCTATATAATTAAATCAGAAATTTTGCGTTTAATTTTTTTTTTAGGATGAGGATTTGTACAAGATAATGTATGTATGTAATTATGTAATAAAAAATATATATATTTATTACATGAATGTTTACAAATAATTTGATTTTAGAATTATTGACTATTATAAAGTATATTCTTATAATAAATAATTTTAAGATAGAAATGTTTTTATTAATTATTTTCCATAAAAATATAATCATATATTATTTAAATAATATATGAAGTGATTTTTAGAATAATTAGAATAATTATTTTATTATATGAATTTTAGTACATATTATTAAGTTAACTATTTTACCTTAATTATTAAGGTTAAATATGAATGAATAAATCAGATATGGAATCCAAACCCTAATTTTGGATTATTGTCAATGTATGTGAATAATAATATAATATTAATTATATTTTGATTTTTCAGTGCTATGAATATGTACTGTATGTCCGTATTGATAATGGTTGGTCAATTACGGTGTATTATGGTCAAACCCTAGTAATAATATTAAACCCTAATTTGAGATTCAAATTAGAGTACAAGATTGTTTTATAATTAGGTAAACCCCATTTAAGGTTCTAGAAACCCTAAATAATTTGTAGAAAACCCTAATTAATATTTATAAAACCCTAATTTTTGGAAATGAGAAACCCTAATTTGAAATTCAAATTAGAGTTCGAGATTGTTGGTAATTGTGATAAGATGATTAATTAATAAGTATTCAAATAATAATTGTTAATTATAGAAACCCTAAATTGTTAAACCCTAATTACTGAATTAGAACCATAATTTAGTAATTAGAAGCCCTAATTTTAATTTGCTAACCCTAATTACCAAAAGTATAAACCCTAATTGCTAAAATAGTAAAGTTAATTATAATCAGAGATATTAAACCCTAATGTTCATGAATAAAGTAATTAGAAAATTAATCATAATTAAGGAAACCCTAATTTCAAAATTTTAAAAACTAAAATTTATTTTATTTAATTTTATTTTTGTGCAAACCCTAATTGATAAATCCTACATTTAATTTATGCTAAATCTTAAGGTTAAACCCTAAGGGTTTGCAAGGATTATAAGATTGCCCTTAAAATTCCATGCAAAAAGACCATTTTACCCCTCTTGAATTATTGGATTTTGATAAGTGTTAGAGTTGTTGGAGTTGGTGACCAACTATGTTGACAATTGTGACTTACAATCTCAGCAACCAGCAACATACATCAGCCATACATGCATCATACACATTATATAAATAGAATTGGAGAGAGAAAAATTACATTTGCCCACTTATTTTGCACAAACACTTATCCTAGAGCTTCTCTCTCTAAGACACACGAAATTTGGTAGCATATCAGTCACATAGTCAAGCCCCACTAATACATATAACAACATCAGCAACCAAAATCAAAAATTGATCAAAGAAAAGGTATAATCATAGCCATGAAATCTGAGCATCGATCTTGTGTTAGATGTTAGGTTTGAATGTCAGAATATATTATTTGTAGTCCATATAGTTGATCTGGGTTGACACACACTAGATCCATAACTTTAATCTGCTCAAAATCAAGTTTTTGAAAAATCTGGGAAAATTGTTTTGGGTTGTCTAACAACTAATGTCAGAGCCTATAGATCCTTCTATGTTTATTATTTTTGTTGTTTCAAACTTCTCATGTGTAGCATGTTATGTGGTCTGTGATCTGGAACAAGAATCAAGCTTATATCTGGTCTAGATTCGTAGCTATTAACGGTCAAAGTTCGTTGACCGGCATTGACCAACTGTTTTTGGGCAGCCCAGGACGTCTGACAATGATTTTACAGGCGCTTGATCTTACTGTTTATAAGTATTTTGATCGTGTTGATGTTTTATACTTGTAGACTGACAAGAATACTACGTAATAAAGTCTTTATATTTCCTAGATTCTTAACTGAAACGATTTGAGTGTTGGTCAAACATGGGTAGACGAAACTGCTCAAGAACATTTCTGGAAAACCCGGAAATGTTCAAAAATAGTTCCTGACCGGCTCTTTGACCGGCAAATTTCTCTTAATTGTGATGTTATTAATATGAAATAGTACTTAATGTTTGTACCGTAACATCTCTTCTACATAATAGAACTTTTATATTTCATTAAGTAACCTCAAAACCGTATGACAATCGGGCCTCAAAGTGACACCATGACACTGCCCGGGTTTCTGGGTTACCCAAAAAACCCAGATCAGCTCTGACATTAACTTTGTCTGCTTAGATCTCGTTGGTTTTATGTTGTTTGATCGTGTTATCTGTTAGAACTTATAGTATTACACTATGTATACAAGATCTGACCTTTGTATTTCCCAGAAACATATACACTAAGACTTAATCTTGGTCAAAGTTCCTCTCTTGGTCTCTGACATGCATGTTCTTGGTTTAGCCAAGAACGCGAAGAACACCTATAGCGACGGTTTTGTCGCTATAGGCAGTCTTTAGCAACACTTTTAATAAAATTAATTATTTTAATTCTGAAAATTATTTAAAAATAGTATTTAATTTCTAAAAATTACAAAAATTATTTTTAAAATTATTTTTAAATTATAAAAATTAAATATTAATAATTTGAAATATTTTTCATAAATATTAGTATTTATTTAAATATTATTGATAATTAATTTATTTATTAAATGTATTAAATAAATTAATTAAAAATGATTTTATTATATTAAAAATTATTTTAAATGATAATAAGTTATTTAAAAATATTTTAAGTTATAAAATATAACTTTTAATATTTTAAAGCAAATTTCATTAATTATTTAATATTAATGATCATTAAGTTATTTACTAAATGAATTAAATAAATTAATTGAAAATGATTTTGTTATATTAAAAATCATTTTAAATAATAATAAGGTAGTTAAAAATATTTTTTAAGTTATAAAATATAACTTTTTAATATTTAAAGGTAAATTTCATTAATTAATTATTATTAATGATATTAAAGTTATTTAATAATTATATTAATTAATTTAGTTTAAAAATGATTTTAATATTATAATAATCATTTTAAATGAAAATAAAGTATTTAAAGATATTTTATGTTATAAAATATAACTTTTAATATTTAAAGGATAATTTTATTAATAATTTAATATTAATAATTCTTATTTTATTATTAATGATATTAAATTTATTTAATAATTATATTAAATAAATAGTTTATAAATGGTTTTATTTATTTAAAAATCATTTAAAAAGGATATAAACGAATTAAAAATACTTTAAGTAATGATTAAAGACTTTTAATATTTTGATAAATAGTACATTAATATTTAAATATGAATGGTAATTATTTAAAAATGATTTTAATTGTTTTAAAAATTATTTAAGTGTAATATTAATACTTTAAAAGTATTTTAAGTTATTATAAATAACTTTAACATTTTGGCAATGGTTTCATTAATAATTTAATATTAATTAAATATTCATGATAATAGAATTATTTAATATTTAAATCATTTAATTATGATTCTGGTGTTTGAAAATGCGTGATAAAAGATAATAAATGTTTAAAAAAATATGACAGATATTAAGTTATAAGATAAAGTCTTTGACTCGATAATTACCCGATAAAGTCGTCGGTACACCGACATATTTCAGAAATTGATCTGGACTTAGATATTTTGATTATGTTAGTGATTATTTGTGATTCAATGGTTGTGGAACATATGTGATAATGTGATTAGGTTATGTGCTGACTACAATAAGCAGTGCTATGTGTTATAGTATGTTATTCCAATCGATTAAATGATCTTATTACTGATAGGTGTTATATAAAGATAGAACTAAGTTACGAACTGTAAGCAGCGCATCAGGCAATTATCTTACCTTTACATTTCCTTTATGCAATGGATATGAGTAAGAAGTTTCAGAATTATATTATTATTATACTATATTACGAAACCTATTGTGATATATTCTATATCCGATCATTGTTTATCAACATGTTAGTATATGGTAATTCTGATATATATTCTCTTTGTTAATTTCTATATATGGTTATACAAGTGTCCCCACTTTGATAATCATTGTATTTAATCACATGTTGATATATATATATATATATATATATATATAAGCGTCTAAGCTATTTGATCAGCTAGACACAAGTTTCGAAATGTCGTTGAATATGATAAAAACTTTTTGTATCCAATCAAATTGTTTTAGTTCGGATTCCATACTTAGTATGAACATCCCGATCACTAAAAAAATTTTATGTGCTAAGGCGGACAAAGGATGAATGATAATATCGTTCTAGCAATGTAGTATTGATCAATACAGGGCCCATGGGAAGTACAACCTAAAGCCCGTAAGTTATGACGGTTTGCAGATGAAGTTCTGCTAAACATTATCGAAAACGAAAAAAAATATTCATAATATGTCAACTAAACTATATATATAGTCTATACGTAGTTTCAAAATTTTGAGATAGAATTATTATGTTGTTATTATCGGTTCAGTTTACTTTACAACTATAAATTCGTTGTAGAAATGATGTACAAAGAAAATATTTATTCCTTTCAGCTACTTATATTTCTAATTGTTATTACTTGCTGGGCACCCAAATGCTCACACTTGTTTAAATTTAAATGTTTTCAGCTAGGCATGAACAACTCGAAGGTTTAGACAAAAACAAGTGAAAAGGAAATCAAACAGAACATGTTTAATGGTATCTTTTGTAATAGTTAGACTGTATTAAGATAATGATATGTATTAAATATCATGTAAAGAAATATAGTAAAGGTTGCGTAATTGGAATTAGACTCTGATAAATGTAAGATAAGTTTGATATTTATATTATTGTTATTATTATTAATATTATTCCGCTCATAGAAATGGTATCTTGAAGAACCGAGTTCAGGTTTTAAGTACCCAATTTTGGGGTCTTTACAGAAATTAAGAAAGGAATTGGGGGAAAAGAAGCTTGATAATCAAAAGGATAACCATCTTCTTCTAACTCTAGGATATCATCTTCTTAATCAAAGGTAGAAGTTAAATATTTTTCTTTAAAAGTTTAGTTTTCCTCTTCCCAAAAAGTGTAAAATAATTATAAAAGATGAATTGTTGATATGTATATAGTTTTGTATGATAATTATTTGTAAAAGGTTTTTTCATGAGTTTATATGTGATTATAGAGAAATTAAGTCATGAATGTATGCAATTTGTGAAGAAAACTATATTACAGTGTTTATATGAAAATATATGAGTATAACTTAGTTTAAAATGAAATTATGGTTTGATTAATTGTTAATATATATAAATTGACTATTGAATTTGATAGAGTATGTATAATCATAACCATGGTATTTTGAATTTACTGTTTTGATTGAAAAACAAAATCACAGTGTTGACTTTCATTAAAATGTTAAAAATGGAGTTTTTACCAAAAGCAATGAAATTGAGTGTTGTAAAGTTGATAATTGTGTTGTTATATGTGTATAATCATGCTAGAGTCTTTACAATATGTTTACAGAAAGTCTGTATATATATTACATGTAGTTAGTTTGTTAGATTAGAGCTTGTAGGCCAATTTGGCTTTTTGTTCAAGCTATTGCCGAGCTTGGTCGCCGAGTTCTGGACTTTGGTACCGCAGCGCGTCAATCGTTGGCCTGTGACTCGCGCCGCAACGCGAGTTAGCAGAATGTTCTGACAGTTTTTGTTTATTACACAAAGTTTGAAAATAAATGTTATGTGTTAATAATAAGAATATTAAATGATTATTTCAGTAGTATTAAACTATGAATAAGCATGTTATCAAGGGTTAACTAGTATTAACATAGTTTGATTATGTGAATTGATAATTTAACCTACACGATGTATATATTTGTTTATATAGATATAAAAGGTTGATAATGACTAATTATATCATGATGACATATATATAGGGTATTGAGATTCAAGTGGTAAGGGTTATCTTGTGCTAAAGGCAAGTTCTCTAACTCTACTTTTATAATTGTGCGAATATTTAAAATCTTTTGAGCAAGTTTTCTAACTCCATACTTTCATTGAGTTAGTTTATTATGCAAGTTTTCTAACTCTAAAACTTCATTGTGCAAGTTCAATTTCGTTGAGTACATTATTATTTTTAATTCAAATTCAATTATACAAGTGGCTAACTCTACACTTTCGTAGAGCTAGATGGTTTATTATTGAGAAAGCTCTTATATCTAATTATTCATAGGGATGCAAGTATTCTAAATCGTATATTTAGTATTGAGCAAGTTTCTTTTTTATGTAACTTATTATTTAGCATGCAAATCGCTATATTTTAATATTCTAGTGTTGAACAATTTTATCGTTCAAATTACTATTCATTATGCATGTTTGGTATTCAATTATCAATAACTTTAACTTAATATTGTTCAAAACAAATTATGTTATGATTATTCAATATTTATGCTATTAGATTATTCCTACAGCATGATATTAATTTACAAATATCGATTCAGTTATGATTATTCCATAACATACAGTTATTTCTTTTGTATTCAACTAATCCTTAGTTGATGACCGTTGAATTCTAAAATACCCTGTAATATATCCAAACCAAACTTACTTTGATGCAGACTTGTATTCTAAATACTGAGATGAACAACTCTTTTATTAGAGGTTTACGCTTAGCGTTGAAATGATTGTGCACAATACATTGTACGAAGGGTTGATCCCCATAAGTACGTGGAGTCCTTATAGTCTTATGACTATTAAAGTTAAAGTTGAAAGATTACTTATAACTGTGGACATGATTCGTGGTCATTAGACCCTCAGTAGTATGTTTAAAAATGTTAATAGAACCTATCATTCAGTTCTATTGAGCCTATTTCTGGCAAATGTTGTAATGTTGTAAAGTTATTCATTCTTATTTCAAGTGAGCCTTGTTTGCTCACTCTTGCATATTAAATACTTATTGCAGCTAAGGTTGAGAAGGTCAATGAACCTACTACTAGCAAAAGAAAGGAAAAATGTACAAGTGATGAAGACTTGTAATTTTATTTTATCGTTATAGACTTTTGAATGATGTAATAACTTAATTTCCGCATTTGAATGATTGTAATTAAAGGTTAGATAACCTGGGAGATTTTTATTTAAGTTTAATCCTGTATGGGCAGGTTTTTATTATTCAATTTTATTATGATTGGGTAGTTAGAAAAGAATGTTTTGATTAAGTGAACACCAATTCTTGAGGAAATGAAGTACCAAGATTTGGGGGTGTCACATTTGCCCTCCTACATTAATAGTAACTGGAAAACAAAATTTCGAGTGTCTATAAATACAACAATATTCAATAAAGTGGGATATTCCCAAATTTCATGCTGAGTGATCACCAATGGATCAAGAACGAATAGATGAATCATTAGTTAATAAAACTAAATTACCTCAAGAATATAATTAGTTATAAAAACTAGTTATACTATTCTGCGAGTACTTTGAAGGGTTCAGCTCCTTTGTACCTTATATGATGCATAATACTCCAAAATAGCACAATAGTCGAATGTCAGACAATAAAGTTCCCCTTTTTATAAGGGTTGTTCATCCCAGTCTTACATCATGAGTCTGTACCACAACAATATGATTTGGATTTTTTTTAAAGAAATAATATTTTTTCAACATATAATATCCATATTGATCTAGACGAAAATAAATGGCATAGATCTTCTAATAATAAATCGGTTCATAATAAATAGAATGTTTTATGCTTTAACAAATATTTATCTCGCCAAAAAAATTAACTGAGACATGGCTCATAAACAGTTCAAATAATAGAACATGAATCAATTACACTATGTGCGAATAACAATAATAATTATGGATGTGAATAACCAACAATAATTATCCACTAACATGCTTGAAAGATAATAACTTAAGTTTGAGTTAATTAGGGAACTTGCCTGATCTGTTGACTACTGCTACGCAATTTAATTAAACTTCTTTTATAAGACTTATCATTAATAAGATTGATCTCCCAATTAGCATCACATATCTCACTTATAAAATCATTATTCAATAATAATTTATCTAACATGTAATCACATAATCAAACATTGGATACTACAACAAATCCTTACTAATATTATCGCCCTTTGATAATATTTCAATCACTAAAACATGTACATTAAGATTTAACACTTAACCTTTCCTTTTATAAGTTTTTATTTATAATTCTGTAAACCAAATACCTAATCCAGTAAATCGAATGCTTAATTCAGCAAACCATATTACCCAGTCCAGCAAACTGGATTGCCAATCCAGGAAACCATATTACCCAATCCAGCAAACTGAATTATCCAATCTAGCAACCTGGATAGACCAATCAAGCAAGCTAGATTATCTTTTTCAACATACTATATACCCAATTTAGCATATTCAATGTCCAATCATACTATATTCTTAAACTACTTAACTTCTCTTTATTATTTATTTTAAACACTCAGTTAATATTATTAATTATTTAATAATATTTTATTCATTCACAAGTATTATTAATCATTTAATAATATCTTACTCACATCATAATATTATTAATTATTTAATAATATCTTACTCATCTCATAATATTATTAATTATTTAATAATATTTTGATCCTTAACTAATATTATTAATCATTTAATAATATTTTAATTACTTGAATAATATTATTACTCATTTAATAATATTTTAATTTAACTTTAATCTAAATATTATTAATTACTTAATAATATCTTAATCTAACATTATTAATCTCTTAATAATATTTTAATCATTTATTAAACTAATAAATAATTTATTTTAATTGTTTAATCTTTACTAATTCTTTTATTTAATAATCATACAAGGCCATAAACATAATATCTCATCAACAATGACCAAAACACCCTTCAGAAATCTGATCCTAGCATATTTAGGGTTTCTAAGACATAACATCATACTTTTCCCATTTATGACATCATATAACTTATTATTCTTATTTATTCATAACTCAAATACATCCATGAAAAATACCAAAATAGTTCCGAAAATTCTTATTTTTTGGTAAATATCAGTACATGATATTATGAGGAACATATATTTTTTCTAGAATTTTTAAAATTCATTTACTATATTTAAATAGTCCAAAATAGTCAAATCTTGCTACATTTATCATAAATCAAAACTTTTCCAAAACATCTAAAAAATACAGGGTGTGTTCCTGACACATATATATACTTCTAGTAAAAATTTCAAAATTTTTGGAGTTAACCATAAGGAGTTATTCAAGTGTAGTTTTTAAAGTAGTCAGTTACCGTAAAATCTATAACTCTCATTCATTATGACCAAAAATTCTCTTCTTTTTACAGGAGTCATTTATCTTATCATATTATCACTCCAAATTTTCTCAAAACTTTTAAAATAAAATAAACTGACGAAACTACCCCTGGAATCAGCTAGACAACAACTATTTTTCCCTTTTTTCCAAATTTTCTTTATCCGGTCTATTTTGACCAAAACAATCACCACGACTTGTAAAGACATTGTTTTTTAGTGCCACCAATTGGGTTTAGTAATTAACTTATATATCTAGTACCCTTCTTTGACGGATCGCAAAACGAAATTATAGATCTCAAGTTATAACCTTTTAAAGTAGTAAAAAATTAGGGTTTTCTAACTTTTGAAAAATTAATTTTCATTTCTTTCTTTTGATCCAACTTTTGACACTCAAAAGGGTTAGATCTAAACATAAAACACTTATTAACATGTAAATCTAAGGTTTTTAAGTTTAAAAATATTAGATCCTTATTTCATCAAAATCAAACAAAGCAAAAGTAATAAACTAGTTTAATGGTTAAATTTTTCTTATACCTTTGCTCCTCTTGCTCTTCTTCTTCTAAGGTAGCTCAAATCTTTTGGTGGAATGAAAGATAAATTTAGTTCTTCCCTCTATAAGGGATGTCGATTTCTCCTATTCTCTCTCTCTATTTGGTTTTGTTAGCTAAATTGGAAGTGAGGTGAAAGAGAAGGAAATGGGATTTGTATGTTAGTAAAATATGTATATATATTTTGTATATCTACTTGTTATCTCCCAATATATCTTCTCTTCTCTTCTCTCACTTAATCATGTTAATATTGCTTGCAAGTTTGGTTAAGAATGATGGCAAAATAAAATGGTGACACGTGGCTAGAGTAGGTAGGAGTGGGTGAACCACTTTACCAATTAAAACAAGTAATCATAATTTCATCACATGCTCCTATTTTGCCCCATCGTAGCTGCCCATCTCTTCTCCTCTTTAGCCCAAAATTTTGATTTATTTTATTTGCAATTTTTTCTTAACAAATGACTAAAAAGTCCCTTAACAATTGGGCTAAAGTTTGGGCTTTAAATTTAATTCTTTTGGGCTTCCTGAACAATTATTTGGGCCATATATATTAGATTAGGTCCAAAACTTTTTAGGTTACCTTACCTTAATCATTTAATTAGGGTCCGTACATTGGTAATTTAAATTATCACTCATGTACATTAAGTTTTTATAATCCAATTAGGCTTGCTTTAATTAAGTTATAAAAATAACTAATAGAGATGTAAAAAATAAATTCCTTAGGATTAGTATATATTTTAAATACTAACATTCTTCCATATTATAATCCTTAGGTTATTTAATTTTCATACCTAATGTATAATTAGTTTATGTAGCTTTCGTTTTTGATTCTCTTTACCTACTAAATAAATATATACACATTAATAATATGTAATTATTTAATCACCTACATAATTCGCATATGTCATAACATATTTATCATCATTGAAAAATCCTTGTTATATTTAAATACTCACATAATCATTCAGTATAAATAATTAATCACTTAAAGATTGTAAATCTTTTTTATTTACCATTCAAGGTTAACATTCAAGCTATGTTACTTTTTAGCATAACTTATATTACTCTTCCTTAATCAAATTGATTAAGTATTCATCTTAGAGGGTGTTTGATAAAAATTGAATAAATCTGAATCTGAATTTGAATGAACTGAATCTGAATCTGAGTGAGCTGAATATGAATGGAAAAAATTATTTGATAATTGTTATGTCTAAAACATCTGAATAACATATTTTTACTATTTTATCCCTGTAAACTAATTACAATGGGTTTCACTATACAAAAGAACTCAATTTTACTACATACTTACATTAAATAAATAAATAAATAATACCGTTTTATGTCGGCATACAGAGATAACACTCAACAAATAAAACTATTCACTTGTTGAGAATATTGAACAAAAAAGATGGATAAAAATAAAATATTGGACATGAAAATAAATTTAATCTAGTCCATAAAACATAAATCATGATCTTTCCCACTTCTTTCGTTTCCTCCACTGTAAATCCCTTACAACATCTATAAAAACTCCCAAATTCTCATGCTCCTTTCTTACCTCAACAAACTTAGAAAATAAAATTCCAAATCAATGGAGTCAAAGCAATTTGAATTAGTGGAGTCAAAGCTAGTAAATTCATCGTCGTTCTCATTTCCTCTGTAATGGCACCACATCATTAGTCCCCAATTGATGGCCTACTTGTTCACCAAAGTAAACCTCCATCATTTTCTCTGTCGCAGTTCTCCCATCGTTGGCTTTGAATGATTTGTAGCTTTCCATTTTTCTGTGAAATTGAGGAGATAATTAGATGGAGTTATAAGTCAAGATAACTCAGACAATTCACATAGAAGATCAAGAGAAGATCATCGGATAAGATGAGACGACGAAGGATATGGCATGAGAATGAAAGACGAAAGTCTGATTTATGCAGGTAGTTGAGTAAAATGCCATTTATTTTTTGATTTTAGCGATTCAGTCAGAGAAATCCAACTTATTCACTCAGCTCGTTCAGACCAATTCAGATGATAATTTTTTCAAAACAAACAAGCTGAACGATTTACCGATTTGGATTTTATGTCATTCAGCTCTATTAAGTGGCAATCAAACAGGCCCTTAGTTAACTTAAAATAAATAAATTAACTATCTTGCTAAATTCATATATTTATTTATATGGTTCAAGTACTTTCTAAAAAAATTATTCGTAAAAATTTACATATATAATCATATAAAATTCTCGGTCCTTACACCTTCTTATGATATAACCAGATTTCAATGCATAAGGAAGATATCCCGAAGATGACTTTCATAATGCATCGGGCAATCTATGCTTACAGGAAGATGACGTTTGGACTGTTGAATGTTGGTGCTACTTATCAAAGGTTGATGAACTATGTGTTTCAAAAGCAGTTGGGCTGAAGTATGGAGGTGTATGTAGATGACATGATCGTCAAAAGCATGTCAGTTTGGGAACATTTAGATGACCTAGAGGATTGCTTCCAAACCGTTTGACATTATAATATCAGTTTGAACCTGACGAAGTCTACTTTTAGCCTCGATTCAGGAATTTTTGGGTTATTTGGTGAGTAAGAGATGAATAGAAGCCCATCCAAAGAAGATTAGGGCTATTTTTGTTATGAAGTCTCCCCAATCGTTTAAGGATGTTCAGTATTTTACAGGTCGGATTACGACATTAAGGATATTCATGTTCAAATCAGCAAAAAGGTGTACTATTTTTTGACACATTGAAGGGGCCGAAGAACAAAAAAAACCTTTCAATGGACTTCAGATTGCGAGGATGATTTTTAGGGAATTAAGCAATACTTGTCTTTGGCACCTCTACTAGTGAAGCCGATGCTTACGGACCCTCTATATTTGTATTTGGCGGCTAGTTCATTGGCAGTAAGAGTGGTCTTCATTCAAGAGATGGGTGGAAAGTAGTTTCTGGTATACTATGTCAATCATGATCTTCGGGATGCAAAGACCATGTATCTGAATCTGGAAAATTTTTCTTATGTTTTAATAATAGCCAACATGAGGCTTCAACGTTACTTTAAGGGTCGGTTGATTATGGATACGGATCAACCTTTGAAGAAGATTTTAAATATCGGGGCGACTCGCAGCTTGGGCTATGGATTTGACCCAGTTTATTTTGGAGTATCATCCTCAAACGAAGATTAAATGTCAGGTCTTGGTCGACTTCGCGGTGAAATGTTCTTTTTCCGAACCAGACGTTGTTGATGCAACAGGAAGCCAATAAAAAACATTTTGTTACCTAGAAATTTTCGATCCAATCGCATATTACACATATATGGAATCACAGAGACTAATAATTAGCACAAGATTGGCTCTAACACCACTGTTAGGTTTGCTAGAAACAAGAGCATGCAATCAAATCACATAAATAAAGCGAAAGCGAAGTACAACGGATTTTAAAATTTTTAACAAACCATAAACCAAGATCATTCTTATGCTTTGATTATCAGTCTATAATAGAAAAGGAGAATTAGAATCATACTCTTGAAGATCCGAGCTTCCTCAGGTAAGATTTCAACACCTAATCCTTATGCTTTCCTTGAATACGTGGATTTGGTTCCTTCCTTTGATCAACGTCAGCCACCCAAGAATTTTGCCTCTAGAGTTGATCCACCAAGGAAGAAGAAGAATCAAGAAGAAGGGGTATTAGCTCAAACCCTAGTTTCTATCTATATAGAAAAAGGTGTACTCTCCAACTATTGGAATTACATATTTTCACATACACAAATATCTAATATAAGACTACTCTTATATTAATATCAGTTAACCTATTTTAATATAATTAAAATAGAGTATAATTAATTAATTAAACTCCTTTAATTAGTTAGGCTCCCTAATCTAAGTAGGGATAATTAATTAAAATCATTTAATTAATTTGCCTTATAATACCATTATGAATAACTGAGAGTACTAATATTAATTAATTCCCAAACTCCTTTACAAATTAAAATAATAATAATAAATGTAATAATATTAATAAGACTCCTCTTATTATTTTATATTTAATATTTTCAAAATATTAAATAATAAATATTAAGCTATTTAATTTATTCTATCACTATAGATTAAATTAAATATACTTAACATATTATTATGATTATGTCATTAACTTTCTAAATAATTATTCTCCCTTTTATGGTGTGACTCTTTAGGTTCTCTATATTAAACCGGTTGTGAATAAATCAATTAGAACAATTCTAATCTTATTTAAATAAATAAAATAAACTATTAATTTATTTAAATAAATAATATTTATTCTATAATAGGGATAAGCCTCCCTAGCGATCAACGACTTTCCAGAAAATATATATTTAAATATTAATCATAAAAGAACATTTGAGTAAATAGTTACCATACAATTCAATCATTCCACTATACAATGTCCCAATTAAATATAAAACATGGAATTACTGGCAAGTCTTATTTTATTTAATTTTATGTATTTTGATTCCTAAATGCACAACTCTAAATGAATGCAAATTAGAAACTTTTTTCTTATTTCATTCCACCTTGGCCAAGGATTCATGGGTTTTCATTTATCGAATCGCATAAGACATATCTCTTCTTTTATTAGAAGCGGTAGATTCTTTATTGATCATACATTATCTCTATATTTAACTCATTATACTCAAGCATACCCTTTGATATACCCTAAGGGTCTTAAGGAATAAGTCAAAGTATAAATCATTATATACAAGATACTATAATGATCTCAAGTCTAAGGATCACTTGTACTAATATCACTACATGAATTCTTATTGACAGGCAAGTAAAACTCCATTAGGTATTCCTTAGCGAGTCACGTTCAGTGAACTTATTCTCCGATAAACACCTACATACTTGCTTTAGTGTCTCCACACAAATTATTATGAGATCAATCATTCTCATCCAATAAGTAAGCAGGGTATATACTAATCTATCTGGATTCACTAATCCCCTTTTTAGTAATTCATTGATTGGGAACATTTTAGTTTTTAAGCTATCTAAGAATTTAAATCTCATTAGTACAATCTCATCATAATTCTAAAAGCATTGCTTAAAACTATGGGTTTATCAAATATTATTAAAACAACATCATGTTGATAAATTAAATGTTTTTAGTAAATTAATACTTTTATTAATAAATAAATAAGATTGATTACAAAGTATATGTTTTATCATCATATATGATTGGCTTGTGTTCATACTACTTTCACCTTACTGAAGTCAGAAATTAGCTCCACTTCTTCAGTTTCTATACTTTTCAGGGAGTCGATAGGTCAAACAACAATGTTGCTGATGCTTTGGCCAGACTAGCCACGACGGATACGAGCTCTTTTAGTGGGTCAGTATATTTGGAGGTTCTTAATTCTTTGAGTGTTCAGTGGTTAAAAATATTAGTAGTTGAATGATGGGATTGCTAGCTAACGCCTTACTTGTATTATCTGGAAGTTAGTGTATTACCTTCGGATCGGATACTTGTGAAGGAAATTAAGTATAAGAGCTTGAAGTTCATACTTATTGATGGGGATCTATATTGACGATCATTCTCTTCCCCTCTTTTGAAGTGTTTGGTACTATTCGAAGCTGAATATGCATTTCGGGAGGTTCATGAAGGCATTTATGGAGATCATAGGAGAGCAAAGACATTAGAATACAAGGTTCTTCGATAGGGATGTTACTGGCTAACAATCTTCCAGGATGCAAAGGAGTATGTACATAAATGTCCTAAAGGTCAGTGGAATAGTCATGTTCCTCATAAGTCGCCTGAAGAATTTTACTAGGTTTTGTCTCTGATCCCATTTGCAGTGTGGGGAATCGACATCTTGGTTTTGTTACCAAAGGAAAAGGGCTATCAATTATATGACCAAGTGGGTGGAGGCTAAACCCCTTAAGTCGATCACAAAATAGAAACATTTGATGTTTCTGAAGGAGTTCGTTATCTTTTGATTCAAAATTCCTATGGCAATAGTATTAAAAAATGGCAGACAGTTCTTAGGGTCTAAATTCGAAGAATTTCTAAGGGATTTAGGGATTCAACATCAGAAAACTTTAGTTTCTCATCCACAATCCAATGGATAGGTCGAAGTCACCAATTAGACCCTCTTAACTAAAATTAAAAGAAGCCTAGAAGAAGCCAAAGAAATGTGGCTTAAGGAGTTAATCAGTGCTTTGTGGGTATATCGAACTACTCCTAGGACAACGATAGGTGATTCATCGTTCAGGTTGGACTATGGGACCGATGCCCTTGTTCCAGTTGAGATTGGGTCTCCTTCACTTTGGGTTAGCCAGTTTAAGGAGCTGTATAATGACAAAGGCCTTTGACTCAATTTTGATTTGTTAGAAGAGGTTCAGGAATCGGCCTTGGTAAGACTAGCAGCCTACCAGAGGAGAACGACCATGCAATATAACAAGGGGGTAAAGCTGAAGAGATTTGAAGTTAGAGATCTGGTTCTTCGAGAGGTGGAGGCATCGATGCCCCAAAACCTCAGAAAGCTAATGCCCAACTGGGAAGGACCCAACGAGGTTATTGAAGTGCCGGATCTAGGAACTTACCGGCTTCAAGCAGTGGATGGAATAGAAATCAAAAATACTTGGCATGTCAGGAGGCTTAGGAAGTATTATCAATAATTCATGCTAAGTACTTTTGATTTTATGATTCTATAAAAAATATTCTATTTTATCAATAAAATATACATTCAGTTTTGCTCAAAAATATATGTTCATTGATTGTCAAAAATATTTGTAAATTAAAAATTATTTACATGTAAAAACAAAAAATATATACAATTATTCTTGAGCAATGAATTGTGTTGGTTGTCAATATCTTCACTTATGTACTTTTGTATAAGAAATGTTATGTTTTTGAACTGTTTAAGTTGTTACAGTTATGTTAATTCATGAGTTGCAATTTGATTAAGTCCATGCTAATTATTTTAGATGGACACATGTTAAGATGTTTATGAAATCAAAAACAAGTTGTGTTATGATAAGGATATAGACACTGTTGGTGTCAGAAAGTGTAAGATTTAAGAAATGATAAAGGTAAAAGTCGGTAGGACTAGCTAAATGTTACGGTGTTAACTAAGTTTAAGTTGTAAGTGCAGTCACATGCTTTTTAACCGTTGACATGTAGCTAATGAGTAGAACAACTCCTTTGTATGAGCAGGGGATTTGTGGCCACTCAGTTCACTACATTGATATCTGTTAAACACTTGTGATGTACTGTTTTTATGTATAAGTTGAGAAGGTGATTCTTTTCACATATATGTAATTGTCTAGGCTAAGTTGAGTCCTAGAATCGTTATTTAAAAAGGTTATCTTAAGTAAGTATGAGAAGACATATGATCTTAGGTGATTGTGATTAAGTAAATTTTGATGAAGTTATGGTGGAAGAATTAAAGAGGGTTTTCTCTTATAATGGTAATGAAGGTGTTATATGATAGGAATTTGATTTAATTCTTATTTATTCAAGCTGCTTCATAACTATTGTTCGGTTATTGAAGTTTGTAAAGAATGAAGAATTGATTCTTGATGTTGTTGTTTATTCAAATGTTATAACTTGCGCGGCAATTAAATGTTCATTCTTTCAAATTCAAATTAGTTTATATTAATTTTTATTTCATATTTCATCTTGCATTCTCAAATAAACATTATTACGAATTTTGAAATTCTCAAAAAAGTTCGTTTATTAGCGTTTTCTTCATTTTGCGTTTTTATTAATAGTAACTTTTTGTCTTTTTCTCAAAAAAAAATTTATTTTCTCATACGATCGTAAAACTCGTAAATTCCATCATAAAATCACGATCCACCACAAAAATTCAACTTCTATCACATAAAACGAAATAATATTTATAAAATATTATTTTATTCAATAATATTCTAAAATACTTAATTTTCAAATTAAGTAAACATTTTGGGTCGTCACAGAGGCTGTTGACTTCTAAGCTTTCAAGTTTTCGTATTTTCTCTCAAATTCAATAGTTACCCTCAGTATGTTCCTCATTTTTTAGTGAAGTTGGTTGAACTGATCTGTTAGAGTTATATAAGCTTTATGAAGGGCGTCTCTTTCCTCTTTCAGCTCGACGCGTTCCATAAGGAGTTTATCCTTTTCCTTAGAAAGCTCGGAGCTTTTCCATTTCAGTTCTTTCACTTCCAATGACAACGCATCAGAGTGGGCGGTGTAAAGTTTATCTCTTTCTTTCTTCAGATTGTTCGAAGTAACTTCAAGTTCTTACTGAAGATGTTTGACTTTAATTTCGATTTACTTCTTCCTAGATAAAATATCCTCGACCTGAAGTAGTAGTCAACCGAAGGCGAACAAAGCCTGCGAATAATATAACTAAGTTGAGAGGACGTGTCTAGAGGTAACTGTTAAAGCAGAAAGGTTTAAATAATTATTCTTACCTATCATATAGGGATTGTAGTGGCGATTATGAGGTCCTCGTGTTCTAGGCCTTCAAATTTCTCATCGTCTCCCGATAAGATGAATGTATTAAAATTTTCGTACGGGAAGTCATGTGGCATATCTTGAGACTAAGAAGTGTTGAGGAACCATCGTGGTGGGTCTTCAGAGGTTGAATGTTCTTCCGGAGGAGGATGAGGCAAAATTTTGCAAACCTCTTCTTCCTGGGCCCTTTTCAAGGGAGGCAATGTTGGGAATGATTATTTGGGTCAGGATTATTCGGTGGGCATGATCCACGTGGAGGAAGTCTCCCCACGTAAGAACCTATTTGGGCAATTTGAGAACTTTAAAGAATCCAAGATTCCTAATTATATTTGATTTCTAACTCCTAAGGAATGTGTCAGGACAGAATCTGACTTCCTTCATTTAAGGAGATTCAGTTCAATCCCATTAAGGAATATAACCTAATGAGGAATCCTATTTCTATACGGGGAAGAGCATGTAGAGGAGGTGTGATCACTATAAATACAAGGCTATACTTTGGTTCTCAGGTACACAAAATTCACTATTATTTTTCAGCACTAAAATACCTCCATTATTCAACTTTGTTCAGCCTGTACTTATTCTAATACCGGAGCTATCCCCTGGCAGCCCAAGCCTTCAAGCTTCTTTGTGTGATTTATTTTTTAGTGCAAGATTGGACGCACTTTTAGTGGTTGAGGCACGTAGACGAATCTTGGGGTTAACATTGGCGCTAGAAGGAGGTTCTTTGGGGACTAATGGATCAGGGATTTGGAGGGTATCCTTGACGATGGGAGTTTCAACAATGGAAGTTGAGGGTGATGCGGATATCTTGGCATGTCTTCTTCTTTTCTTTTTCAACAAGACCAATTTATCAGTTCTAGTCATATCTAAGAATTTTTTTGTGGATATTGTCAGAAGCATCGGGACAGTGGTTATTGGTTATACGAGGAGAGGTGGTTCGAATGTTGGAAAGGAATTTGGAGGCTTGTCGATGTGAATTTTGGTAATAAGGATTGTTTCAGTGTCTAAGCTCTCATTAATGATCGGTTGAGGAATCAGTTCGATCAGAATAGGCGGTTGTGAACTAGAGTCCTCGAGGCTTTTTAGTTTAAAGATTGATACTGTAAATATAAAAATGGAGTCATTTAAAAGACAATTAATATTGAAGTAAAAAGGGGAAGATTCGTATCACCAATATTGTTTGGATAGTAATTCAATACGTTAATCAACTGTCTTGATCTTGTTATATGAGGATCGAAATGTGTTGATTTGGCTCTTCGAAAACTTGGTAACTTTGAGAATGAATTCATTTTGGGGGAGCCCAGCTCGGCAGAAGCTTCAGACCGATTCCGTTGATGTAGAACCACTAGGGGTGTCATCCTTGGTTGCTAGGTGGAGTGTTTATACAGGTTTTCTTCCCAAGGAGAAGGTTTAGTTTTCATAGACCTGGTTCCTTGCATCGAGTTATGCTTAACACAGCAAAAAAAAGTATAATCCTGGAGAGATCTTCAACTCGTGGCATAATGCGATGAATGAAATCATGTGAATATACGAGTTTGGCACCAGTTGTGTGAACTCGGTTCCAATAAGCTCTATGAAGGATGAGATGAATTCGTGCATGGGAAATTGGATGTCGTATTTAAGGGCATAGAGAAGGATGGCAACACATTCTCCCTCCGGGCGCCAATACATTCTATTGTTGAGATCGGGGGCTCGGATGGAGTATTCGTTTGGTATCTGGTACTATTTTTGGTTGGCATCCAATTGTGAGGTCTCTATGGAGGATGGGGTGTTTACATGAGATTAGGCTTTGCTTGATGAATATTCTTCTCAGATTTGCATCCAAATGAGTTCAGAAGGGGAAAGTGTTTCTGCTGAGGGATCTAGGGATGATGAAACGACTTTATAGCTTGGAGTTTTGATGATGGTTGAAACTAGAATATCAACCAGAACTAGATCGTCGATCACAATAGGGGGTGTTTGGGCAGATGAAGATGGAGTGTTGGAAGTAGCCATTGGAATACACAAATGAGGAATGATTAGAGAACTTTTTCCGTGAAAAAAGGATTAGTGGAAAGGAGGAAAAGGTTGCAGAGTGCTCTTAGTTGCTTTTGAAGAATTAGATTTGAAAAGTGAAGGTTATTTTTGGGGAAAACGTTTTTGAAATGACTGACCTTTCAACTTCTCTCGGTTACATAAATATGGAGCATTAAGTTGGCTAAAATGATGGAAAACATGGGGCTGATATGGGATCCCAATAATAAGTGTTGGGGACGTTACCGAGTCATTTGATTTTAGGCTTGTTGCATTGTCGTTTATTGTGAAATTATTGGGCTTTTATGGAACTCTTCCATTAAATGACATATTATAATGGAAGATTGGGGGTCAATGGTGGGGCATGATTACTTGGGCCAGGATGATTTTGTGGGCCATGATCCACGTGGAGGAAGTCTCCCTATGTAAGAACATGCTTGAACAGTTAAAGAATTTTAAGGAATCCAAGATTCCTAACTATATTTGATTTCTAACTCCTATGGAAAGTGTCAGGATAAAATCCGACTTCCTTTCTTTAAGGAATCTGACCTAATGAGAAATCATATTTTCATACGGGGAAGGGCGTGTAGAGGAGGTGTGATCACTTTAAATATAAGATTATACTTTGGTTCTAAGGTATACACAATTCACTATTATTTTTCAGCACTAAAATACATCAACTGTTAAATCTTGTTCATGTTGTACTTATGCTCACACCGGAGCTATTCTCCAACGGCATAAATCGTCAAGCTTCTTCGTTGATTTCGTTTCTTCATTAAACGTGTGCGTGGATGAATCTTGGCGTTAACAACACATAACCGCGATTTTACCATACAACGAAACTTAACGAATTAAATAATCAGTGTTACATTTCACTTGTAACAAGCTACTTTAAATCTCAGCTTTTTCAACCTTGCTTCATAATTAAGTTAGCATTTTTGAAAAATGAATAAGTCTATAAATAGTTAGGAACTAGTAGAATGATCAAAATATTATTGATATTATTTGAGTAAAAATACTTTTATTAGAGTAAACATATGTATAATGACACTTTCATAATTGTTCGATAATTATGCTTAAGTGACATATTTATAATTATTTTATCTATACTTAACACTTTAAACAAAAGTAATTTATGTGGTAACACTATTTCACTAATTAAAATTATGAATATACATAAAAGTGACTAAGCTAGTCTAGATAAAAGAAGGATAGACCAATTTTGTAAATGGGTCTCAATATTCCTGATGGAAACTACTTGTTTAGTAGTTGAATCCAAAGAGGGAGAAGATGAAGAAGACGAAGAACTTCTTAACCTGGATAGATTTCTGAATAGGTTTGTCATTGGACGTATAAACGGTGCTTAAAACTTAACAAGATAAGCAGACAAGTTTTTAAGAAATGGGAAGTCTACTACAGGATTTATGTCAACACGTCTTAACACAATCCAACAACCTTAAACGACAACCAACACTATAAGAAAAAGGGCCATTTGTGACCAATGATATCACCGACCGCCCTATCTGGTCGCTGATAATAGTAATAGCGACCACGAAGGATTCTAGTCTCTAGTTTCTATCAGCGACCGTATGCGGTTGCTGATATAAAATTCCCTCCAAATATTTTGGTGCGAAACCCTTGCGCGATTTTTTTTGCGACTAATCTCTATCAGCAACCGCCTGGTGGTCGCTGACACTTAACGTCATTAAAAATCAACGATTGCATGCGGTCGTTGATGGTGGTCGCTGATTCTCTTAAACTTATTCAGACTCAGGTGTTCGCTCGATCAGCAGAAGAAAAAAGAGAAGAGGGAGACAGAAGAGGGAGAAGGGGGAGAAGAGAAGAGCGAGGCACGATTGGTTTATCATGTTCGTGTGTTCGCTCTTCTCCAAATCAGGGACCAATTTTAGAGGTTAGAAATATTTTTCAACTTCTTCCTTTTCTTTTTTTGGTTGGTTATTGTTTGTTATGTTTGTTTTTTTTTTGGTTGTTTGTTATGTAGGCTACGAATTTTTGTTTCAAGGGTTAATTTATTGCAAAGAGTTGAATGAATGAAAATGATTTTAGGATTACTGAATTTGGAATTAATGAAATTTATAGCTTCTTACTGAAATTGGGAATATATTAAATTGTTGCAAAAAGATTTATGAGATTACTGAAATTTTTAGGTTAAATTTTTTTTAGGATTAATATGTGTTTATTTATGTATTTATGAGATTACTGTGGGCCTATTATTTATTTATGTATTTTACTTACTCTCAATATAAAAATAAACTAAGTAAAATTTACTATACTTCTAACTATTAGTGGCTTACTAAGATTATGAACATCACTTTTGGTATCCACTTGAAAACAAACAATTATGATACTTCTGAATATCAAAAAGAATTCTTTGGCAATAAACATAATCTTGAATATTAGGACTTAACCCAAAACCTTGGTTGCAATATATGATCATACTTATACCAATCCAATAATATGAACATGAGTATGACATAAAACATAACTAGGAATTAAGTTTATCCATATTTTAATCAAGAAGAAGGTTCAAAGAAGTTTATCCATAATTCACAGTTGAGAAGATCAAGATTCCTGCAATTTCAAACAAATAAGTAATCAATTCCAGTCCTTCTTTTGTAGAAACTAGAGTGCCTCCTAGCCAAAAACAACTTGACTCGCCTTCTTTCTACAAGAAATCAATTTTAGTCCTTCTCTTGGTTCTTATCTCTTGGCATACAAGGATATCATTAATAAAAATATGTATGATATAAGTATGGCCATATATTCATTCGTATTCATAGTTGTGTTATACTTCCTTGGTGTTTAATATATGTGATGTTATGTTAATTGCTTATACATTCGTGTTGCTCTTATATGCCTACAAATGGTCAAGTATGTAATGTTTTGGACTGTTTTGGGTATCAAATGACTTTATAGGACTTATAGTCCCACATTAAGGGACTAATAGTATGTCTTCTTATGCAATCTTGATATACGCAACATTATAGTTTCTAGAGCACATTTCAAATTCCATTGGATGTTCTTCAAACTTGACCATGAAGATATTTTCATCACCTAATGTCATATCCTATGTAGAAGAGTTTTTGTTGTGTTCAGATATGGACCCTGGAATATATAAAGGCAATGAGTATATGTGATGTTATGTTAATCGCTTATACATTCTTGTTGCTCTTATATGCCTACAAATGGTCAAGTATGCATGCCCTCGTGTATATGGATAGTCCATATTATAGGGGAGACTTTGTCTAATTTTTTTCGTTGGTCGGGTAATTTAGACTTGTCCCAATGCATATGAAGACCATGCATGATGCAATGATTCATATTCTACCCCTAGGAATCTATTGTCTTTAGGTTAGTGTCAGTTAAAATATGTAGGATTACATAAGACCATACCTCATTCTAATTTAAGATCCATAACAATATACCATGCCTTTGGGTATTCGATCTAATGTTGTGTAAATTTGTTTTGGCATGTATCCTTGTTCAATTCCCGAATAATAATATATGATGCACACTCATGTTATATATGTACATATAAAACTATATGTATTTATAACCATCATAAATGGCATTGATCTGAATTGTAAATCTCTAACAAGGGAATACAATAATTCATGTCAAAATAGGTAACGTGGTATCATAGACCTCTATTCAGATCGTAGTTGGATGAGACGACGAAAGTTAAGTGCCCAGATAGGTGCTACAGCAGAATTTAGAGCTGGTTACCAAGTATTTCTAGATTATGCGTATAGTCACCCGAAATATGTTAATGGTTAGGACAAGATAAGATGTCCTTATTTGAAGTGTAAAAATTTAAATTATATGGACAGAGACATAGTAAACTATCATTTTCTTGTTTCTGGGTTCATGAACAATTACGAAGAATATTGGTGGGATCAACGCACAAGTACACAATCCAGGCAGGAGTACCCATCGTATGAATGATATGGTTCATGATATTGCAAGGCTGAATTTTGATTGGGAACAAGACAGAGAGAAACCTATGAATTATGATGCCAAAGCATTCTTTAAGTTGTTAGACGAGGGTAGCGAACCGTTGTGGCATGGTTGCACGAAGCACAGTACATTGTCTACAGTGGCGACATTACTTAACATCAAAGCTGCTCACAACATGAGCCATGAGTGTTTTGAGTCATTCTTGAGGGCCATTAAGAGTGTGTTACCTGTCGGTGAAAAATTTCCCGATAACTACTACTATTGTAAAAAATGGTGAAGAAGTTGGGTATTGGATATCAAAAGATCGATGCATGTTCAAACAATTGCATGTTATTTTATAAGGAAAATGAATAGAAAATAAAGTGAACATTTTGCAGTCATGATCGATTTAGGTATAATAAAGAGGGTGTGACTACAAAAAAGACGAATATACCTTTTAAGATTTTAAGGTATTTTCCTATTGCACCTCGGCTCAAAATATTGTACATGTCTTCAAGAACAGCTGAACATATGACTTGGCATGCAAAATCTCCAACCAAAGATGGAGAACTGAACCATCCAGCAGATGGGCAGACTTGGAAATATTTCAACTTAGCACATCTCGGGTTTGCATTGGAACCTAGAAATGTGAGGCTTGGATTGTCCACTGATGGTTTCAACCCGTTCCGCCACTCAGCTGTTCTGTACTCCTGCTGGCTTGTGATTGTTACTTCGTATAACTTGCCTCCTTGGATGTGTATGAAATAGTCATACTTATTTCTTTTACTCGTGATTCTTGGTCCCAAGATTCCTGGAAAGAACCTAGATGTTTACTTGAGACCTCTTATAGATGAGTTGAAGGTATTGTGGGAGGATGGAGTACAGACTTGGGATGTTTCTACAAAAACAAATTCAACCTTAGGGCAGCGGTTATGTGGACTATAAGTGGCATTCCTGATTATGGTATGTTATCTGGATGGAGTGCACACGGGAAGTTGGCTTGTCCATATTGTATGGATCATGCAAAGTCTTTCAATCTATCAAATGGTTGAAAGCCATGCTGGTTTGATTATCATCGTCGATTCTTGCCGGTAGATCACCCATTTCGAAGAAATACCGAAAACTTCAGGAAATGGAAAGTAGATCATGATATGTCAGTACCGCGACTGTCGGGGACGGAGATGCGTGACCATGTGATGAGATTTTCTTGCCTCTGACATCATCGATGGGTTTGGTGTGTCTCGTAATTGGGGTTCGAAGAAGCATCTTTTGGGAACAGCCATATTGGTCTACAAATTTTATTCGTCATAATCTAGACGTGATGCATATTGAGAAGAATGTGTTCACCAATGTGTTTAATGCCATGATGGGTTTTGCAGGCAAGACGAAAGATAATGATAAGGTACGGTTGGACATGAAAGATATTTGTAAGCGTCCTGGATTAGAACTTTATGAATCTACTAATGGTAAGATGGTCAAACCGCATACAAGGTACACATTATCCAGAAAGTAGGTTAAAGATGTGTGCACATGGATAAAGTCTTTGAAACTACTAGATGGATATGCGTCAAACATTGCAAGGTGTGTTACAGGTGGGAAATTGCAAGGGATGAAGAGTAATGATTGTCATGTGTTCATGGAGAGACTTATGCCTATAGCATTTTGGGACTTGCTTGATAAACCAATATGGGATGCTTTGACTAATCTTAGTCGTTTCTTCAGAGTCATATGTTCAAAAACATTAAATGAAAAGGACATGTCTATACTTGAGAAGAACATCATTGAGATCACATGTAAGCTTGAAAAAATATTCCCTCCTGGTTTTTTCAACTCTATGGAGCATTTGCAAATCCATCTACCCTATGAAGCTCATATTGGTGGCCCAGTTCAATATAGATGGATGTACCCTTTCGAGAGGGTCATGGGTAACCTTAAGAGGAAGGTGAAGAATAAAGCTTATGCTCGTAATGACATATATCGTATTAATTTATGAATGTATTTAATTTAATAGAATTTTTGTAGGCTCTTAATGAGGGAACGATTCCTCTAAATATACAAGTCCTAGATATGGGTCCAGACAGGGACTAAGTCATTCGAAATGGTTACAAAATAAATGGATGTGAATTTCATAAAAAGACATATGCTCGCGATAAAAGAACAACTAATACTGGAGTGTGTGTTCAAGGAGATTGTTACAATAAGCTTGGTCGTGCCTTTTATGGGGAGTTGGAGGAAATCGTAGAGTTATCTCACAATGGCACGTACATGGGTCATATTAACTTGTTCAAGTGTCGTTGGTTTGATTCAGAAAAAGGGATACATGTTGACAGACATGGAATCATCGATATTGACCTCCATAGGTCTACGTACTCCAACGAACCATTTTTTTTACTAACTCAAACAGTACAAGTATACTATACTCCTAGTCCTGTTAGGAAAAGGGATAGACCGCCTACAGATTGGAAAATTGTAATTCATACTCCCGCGCAATCGTTTCCAAGTAATAGACGGGGATTTCTGCCAAGAGGAGATGCTTAATAGACCTCCTATAATAAATATAGAGGACAACAATGAATTAATCCAGTTAGAGGGTGGAGGTGAACCTGATGAATTGGATCCCGAGACAGTTATTGTGCCAGATGACAGTGATATTGAGGATAAGTTATTGACTGACATTGACACAGAATCTGAAGAAGAAGATGGTTGTGAATCTCTGATACTTGTACAAAATGATTTTGACTCGGACAATGATTTTCATTAAAATTTATGTTTAATTTTAATTGGATTACAATGAATTACATATAGGAATGTTCTCTATATCCTTAACATGTTTATGTACCTTTCATTTATAGTTGTCGTAGTTAACTATTTTGTAGTAATGTTAATATACCTTTCATTTATAGTAATCGTAGTTAACTATTTCATATAATTAATTGTCATTATTGTCCTTTTCTATAAAATGTATGTTTAGTTTTAATTGTATTACACACAATTACATATATATATATATATATATATATATATATATATGTTCTCTATATCCTTAACATGTTTATGTACCTTTCATTTATAACTCATACTAACATCCTAAATTTTTTATTTATAGATGTCTTCTGAACCAGCAGCACGAAAGCGCGGGTTGCGTCGGGTCCCTAATCATTTGCCGAAGGCCCCGACTAATCCGAATGATTACATTCTCATATAGATATGTCCTCCTCCAGAAAGCACGTAAGTTAAACATCGTGTATATATAAAAATTTAATATTTCCATTGTTATAAATATATTTTAATGTAAATTGTTGTATATTGTAGTGATTTTCAAGATAGTAAAATTGTGAAGTGCATTTCACAATTATGCTTACAGAAATGGCCTACGTTAGTGATTACATGGGCGAGCACACCTCTCGCCCATAAGGATGCAGTTTGGGCTGAATTTAGGTATATTTTTTTATCACTCTGATAGATAATACATAGTTAATCAAATAATATTGTTTAGTAATGTTAGATTACGGTAATATAACAGTTTTAATATTATTATTGTTATTTTATTTGCAAAAATGGTATAGATGGGACGACGCGCAGGCATTAGTTATTCAGACACTATTCTGGCAGAAGTGCGCCATCCAAACTAAAGATAATCTAAACAAGAAACGATAAAAAGCCCTGCATAATGCTGAGATTGATCATCAATATATTCATGAGTATAGCCCCTAGTCGTGCACACAGCCCATATGGGTGCAGATGTGTGACATGTGGAGAGCTGAGAGCTGGGTCAAGAGGCGCAAGACTGCCGCCTCGAACATATCCTCAGGAGTATCTGAAGGAGAAAAGGAAAAAGGCACGATCGGGGCGGCAATATATCACAGTTGCATCATATTGCTGCCACGGTACGTATGTTATATTTATAGTCATTTTTTTTAACTAAAACATCATATGTTTACATATTAATATGAAAAAATGAACTGTAGGAGTCTCAGTCTCAAGGTCAATCTATCAATTGGTTGGATGTGTATGTGGCCACCCGCGATGGTCTTCCCAAGGCTATTCAGATAGCGGTAATAAGTTAACTTTATACTAATATGTTGTTTATAAATTGTGACGACCTTTTTTAGCATTTTTTTAATTTATTTGTAACTATTTAATTGTTGACCTTCTGACAGGACACTTATAAGGGCTTAATTAACGAGCGCTATACTGAAGGCACCCCGCGTCCGTTGATTGATCAAGAATTATGGGAGAGGGCGTCGGTCGTGAAGAAAAACTATGTTAAAGGCCAAAGACAAAAACAACGCCCGACCATCAGTGGCACAAGCAGCTCTACTACCCAGCCTACACAGTCATCAGGTCATCCAGCCTATCATACTCCTGCTAACTGTGTGAGAGTGATCTGTCGGGATTGTGATCTTCTTCGTATACTGGGCGGGCATCTGCAGTCTCTGAGTCTTGATGAGTTGGCGGATGCAGTGGTGGTAGCAGCATGACATCAGGATGGCGATTAGGTATACTTAGATATATATTGTTGTATCTTACTTATGTTTAAATAATTTCTATTGTTTAGATTTTCCTATGTCATCCACGTACGTCAACACATGTAACATGTTATATTCTTTTGCTAAATACAGGATCCTACTAATTTGGGCGATGATGCATGAAGAGCTACACTTATTTTTTAGATATTTGGGTAGTTGCCTTGTTCTTTTATATTCATTCTTTGGACAAGTGTATTGATTGATATTGTGTTGGTTTATTTGTTTGCAATGGATGGATGTTTATATATATTGTTGTACGTGGATGTGTTGGGATATTTATATAAATCATGGATGGATATATGTTTATATGGATGCTTATATATACTGTTATGTTGGGATTGAAAGCAGGTAAAAAATAGGTATATTTTTTTGGAAAATCAATAAAACAGAAGAAAAAAATATTTAAAAAAAGTATTAACATCAGCGACCGCATTCGGTCACTACTACTAAGAGCGGTCGCTAATATCCTTTGGATACTCAGCGACTAATGCGGTCGTTGTTTACGATCGCTGACACGTGTGCCATGTCATCCTGACAACTAACTCAACATGAGTCAGATTAGCAACGGACTCGGTCCCTGATATCGGTCGCTGATACGTCGGTCGCTGATAATGGTCGTTGACGTCCATCCAGCGACTAGATTATCTGCGACTAATATCAGTGACCGCAGTCGATCGCTAATACTCCTCTGCGACCATATGCGGTCGTAGATAGGGTGTCGCTGATAAGCCTTTTAGTTGTAGTGCAACTTACCCAAAACAAAACTTTAAGCTTAATCTATAACAGTATTTAAATAGCTGGTTTCTTCACCCTAAGTTCCCATAAACCATCAAAGCTCAGGATTTTCCTACATGGTTTCAATCTTGGTTCTACTACTGGAGACCAGTCCTGGATTTTCTTCCCCCGAAGGTTGAAGATACATTTGAAAAATATTTTCAACCTTCAAATTGCCTCAATGAAAATCAGGCATTATTAATTTTTTGTTGTGCTAATGAAATCCCTATGATCTTTAAGTGGTCTTATGTTATTATTCAACATGGAGGAATAGGGGTTCATCGCTTATGTCAAAAAATGGCTATCAAATGGTGTTATAAGCTTTATGAGGATAGAATTGAGAATATCTCTCCTCAAGTTGTTGATTATGATATGGGAAAATATGACGCTTCTCAACAGAAGTTAAAATTTATCCTAAAAAGAATTCCTAAAAATGAAATCCTGGATTTTCTGATGAATCATGATGACACGGTACTATGCTAGACATCGATGATGAGAAAGCCTCATCTAGTGATCCTTGCGGTGGCCCGTGCTCTCAGCCTAAATAATTCATGAGTGTTTATGCTTAAAGCATTTTGGTAGTCTAGGTGGTCCTTTATGCCTTTGTCATTTGCCTAAATAAGTCAGGCTTTCAGTGATAGGAATCTTATTTCCTAAGTTTTCTTGTGAGTTTTCAAGTTCGAAGTTCTCAAGCTTCAAACTCTATGTAAGTTTTTTTGTTCTTAAATAATATTCTGCTTTTCTTTGTTTGGAAATTTCTATATGATCTTGGCCTATTTGGTATCAAAGACAAGATAGAGTAATGTGACGCCCCAAAATAGGTATACATCACCCATTCTGAGTCGCCAAATAAATGGTACAGAAACAAATACAACTTCATTAATATAATTATCGTGCAAAATACGATAACACATATACTGTGAGTTTAAATACAAATATTGTCTAATAGACATATTCACACTCAAAAGGAGTCCTTATTACAATTATTGATACACTATTTTACAAAAATAGTGAGGACTGCTAAAATAACTTTCTAGAATTATCACTCCATACCCTGGCTAGTTCATGCTAAATTCTCACCTCCTAAGAAGAAAAATGGAACAAAAAGAAAAAGGGTGAGCTCAACTAGCCCAGTAAAGAATATTATGACTAATATAATATACAACAAATTATCGTTAATCTTCAACAAGGAAAAATCTGATAGAATATAATAGACAACAAGTTTTAGATCAACAACTGCAGCGGAAACAATAATCCATTATAAGAGTCAAGTAGAGAATGAATTCTACTATCTTCTAATATTTAAAAGTCCATCATTTATATTTTATCCCTGTAACATCAATCAATATACATCTTGAATCAAATATTCATCTTTGCACTACAAGCCAAAGATATTCATTTGTATCACCAGTAGGTAATGTTCATCTCAACACCTGTTCATCTTTGCACTATGGGCCAAAGATATTCATCAGTTAATCATTCATCTTTGCACTACAGGCCAAAGATATTCAGTAATATCATCATTTAGGACTGAGGATGATGAAAAATATCTTAAAGAAAATGAATCTAGTGAGATAGAAGATCAAAGATTAGGGATTCGTACTTTAGTTTATCCAAATTCAAAAATACCTTATAATAATCAATTGTAGAGCAAAATTCAAGAATGAAGATCAAAACATAAATACAATCAAAGATAGTAACCATAATAGACAACTTAGACAAAGAAAAGAAAATTTTATTTTTTTTTCTGTGAATAGTATCGTATTCGTGAATAGTATCGTATACGTGAATAGTGTCGTATATGTGAATAGTAAATCTGACACAAAAAGGTAGAAATTTCACAAGAAAACTCATACTGTATTCGTGAATAGTGTCGTATACGTGAATAGTGTTGTATACATGAATAGTAACATCGACATGAAAAGGTAAAATTTTCATAATAAAATTCATACCAATTTTTCTGTATAATGATATTGAAATAATAACATCATTTACGAAAAAAATAACACCCCTTACCTCAAAAGAATAGTACTTCTGATCGGAATATCGGATGTAAAGCCGAAGGAAACTTACACCAAATAGTAACTCTCAAAGTATCTAAATACTCACAGAATACGCTCGATAATATAGAGAGAAAAAGCTTATGATTCTGGTGTGATTTTCAATTCTAACTAAGCACTCTATTTATAGAAAAATGCTTAGAACGCCATAGCAGACTAACCTGCTACCTGATGGTTTTACCTGCTACTATTCACTTCCACCACTTTTGAAAATAAATTCTAACACATTTCTCACCAACCAAAAGTGGCGCCCACCATATTTTTAATAAAAAAAATATTTATTTCCGAAACTTCAATAATTCATAATAAATAGTCATTTTATCAGAAAAATACGAATTTTATATCCATTCCATAGAAAATTAAATTCTCTACAACTTTGTAGATTTAAGTTTTTTCAAATTTCAAACGAAAAATGACCGAAATCCACATACGGACGATTTTCAACACCTCTATTCCGATAAAAATACTGATAAAATACTTCAGCATTAATTCCTTCATTTATAACCACAATAAATATATCAATCATTTATATCCACATAAAATAAATATTTCCTTATCATATAAATCAATAATTAATTATTCATAAATAATATTACAGAATCGCAATTATGACAACCAGGTCGTTCCCAGGAAAAGAGGGGGCTTTCCGATAAAGATTTCTTTTTATTGGCGCGCAATTAGGTGACCAAACCCCTTTCTAGACAGAACTTCCTTAGACATTGCCAATAATGCTATCTAACAATATTATTCAAATAATATGTATTATTGATCTGATAATGGAGATACTGTGTGGTGACAATTATTGAAACAACAATAATATTAAATATCAACGTAACAATTATTGAATTAATAAAATAAAATATTGAGCATTAATTACTGTAACAATTATTGAGTAGTGTCTTCTTACGTAAGAATCAATAATTCAAAAATATTGTGCAATACCGTGTGCTATTGTACAACCATACGTATTACTGTATTTTAACCACCGGGTATTCCAACAGTGTTAACGGTAACCATTACGCCGTTATTTATAAAAACTCAACTTGTCGTTTTCTTCATCCGAGCGTTTTTCGTTATGGGCCCACAAATGGTTGCGCCATCGTACGAATATTCCCCGACATCAAGAATATTCCACGACCAAACGAATATTCCCCGACAACAATGAATATTTTATAACCACTTGTTTATTTTGCAAAATTTGCACATTTCACCCATAACCAAAGCATTATATCAAATTAACATCTTATTATTCATAATAATAATTAGAGAAAAATCGATTTTATTTATAAAAAATTGGGGTCTTACAAGTAAGATCTTGCTGAAGATCTTATGTGGTAACATTATTCCGCTAATCAAAATTATGAATATACATAAAAGTGACTAATCTAGTCTAGGGTAAAAGAAGCACATTAGAACGGGTTTTTAGAACGAATATATATATATATATATATATATGTGTGTGTGTGTGTGTGTGTGTGTGTTTTGGGTTTTTTTTGAGTTTCATAAGACATTTAGGAAGTGGTACACATAAATTATGAAAATTGATAAATTTACAATAGAAAATAATATTTTTACATGAAAACGGTCGCTATAGAGAACGAACCTGAATATTCGATTCCACTTTTTCACCTATTTTTTCCAATAAACATCGAGTGACCGAAAAAAGATTTAGCGACACTGCATTAATAGTCACTAATAATTTTGTCACTATTGTTGTCGTTTAAAACATTACTTTTGTCATTAAATATTCTTTATTGAGAGAAATTAATTACATGAAAAGTACAATGGATGATATCCTGATCAACACACACACAATAACTCAGCTTTCTGGAAAAGGTCTTGTGGCTTAAAACCACCGACTCATTATTGGAACTTGGGTTCTTGTAGAAAAAAGAAGTCATTATTCAAAATATAAACTAGTCTTTTTACCCTAAAAAAGCTTTTTTGAAAACATTTTTCTTGAAATAAATGGATATATTAGATTCAACTGGCACCCTTGTTTTGCATGGTTCATGAAACTATAGTGAGGAGTACTATATATCTTTATAGGACAATGGAATAACTTAGAAGCACATAGTATGAATCTTGAATATACATTTCTTTCTCAATATTACAAGGCACTGTGCATATCGTTCTGTGCAGTAACCGTAGCTAACACATTAAGTATCCTGCGTGGAGAGTACCTCAACCTTAAGGGAGAGATCCAAAGAAATACATGGATTGTATTGCATATTTACTACCACTCTCTTTATGCAGAAATGCAGAAAAATAAAGGGGGAAAAGGAGATAAAATGTCGATAAATTGGAGCCAAACTTTGGATCATATATATTTAATATATGTAGATTGCCTTGCGGACTTTATACATTAAAAAAGATAAAAATTACAAACACAATGAAATTGGAATAAACTAGCTAACTATATGTTTATTCCAATGGGGACGATTGACCTCATAGGACTCTATGTGGCTTCGCCACTGACTATTACAATTTTTCCCATCCCTTGAATCTATGATTTGTTAGAAAAAAAATGAGGATGATTCTTGTAAGTTCATTGATCAACACGTTGTGTGGGATCTAGACTCTTTTTATGTACAATTTACTCTCTTTTTCCCTGCTGCTTTGTTAATTGTTAAAATGGTATCTGTCAAAATTTCCTTATTGTGAGTGGCTCTTTGACAGTTTTATCTCTCTTCAAGGATTAGGATCATTTTATCCATATTTATCCCAAGAAAATAGAAACCATCTTTCGGAAAAATTTCTATTTTTAGAAATTTGTGTTTTTTTTTGGGACTGGGATTTTGGTTATGACTTGAGGCAGAGCCTGATGGGCAACCCATTCTGGGGAAGAGCAAATGGGGCATATTGAATTCCAGTCTGTGGGCCCATCATAGACCACCTGCAAATGAAAACAGCCAAAATATCTCTCATTAGGACCCTACATTAAACGTTTCTAATTTTAGAAACTTAACCTTTTTTAACTGCAACTGAGAAAAATAAAGCAGACAGTCTGTTAATATTAGTAGTAGTATAATGATAGAGATGAAGTTTCCTGCCCACCTACCTATACTTTGTGGTCATATGATGTATAAGTACCAAAATCTCCATTTTGGCCAGCTCATTTCCTGGACATGAGTGGGTCCCATTGCCAAATGGCATAAATGTGTTGGGCTTTGGGGAAACCTGCCAAATCATAGATAAAGATTGAACTTCAGATGATAAGAGATTACATAATAAATTACTCAGATAATGATTAGAACATTTAGATATTTCATTTTTTTTTTACCTCAAATCTTGATGGATCAAATTTCTCAGGCTCAGAAAAATTCTCTGGGCTGTGGTGAATATGTCTAAAGAGTGGCAATACTTTCCAACCTTTTGGTATCGAGTATCCTGAAGAAAATTTGAAGATAAACAATCAAGTAAGCTATGGTGACTTATTGTTTTTGACGTCTGTGCCACGAATTTTGAGACGTTATATATTGTAATTTACCTTCAAATTCAACATCTTCAACAGCTTCTCTAAAAGTAAAGGATAAGATTGAAGCAACTCTAAGTGTTTCTTGAATAACCCTTGAAGTTATTGGCATTTTTTTGGTATCTGCCCAAGATAGATCCTTCTCTTCACCACACTCCTCTTTAGTCCTCATTATGGCTTCTTGCTCTTGCTGTAAAGTCGCAAGCAAGCACACATTTTTAAGTCAACAACTATTATTCTTATTACAAGTATTCTATATCCTACTCTTGGTTACCAAAAAATGCTACTCTTTGTACCCGATTTGGCATTTGCTGGTAACCAAGATTTTATACAAAATTTGAGAATTTAATGGTTGGGAATTGGAAATCTTACTGTGACAGCTTGAAGGACACTCTGATTCTCGGCCAAGTACTTGACAATCCATGTTAGGGCACTAGCAGTGGTGTCACGAGCTGCGAAAATGACACCAATAATGTTATCTGCAATTTGTTCATCAGTCAGGCCTTCTTTGTCACCCATGAAATTTCCAAGCAAATCGATGTAATTATGTTTCATTTCTCTCCTAAGAGAGATGATTTTTGCCACAATCTGAGCTAGCTCTTGCCTCGCCTTCATCGCTTTGTGGAAGAGCGTACCCGGAAGGTTAATGGGCATCGAATTGTATCCCTTTTCGAGAATGTAGTAGCACCTTTTGAGATCTTCTCTGTATAGAATTTCATCCTTTCCGAATATGGAAAGTAATGCAACATTGAATGTGAACTGCCAAAAGAAAATTTCAAGAATTTCGTTTAGTACCCACTTGACAATTTGCTATAAAATCAAGGAAGTTATTTGTCAAAATATAGTCTTGGTTGTTACTCATTATCATTTGATGATTTTATGAGTTCAGCAAAACAGAGGAAGAACAAGGGAAAAACAGAGTAGCTCTGTTTTTCTTCTTTATTTTTATGGAGGAAAAAGGTATAGGGAATTAGGGACTGCGGAAAAACTCACTGTCTTCATTTCTCCGAAAGTGTTGATTAATCCACCTTGCCAGGATTTAAGTGATTCGATAGCAATCGATTCAATTTCAGGTATGATATTTTTCACTGATTCGAGCATAAATGCCCGAAGAACAAGTTTCCTCAACTTGGCATGATAAGCTCCCTGGTGAAAGAAAATGGCTTGTTTCCCCAACATCCTCTCTTTACTAGCAGGAAATGTTGGCTTAAAAAGGTGAGATTTTGTCACAAGCACAAGTTTTGCAGCTGCCGGACTCGAAATCATAACACAAGGACATCCCAATATGTGAGTCTTGAATATAGAACCAAACCTGCAAAAACAAAAGCAAACACCCAAATTTCCTATTAGCAACATACAAATATTTTAAGAGAAATTTTCAAGAATCCCCAAAGGAAAATCAAGAAGAGTCATTAGCACTAACTTTTTCACTTTGGAGGCAAAGAAAACATTTGGGTTCTGAGAGTAGAGTTGGAAGGTTTCGCCGATATACGGCCAACCCATCGTCCCCGGTGGGAGGGGCAGTTTCCGGTAACCGGAAGTGAGGAATTTGAAGAGGCTTTGGAGGAGAAAAAACGATATCATGGTAACCAATATGCAAAACAACATAATTGCTATGAACTCCATGTTTTTCTTGTATGATTATAATTTTGTTTGTACTATTATAGAGTGAGGAAAAGAAGTGAACAAGGGAAGGTATATATAAGGTTAGAGTTAGGGAGGGAGGAACAAATGAGCCTTTCATTTACAGCTCGATTCCCACATATGGAATCTCCCTCCAGCTAATATGTTAAGAATTCTTTTTTCTTTTTCTTTTTTTTAAATCTTCGTTTTGATTAAACAATTTAATAGATTGAAATATATTAAAATTATAATTTAGTACAAAAGATAGATATATAAAAATATAAAAAATTAAAATAATAATTTATTTTAAAAAATAACAAATAATAAAAAATATAATCAATCATAACAACAACTAATGACACATTAAATTTTTTGAAAATATATTCAAATTTCAAAAATAAATATACAAATCTGAAATTATAGAGAGAGAGTGAGTTTTAACGGCATTCTGAAACCGTTGGGTCAGTAACAATTGATCTAATGTCTGATTGATGGTACACTAAAAATACCTTTTATTTCAAGTTTAAATGGTAATTATTTAAAAAAAATGATATAAGATATCAATTGTATCAATAACTTGCGAGTGTCACAAATATTCAGTCGATTTCTAAAAATAACAATTGAATATGCAGAGGAGAGAGAGTGGCACTTATGAATTAGAATACAAAAAGAACGTGTGTGGTTAGGGGGAGAGAGGGTGGGGGTTGGTTGACAATTGACTGGCGTTATTGATCAGAATAAGTCTACGCTGATAGGGAAAATGGATCGGAAAATTGGACCGGTCTAATTTTTTTTAATGTGACTCTCAAAAAATATATAGTATTTATTCCAACATGAATTTTTACAAAATATGGTATTTTAGGTGTAATTTGGATACATATATAAATACAGGGTTATACAGTCTGTATAGCCCTGTATTTCTATATGTATCCAAATTACACCTAAAACACCATATTTTATAAAAATTCCTGTTAAAATAAATACTATAAATTTTTTGAGAGACACATTAAAAAAAAAATTGACCGGTCCAATTTTCCGGTCCTCTACGCCTGTCTGCGTAGAAGGACTCGATTGATCATGAAAGAGGTGTTATTAAACGACTATTTAACTAGACCAAAAGAGGTGTATCATATTAAGTATAAACAGGCACAGAGGGGATAAACTTTCCTATCCGTACATGCTTTCCGTTCCCCACCTTTTCCTTTACTTTTTAAGGTACTAGTAATTGCCCGTGCCTGAAGGCACGACGTAACAAAAATTAGATTAAAATTCAAAAAATATTACATTATCTAAAGACTTTTTGCAACTTAAAATAATTTACAATCACACATAACAATTATCATAATTCACCACAATAATTAATTTTTCTTTAAAAATAGATATATCCAGAAAAATATAAATCTGTCTACAAAATTTATAAATAATCAATAACAATTTTCATAATTCACTACACTATCACAATAACAATTATTATTATTATTTTTATTATTATTATTATTATTATTATTGTTGTTGTTGTTGTTGTTATTATTATTATTATTGTTATTATTATTGTTGTTGTTATTATTATTACCACTGTTATTATTATTAATATTACTATTATAGTTATAATAATAATAATTATTATTATTACTATTATTATTATAATTATTATAATAATAATTATTATTAATATAGTTATTATTATTATTATTATTATTGTTGTTGTTGTTGTTATTATAAATCTGAAACATAAGACCCCTTACTTTAGATTAATTAGCAAATCTGACTCTCCCATTTGTCATGTTTTTTTTAAAGTGTTCCTTATAATTTTTTTTGTCACAGTTGCACTGTTTTCAAACCCGGACCGGACCGCCGGTTGAACCAGAAAAAATCGGATCCGGTTCACTCAACGGTCCGATTTGGACCACTAAACCACTTCAGCTCAAAAACCGTTCAGAACCGGTGAACCAGCGGTTGAACTGGTTGACCTAGTGAACCGGTGACCGGTTCACGGGTTTGACCGGTTCTCTCCTTAAAGATTAAAAAAAATATTACGGATTTTATTTTATTTTAGTAATTTAGTTGAGATTTTGTTTGGTATTTTACATATTTTTGCATTCATTTAATCAAACACTTGAACTTGTGGTTGAATTTCTGAATTTGAATGTATCTTAGAGATGTTTAGTTTTTTTTTGTAGATAAATTGATTAATTTTAAAATATTTACTAAATATTATATACAATATTATTACATATTAATGACGTCACTGGGTCAATAACGGTCCGACCACTGGTTGGACCAGTGACCCATCCACCCAGTAACTTTTCCGGTTCGATGACCGGTCATGATTTAAAAACCTTGCACAGTTGTTCCTCAAATATGCATTAGTTGTGCAAAAATGTTTCTTCTCTATTTTTGGTCAATTTTCGTTAATCAAATGTTTTCCCAAACTTTTAGCGTTTTCATTTATATATCCACTAAATATAAATATGTATATTATCATTTTCATTTAACTTGATCTAATTAATTAAATTATGAACTTGTGCGATAAATAATCTACATTAAAACATACTTTTTTCTAATGTAAAAATAAAATTTTACCACCCATAAAAAGTGCAAATTAACACAAAATTGTATATATATTTTTTCTAAATATTAAAGTTTATGAAAAATAAACTTATAAAAAGTTATTACGAAACGAATCTTATATATATCATATAAAAAATATTAAAAAATATGTTAATTACCACATCTAATATTTTAATTTTAAATATCACATCATGCCAACAATTAACCAATTTTTTAATTTGTTAATAGTTTTTCAATTGGATAAAGAAAAAGAAAAAGAATCTATTTAATTTTTTGATTTTGTAATTGCTTTTTTATAAGTAAATTATGATCTTGTTTTTAATTTTGTTTTCTTACCATTGATATTTTTTATGTATTATACATTTTAAATGTAAGCATACTCTAAAAAATTAATGTAGTTTAAAATAAAATATTAAAATATCAATTAATGTAGAGAGAAAGATGAGAAGAGAGAAAAAGAAAAGGAGGAGAGAGAAAGAGAGAAGACATATGAAGTAAGAGAGGAGAGAGAAGGAGAAGAGAGAGAGAATAAGGAGAAAATTTGGGTGGAATTTTGTGTGTGTGAGATGAAATGTGAGCCTTTAGATTAAGTTAGAATGAATCTGAGTCGTTGTTGTGCTTTCTCAAATTTTAAAATTCAAATTGGGTTCTGTTTTATTATATAGATATGTACTTTTAGAATTTCAAAATAAATTTTTAATAACCTTCCATACAGAAAGAGCATGCAATGATATAGAAAAAGTAAATTTTTATTTAATTTTAAGTTGGGAAGCATTATTATTATAACGACTTAAAACAAGTATATTTTTAGAAGGTTTATTTTTATTTAATATTCATTTGTATAAAATAGTTAATACATATATCTAAACAATATAAATAAGTTTATATTTTGTCATATTTTTTGTTCTTTGTGTTTGTACAAATAGAAAAATTTTAACCGTATAAGTTATGTAAGTTTTTTAATCGATTGAAATGTATTAAAATTTTAAATTATTATCAGTGCTGAAAAGATTACAATACAAATAATTGAAAAGATAATCCTTTCAAATAGAACAACAAATAATTAAGAATACCAATAGTAACAAAAGTTAGTGGACACCAGATACTCTCCTAAAATAGTCATATTTCAAAAATAATAACAAAATATAAATTTAACGCCAAATTTTGTACGTCTGACGAAATAACCAAAACAGCAGCCCAAAATCGCGCTAACGGTTGATGGAGTGGTTGATTATATCAAACTCACGAAATATAATCACATAAACATAAATAAAGAGATATAAAATATGAACACAAGAATTTACGTGGAAACTCAATTGGAAAAAAATCACGAAGAGATAGAGTAATCCACTATAATAATATTGGAAGTACAAGTTGTGTATTTGTGTTGTATCTCTTGTGCCCTTTTTCTCCTCTAAACTCTAACTTATAGCAGTATATATAGAAGCCACCTCCACCCGCTTCCAACTAGGAGAATGACTCCTTATCCCTCCAAATAAGAAAATACAATACTATTTTAACAATGACTCTCCCACTGTCACACAAATACATATGGGTCATCACTAGATCTGGACCATTAAATAGAGATTGGGTTGCACCATGGCTAGACACAAATAATCACATCCCAATATTGTCCCCCAGTCTCTTATTTATAAATAAGAAACTTATAAATATGAGAGTATTCAAAAAGTCTCCGTAAGATTTTTATCCGCGAGTTTTTTATCCTCAGGACTTTTATCCTTGGGAGCACGTTAGCACATGTATAAGACTTGAATCCTTTAATTTCCTTCTGTCTGTGGTTGATGATAAAACTAAAATCGCCTTTAAAACACTTCAACGATATAAAAGCTTAAACTTTTATCTTTGCACTAACTGAATTCGTTACTAGTACGGTGACTCATCACCAATTTATCATCACCTGGACCAAAGTGTTAATATTTTAGATTTTACATACATCATGTGAATACTACCACTACGTGCATAATATAAGAGAGACTATGTAAAGTTGTATCAATAATCAATTACGATCATGCTTCAATTGTTATTGGCATAATACATATATACACATGTACAAGTATATATGTAATTTAATAAAAAAAATCACTTATCTCTTTCGGTGAATCGATTTTTAAATCGACACTAGAACAAGTGTCTTGTTCTCACAGACGACGCCAATGTTAACGCTAATTTTTGTACGCCTGACGAAATCACCAAAACAACATGTCAAAATCGCGCTAACGGTTGATGAAGTAGTTAATTATATCAAACTCACGAAATATACTCACATTAACATAAATAAAGAGATATAAAATATGAACACAAGAATTTACGTGAAAACCCAATTGGAAAAAAACCACGGAGAGATAGAGTAATCCACTATAATAATATTGGGAGTACAAGTTGTGTATTTATGTTGTATCTCTTGTGTACTTTTTCTCCTCTAAACCTTAGCTTGTAGCCGTATATATAGAACTCGCCTCCATCCGCATCCAACTATAAGAAGGACTCCTTATCCCTCCAAATAAAAAAATACAATCCTATTTTAACAAGGACTCTCCCACTGTCACAATAAATACATATGGGTCATAACCAGATCCGGACCATTAAATAGATTGGGCTGCACCAAGGCTAGACCCAAATAATCACATCCCAACATACAGATCTGAACAGTTCTTCCATACAAGCAAACGAATAACTGACCATCACGATATTATTATACCCAAATCTGAACAATTTATCTTCAACGATAAGCGCATCAAAAAAAATTCTTAGGAACAAAAAAAAATCTCTCAATTGGAGAAGACAGATTCTCAAGAGATGATAATGAAATCATCTTCTAAAAGGGAAAGAAATTAGATCATATTATGAAGAAAACAAGTCCCACAAAAAGAAAAAATAAATTTCATACAAAAGAAAAAAAATTTAGAGCACAAAAAAAAATCTAGAGAAGGTTCTCTCTAAAATAAGAAGAGCACTCTGAGACTTGTATAAGTTAGATATGCTAGACATACCCTCTAGGGTATTCTCCCTTTCCCCTTTTTTCTATTTTACATTTATTTTTTAACTTATATTCCTTCTCCTCCCCCATGTGTTTTTAAAATCCAAACATACTGATTTTCTTTAATAGTCATAAGTTGCCACAAATTTCCATTTTCAAGTTTTTGTGCGAAAACACTACAAGTTCTTTCAAAAATTTCCATTTTACTTAATAGTAATTACTCACAACTTGACTTATATTTTTAATGATGTTAATGTAAATTAAGAAACACAAATATTATAGGCATTTCAAAATATTTTGAACCCAATTCTAATAATATATATTTATGGCATTTTGTTCTTTTGTGACTTCTTTTAGTAGGAGTGAGTATAAAGGTATGTATTGGTAAGATTAGTTAAAAACTTTGACTTTTTGAATGATTAAACTAATTTTGGCACACATAATATAAACTTTATAAATGACACTTTCTAGGATTGAGGGAGAATTATAAGTATCAAGTATGCATGAATTTTTAATATATATATATATATATATATATATATATATATATATATATATATATTGACTAATCCATAGAATGTATTTATTATAGATATGTATAGGGTATAAATCATTTATACCATTGAAAATAAGAAACAACAGTCATAATTAAAACCTGAAAATCGATGTTCGCTATTAGTAGTAGCGAACTGTAAAAAAAATACTTTGCGTAGCAGACGTTTTTCAGCTTATCAGAATGAGTTTGGCTTTATCAATAAATATTTAGAGTTTATTAACTAAGGTTTAAGGTTTATAAACCAGGGTTTAGGGTTTATTAACCAAGGTTTATGATTTATTAACCATGATTTACAATTATGTATTCATAACTTGTACTTTCTCAACTCTAATAAACTATAAACGTTGATTAATAAACCTTGGTTTGTAAACCTGATAGACATAGTTCATACATTTTAGTACCCTAATTTTGTCCTTTTAATTATATTAATTTTTTTAATTAATATGTTTTATTTTGTTTTGTGAAATTTAATATTTTGTTGCAATAAATTTAAAATCTTGGTGATCAAACGATTTTAATGCTTTTATTCATGTAAGGAAATATCCAAGAAAAATCCTACAACGAGAAGGAAATAAGTGGAACAATCTTGATGTGCAAGTCAAATCCAACAAGAGAAAGAAAAGTCTATTTAGAAGATCTCTTTGAAAAGTTAATTGTCAATAGGAAGTTAAAACTTACATAAAAATGGATTCTTGGGAGATTACCGTGTAGAGATCGAAGCCAAGAAGAAAAGAAGAGGATAAAAGAGAATAAGAGAGACTAAGTTCATTGAATCTAAATTATGACACAAATTTATTTTTCCCATAAATAGGTCTCTTGTTTTAGAGAGAAGAAGATTAGTATTAGTTTAGGTTAGGAGTAGGAGTAGAAATAAATTATTTCTTCATTGTATGTTCGTTGGATGATCGTTAATTAAAAGGAGTACTTTTCTTATTTATTTTTAATCTTCTTCTCTTCTTTATTTTAGTTAATTTATTTATTTTCATGTCTAGCTAATTTTTTTATATCTAGGATTCAGATGAAATTAAATAATTATTCATGATAATATTTTTCATCTCTTCTATTATTTATGTTTTAATGTTTAATTGATTTCGCCTTCATGTTTCTTTATTGAAATAATTTCATTTTATAATTCAAATGTGGCTTTAAATTAATATAAAGGTTTTGATATATTATTGTTAAGATATGAGTTTTTCATAATTTATAGTTGTTCAAAGAAGTTTTGATGGGTTACCGTTAATTCTTAAGTTTTCATAGTCTATGTTTACCCAAGTTAATTGTAAAATTACTAAATTAAAGGGAAGGGAGATCAAAATCATATTTAAGTTATAAAAATAAAAGAGATTGAATTATTTGTTATGTTTATTGTTTAATGGATTCGAATTCGTAGATTGATTTATTATAATGAGTTAGTTTAATTGTAGTTAATAAATTATCAATTTTTATTTCTTATTAGCGTAAAATAGATATTAAGGATACATTAAAATTAATCTAGTCTCTGTGAGTTGGACATGTACTTACCGGTTCTTCAATTTGACACTGTGCACTTGCAGTTACATATTTTTATCACATCAAGTTTTTGGTGCCGTAGCTAGGGACAAAGATAATTTTTATCACCTGAAATATCAAAGATCGTGGTTATACCAAATCATAGTTTATGTTCATAATCATATTAATAAATTTATCTTTGCACTACGGGCCAAAGATATTCATCAACACACCATCTTTGCACTACATACCAAAGATATTCAACAACAGGTCATCTTTGCACTACAGGCCAAAGATATTCAACAACATGTCATCTTTGCACTACGGCCCAAAGATATTCATCAATAATTCATCTTTGCACTACGGGCCAAAGATATTCATATCTCAAAGAAATATATAATTATTTCAGAATTTATATAAACAATAATTATAACCATGTTGATCAATTCACCTTTACACTTAAGCTAAAGATATTCAATTATAAATTCAATGGTCATGATCATACCAGTCACAATTCAACTTTTCACTACCAATAATCTACTCATCTTTACACTCAAGTGAAAGAGAATTTAAACATCAGGGTTATAAAAATATTATATATGATAATAAAAACAATATAATCAACATATAGATTTAATCTCAAGAGTAATATTCATAAATCAACTATAATTTGGTTAGAAAAAAAACCAAATTTATCGTGAATAGTAACTCGTGAATAGCAACTCGTGAATAGTAACCCCGACACAAAAAGGTAGAAATTCTACAATAAAATCCATACCAATATTTCGGTATAATGATATTGAAAGAATAATATTTCTTAAATTTATAAACAATTTATTTTAATTATTTACACTTTACTAAATAATGCATTTAATCATCCTAAAATACCAAACTCATAAGATTTCATCACTAATAACCAAAACCCTCATCAAAAATCTTCATATACCTCATATAGGATTCTCAAGCCATAAAATCCTATTTTCCAATTTTCTTACTTCACATAACATATTTAATTCATTTACTCATAACTAGTCCATTTCATGAAAAATACCAAATCAATGTAAACAATTTTTCTTTTCTGGGATTTAGCAGAATATAGTCCCATATTGAACATATATTTTTCCCAGAATTTTTAAAAGTTATTTACTATTTTTCAAATGGCCAAAACTGCCGAATATTTGGACATTTATCATAAATTATAATTTTATCCAAAAATTCCAAAATTTACAGAGTATAATTCTATCATATACATGTACTCCCAATAAAAATTTCATCAATTTTGGAGTTAACCACAAGGAGTTATAAGGATTTACTTTTAAAATAGTCTTTTCCCATAAAATTCATAACTCATAATCTATACATCCAAAAATCGCCATTTTTGGACACAATCTAGAAAAATCATCAAATTATCATTTCAAATTTTTTCCAGAATTTTTGAAGGTCAGAAAAATTACGAAACTGAAAATCATAACAACCGTTAAAATCTCTTACTATCCTTTACCTCAAAAGAGCAGCACTTCTGACTGGATATCGGATATGACGCTGAAGGAAACTTGCATCGATGAACATAAACTCACAAAGTATCTAAATACTCATAAAATACACTCAATAATCTAGAGAGAGAAAGAGAGAAAACTTGTTTCTGGTGTGATTTTCAATTCTAACTTAACCCTCTATTTTATAGAAAAGTGTTAGCACGCCGAAGCAGACTTAACCTGCAACCTGATGGCTTTACCTGCTACTATTCCCACCCTCCACATTTGAAATTCAATTGAACACATTTCTCACCAACCAAAAGTGGGGTCCACTCAATTCTAGAATTTTCTACCAAAATGATTTATAACCTAATTTTCGAATCAGTAACCTCTTAAAATTTATAACAAATCATACGCTCATTTTTAACGGTTCAAAATTTGTGGAAATATACTCAACTTATATATGTATAACATATCCAAAAATTACAACGATCCAACGGTCAGATTAAATATTATAACTCACACAATAAAGCTGTAAGAACACCGATTTGATCTTTTAATACATCCAATCCGAAAAAATACTGATAAAACACCTCAACATTAACTCCTTCATTTATAACCACATAAATAAATCCATCATTTATATCCACATCAAATAAATATTTCCTTATCATATAAATCAATAATTAATTACTCACAAATAATATTACAGAATCACAATAATGACAACCAGGCAGTTTCCCAAGAAAGAGGGGGCTTTTCGATAAGGATTTCTCCTTACTGTTGCGCAATTAGGTGACCAAAACTCTCCTTGAAAGAACTTTCTAGACATTGCCAATAATGCTATATTATTCACATAATATGAATTATTGATCTGATAATGGGAAATACTGTGCAGTAACAATTATTGAAACAACAATAATATAAAATATCAACGCAGCAATTATTGAATCAATAAAATAAAATATTGAACAGTAATTACTGTAAAAATTATTGAGTAGTGTCTTCTTACGTAAGAATCAATAATTCAATAATACTGTGCAATACCGTGTGCTACTGTGCAACCACGCGTATTACTGTATTTTAACCACCAGGTATTCCAACAGTGTTAACGATAAAAACTAAGCCGTTATTTATAAAAACTCAAATTTTATCGTTATCTTCATCCAAAAGTTATTCTGTTATGGGACCCATAAATGGCTGCGCCGTCGTATGAATATTCCCCGACAAAAAAAATATTCCACGACCAAACGAATATTCCCCGACAACAATGAATATTTTATAACCACTTGTTTATTTTGAAAAAATTTCATATATCACCCGTAACTTTAACTTTATATCAATTTAACCATTTACTGAATTGTAATTATAAGAAAAATTGAATACTTTTATTTCATAAAATTCGGGGTCTAACAATCTCCCATCCTTATAAAATTTTCTCCTCGAAATTTACATACCTGGTATTCCAAAGAGTTGAGAATACCTTGCTTTCATTTCAGATTCCATCTTCCCTGTCCTCATGATTTCTCAATTGCTCATCTCCTGTATTTCAGATATCATTCTAGAATACAGATTCAAAAATAAAGGTTAATTTAACAAATTAATATATCACATAATATCCCGATATTATGACTGACCAACAAATAAGCTTAGGTAGGACACACTAGCGAATGATTTACTCATCTCTCCCCTCCTAGTTATATTCCCCGATCTCCGCCAGAGACCACTTCCCTAAGCTCTGATACCAATTGTGACAACCCCAAAATAGGTCCATTCCATCCAATCCATTTTGAGTCGCCAAATACATGGTACAGAAAACAACTAAAACTTTATTACAACAATTGTTGTACAAAATACAACAACACATATGTTGTGAGTTTGGATACAAATATATACCAACTGTGACTCATGTCCCAATCGTGGATAGCACGTCACAATGACACCTTACATAAAGGTATAATCAAAAACTGCTTTAGAAATTAGAATTTTTGGGAAGTGCTTAAGGAAACCTTCGTACATGGGAGGCCATGCTTCTAGGTTATGATAGATATCATATGGCCACAGAATTATCCTTGGTTGACCAAATAGACCCCAAAGAAAAATAAGAAGAATACTATTATATTCTTTCCAATGGTGAGTCTTCTCTTGATATATCATTATCTCCACTGTCTCTAATTGAGAATTATACTTCAAACAAACACCAAGATTATATAGGTAGTGCTCGTAAATATACTCAGCAAGTGGATGAACACATCCCTGTCTTATGATGATACGAGGTTGTATGTCATTAGACATCTTGTATGCTAGTGGCAAAACACCCTTCTAACGTTGGGTTCGTCTCACCCTATTTGATTCAACAAATATAACTACTAAATGATGACCACCGTTCTATTCCATTGTTACCCCCGCTCGACCCAGCTATACTCGTATTACCTGAAAAGAATTGTGAAGCAAAAGGGTGAGCACAACTAGCCCAGTAAAGAATATCATGACTAAAGATAATTAAATTATCAATAGCCTTCATCAGTAATAAATCATAGATTTAGAACATATGGTAGATGATAAAAATTTTCAACCATAGTTGCAGCGGAATGAGCAATCCATTCAAATAGACTATAAAGTCTATTATCTTCTCCATGTTAAAAGTCCACCAACAATATTTTATCCCTATAACATTAATCAACAATTCCTGTCCACAATCACATGTATAACTCATAATCATAATTGTTGTTCTAAATTCCTTTTCTCATCCAAGACAAAGATAATTTTCATCACCTGAAATATCAAAGATCATGGTTATACCAAATCATAGTTCATGTTCATAATCATATTAATAAATTCATCTTTGCACTACGGGCCAAAGATATTCATCAACAGACCATCTTTGCACTACATACCAAAGATATTCAACAACAGGTCATCTTTGCACTACAGGCCAAAGATATTCAACAACAGGTCATCTTTGCACTACGAGCCAAAGATATTCATCAATAATTCATCTTTGCACTACGGGCCAAAGATATTTATATCTCAAAGAAATATATAATTATTTCAGAATTTATATAAACAATAATTATAACCATGTTGATCAATTCACCTTTACACTTAAGCTAAAGATATTCAATTATAAATTCAATGGTCATGATCATATCAGTCACAATTCAACTTTTCACTACTGGCCAAAGAGAACCCTAGTCATGATCATACCAATAATCTACCCATCTTTACACTCAAGTGAAAGAGAATTTTAACATCAGGGTTATAAAAATGTTATATATGATAATAAAAACAATATAATCAACATATAGATTTAATCTCAATAGTAATATTCATAAATCAACTATAATTTTGTTAGAAAAAGAAACCAATTTTGTCGTGAATAGTAACTCGTGGATAATAATTTGTGAATAGTAACTCATGAATAGTAATCCTGACACAAAAAGGTAGAAATTCCACAATAAAATCTATACCAATATTTCGGTATAATGATATTGAGAGAATAACATTTCTTAAATTTATAAATAATTTATTTTAATTGTTTACACTTTACTAAATAATGCATTTAATCATCCTAAAAAGCCAAACTCATAAGATTTCATCACCAATAACTAAAACCCTCATCAAAAATCTTCATATACCTCATATAAGTTTCTCCAGGCATAAAATCCTATTTTCCAATTTTCTTACTTCACATAACATATTTAATTCATTTACTCATAACTAGTCCATTTCATGAAAAATACTAAATCAATGTAAACAATTTTTCTTTTCTGGGATTTAGCAGAATATAGTCCCATATTGAACATATATTTTTCCCGAAATTTTTAAAAGTCATTTACTATTTTTCATATGGCCAAAACAGCCGAATACTTAGACATTTATCATAAATTGTAATTTTATCCAAAAATTCCGAAATTTACAGAGTATACTTTTATCATATACATGTACTTCCAATAAAAATTTCATCAATTTTGGAGTTAACCACAAGGAGTTATAAGGGTTTACTTTTAAAATAGTTTTTTCCCATAAAATTCATAACTCATAATCTATACATCCAAAAATCGTCATTTTTGGACACAATCTAGAAAACTCATCAAATTATCATTTTAAATTTTTTCCTGAATTTTTGAAGGTCAGAAAAATTACGAAACTGAAAATCATAACAACCCTTAAAATCCCTTACTATCCCTTACCTCAAAAGAGCATGACTTCTGACTGGATATCGGATATGAGGCTGAAGGAAACTTGCACTGATGAACAAAAACTCACAAAGTATCTAAATACTCACAAAATACACTCAATAATCTAGAGAAAGAAAGAGAGAAAACTTGTTTCTGATGTGATTTTCAATTCTAACCTAACCCTCTATTTATAGGAAAATGTTAGCACGCCGAAGCAAACTTAACCTGCAACCTGATGCCTTTACCTGCTACTATTCCCATCCACCACATTTGAAATTCAATTGAGCACATTTCTCACCAACCAAAAATGGGGTCCACTCAATTTTAGAATTTTCCACCAAAATGATTTATAACCTAATTTCCGAATCAGTCACCTCTTAAAATTCATAACAAATCATCGCTCATTTTTAATGGTTCAAAATTTGTGGACATATACTCAACTTATATATGTATAACATATCCAAAAATTAAAACGATCCAATGGTCGAATTAAATATTATAACTCACACAATAAAGCTGTAATAACACCGATTTGATCTTTTAATACATCCAATCCGACAAAATATTGATAAAACACCTCAACATTAACTCCTTCATTTATAACCACATAAATAAATCCATCATTTATATCCATATCAAATAAATATTTCCTTATCATATAAATCAGTAATTAATTATTCACGAATAATATTACAGAATCACAATAATGACAACCAGGAAGTTCCCAGGAAAGAAGGGGCTTTCCGATAAGGATTTCTCCTTACTGGCGCGCAATTATGTGACCAAATCTCTCCTTGACAGAACTTTCTAGACATTACCAATAATGCTATATTATTCATATAATATGAACTATTGATCTGATAATGGGAAATATTGTGCAGTAACATTTATTCAAACAACAATAATATAAAATATCAACGCAATAATTATTGAATCAATAAAATAAAATATTGAACAATAATTACTGTAAAAATTATTGAGTAGTGCCTTCTTACGTAATAATTAATAATTCAACAATACTGTGCAATACCGTGTGCTACTGTGCAACCACGCGTATTACTGTATTTTAATCACCGGGTATTCCAACAGTGCTAACGGTAACAACTACGCTGTTATTAATAAAAACTCAATTTTTGTTGTTATCTTCATCCGAAAGTTATTCTGTTATGGGGCCCACAAATGGCTGCGCCTTCGTACGAATATTCCTCGACAGAAAGAATATTCCACGACCAAACGAATATTCCCCGACAACAATGAATATTTTATAACCACTTGCTTATTTTGAAAAAATTTCATATATCACCCTTAACTTTAACTTTATATCAATTTAACCATTTACTGAATTGTAATTATAAAAAAAATTGAATACTTTTATTTTATAAAATTCGGGGTCTTACACCAAAGATATTCTTCAGTTGGTCATGTTCATCTAAACACTTGTTCATCTTTGCACTACGGGCGAAAGATATTCATCAGAAATCATTCATCTTTGCACTACAGGCCAAAGATATTCAGTTATATCATCATTTAGGACTGAGGATAAAGAAAAATAATTTAAAGAAAACGAATCCAGTGAAACAAAAGAATAGTTATTAAGGATTCGTACTTTAAACAATCCGAGTTTAAAAATACTTCATAAATAACCAGAGTGGAGTAAAATTCAAGAATGACGACCAAAACATAGATTCAATCAAAGATATGAACTATAACAGATAATCTTGGACACAGAAAAGAAAATTTAATTTTTTTGTGAATAGTGTCGTATTCGTGAATAGTGCCGTATGCGTGAATAGTAACTCCGACACTAAAAGATAGAAATTTCATAAAAAATATCATCATGCTTCGTGAATAGTAATTTGTGAATAGTGACTCATAAATAGTAACTCATGAATACAAACTCGTGAACTACTCATGAATAGTAACCCCGGCATGTAAAAGTTCCAAATTTGATAAAAAGTTCCAACTAATATTTAGCATAATGATATTGAAGAAATAATATCATTTTATGAAAGAATAACATCACTTACCTTAAAAGGATAATATTTCTGACTAGAATACAAGATCTAATGTTGAAGAAACTTGCACCGTATAGCAACACTAAAAGTACTAAAATACTCACAAAAATACGCTCGATATTATAGAGAGAGAAAGAGATAGAAATATTTAGTTTCTGAAGTGATTTTCTATTTTAACCTAAGCACCCTATTTACAGGAAAATGCTTAGAACACCAAAGCAAAAAATTTAATAAATTATTATTATTATTATTAAATTTTTCACGCCCACCTCTTGACATTTGAAATCAGCAGATTTTAACAACCAGTGGGGCCCACTAACATAATAAAAACATTTTTATTAATAAAAATAAATAAAACTTCCAAAAATCAATTATTTCGGAACTTTAGAACTTCAATAATTCATAATAAATAGCCCTTTTATCAGAAAAATTTGAATCTTACGAATTTTTATAGGAAATTCAATTCTCTACAACTTTACAGAAGAAAGTTTTTCCAAATTCCAAACAGAAATTGACCGAAATCCCCATACGGATGATTTTACAAGCTATAATCAAATTTCAGTCAAGAATTGGGCCCACAGACATGTTTTACATGTTTTAAACAACTTTTACAAAAAAAAATACTCCTCATCCTCATATACTCATATATCCCCCATTTATTGTAAAAATATCACCATTATTATATTATAATAATATAATAAAATATTATTTTATCATAAAAGATAAAAATCGATTTTCAACAATTGTCACTTTAAAAATTTTCTCCATCTATATCCACATAAAATGAATATTTTCCTTATCATATAAATCAATAATTAATTATTCACAAATGATATTATAGAATCACAATATTGACAACCAGGCAGTTCCTATGAAAGAGGGGACTTTCCAATAAGGATTTCTCTTTACTGGCGCGCAATTAGATGACCAAACCTCTCCTTAGACAGAACTTTCTAGAAACTGTCTGGTTGTCAAAATTGCGCAATATCTAGAAAGTTCTGTCAAATGTCAAGAGGTGGGTGTGAAAAATTTAATAATAATAATAATATTTTATTAAATTTTATGCTTTGGTGTTCTAAGTATTTTCCTATAAATAGGGTGCTTAAGTTAGAATTGAAAATCATACCAGAAACTAAAGATTTCTATCTCTTTCTCTCTCTATAATATCGAGCGTATTTTTGTAAGTATTTTAGTACTTTGAGTGTTGCGATACGGTGCAAGTTCCTTCAGCACTAGATCTTGTATTCCAGTCAGAAATACTATCCTTTTAAGGTAATGGATGTTATTCTTTCATAAAATGATATTATTTCTTCAATATCATTATGCTAAGTATTGGTTAGAACTTTTTATCAAATTTCGAACTTTTTCATGTCGGGGTTACTATTCATGAGTTACTATTCACGGGTTACTATTCATGAGTCACTATTCATGAGTACTATTCATGAAGCATGATGATATTTTTTTTTGAAATTTCTATCTTTTAGTGTCGGAGTTACTATTCACGTATAAGACACTATTCACGAATACGACACTATTCACAGAAAAATTAAATTTTCTTTTCTATGTCCAAGATTGTCGGTTATAGTTCATATCTTTGATTGAATCTATGTTTTGGTCGTAAATCTTGAATTTTACTCCACTCTGTTTATTTATGAAGCATTTTTAAACTCGGATTGTTTAAAGTACGAATCCTTAATATTTGTTCTTTTGTTTCACTGGATTCGTTTTCTTTAAAATATTTTTCATCATCCTCAGTCCTAAATGATGATATAACTGAATATCATTGGCATGTAGTGCAAAGATGAATGATTTTTGATGAATATCTTTGGCCCGTAGTGCAAAGATGAACATGTGTTTAGATGAACATGACCAACTGATGAATATCTTTGGCCTGTAGTGCAAAGATAAATATTTAATTCCAGGTATATATTGATTGATGTTACAGGTTTAAAATGTTGACGATGAGCTTTTAAATTCGCATATAGAAGATAATAGATTCCATTATCTACTTAACTGATCTTCTAATGAATTATTATTTCCGCTGCGAATGCTGATTTAAAACTTGTTGTCTATTGTATTATATTATATTTTTTCCTTATTGAGGACTAATAATAATTTGTTATATATTATCTTAGTCATAATGTTCTTTACTGGGCTAGTTGAGCTCACCCTTTTCCTTGTTGTTCCATTTTTCTTCTCAAGAGGCGAGAATGTAGCGAGTACTAGTCGGGGTAAAGAATGATGGTTCTAAAAGTGGTTCTAGTAGTCCTCACTTTTGAGTGTGGATATTGTCTAGATGACAATATTTGTATTTAAACTCACAGTTTAAGTGTTGTCGTATTTTGCACGATAATTGTATTAATAAAGTTGTAGTTGTTTCTGTACCATGTATTTGGCGACTCAGAATGGGTGTTGTATATCAATTTTGGGGGCGTCACACCCCCTATCATAAAAAGGGTGTTATTTCAGTCTAAGAATCCTTACCATCAATTGGTTTTGATAGCTTTTACAAAACATCATACACTTGTCTGACCGAACAAAGTTTCAGACTCTATATGACACAATTCAAGAATTATAGAACTTTAATTGATTTACAAGTCTAAGACTGTACGAATTCAAGTGCACTAGGTGTGAATATCAATATTATCGATGTGTAATAAGTATAAAATAATTAAACCACTTAATAGCATGCTTGGAAATAAAGTTCAAGCTTAAATGAATAACTTTCAATTTAAAAATAACCAACTCAATACAATATCAGAAGGATATGAAATTTTCACAAAAAAGTGAAGTTTAGCAATTTGCACAATATTCAAAGTTGTGTAAGGTAGATAACTTGCAACACAATAAAAATAATGTTCGGATACTTGATCAAGTAAATGAGTAAGAATTAAGAACTTGCACAACCGAAGAGTGAAGTTCGGACACTTGCCTGTTTGCTCAGCTACAAATTTAATTCTAGCTTTAATTAACTTGCGTTGTAACGACCTAACATTAACAAATTGGTCTTTCCAATTAGTAGGTGTAAACTAATATGAATCTACATTTACAAGAATCAAAGCATCACATAAGTCTATCCTATAATTCACTTAAGTCAATGTAATCGTGTCTTAGATTTAGTAACTTTAGATTATCTAGTATCTATGTATCAATACAGGCTTGAACACATAACACTTCAATTTAAATTATTTCTTTATATTTTGTAAACCTTATTTTAGACTCAACATTTGAAAGTCATAATTTCTCATTAACATTCTTCTTTATTACCTAGCATACTTCTTAACACATTACATAAAATACTGGTTATATAATACAAACTAAAGTAATCATATAAGCATGCCTTGAACTTCAGATCAAAAACAGAAACTATTCTTGACAGCATGATGGTGTAGCTGCGCCCTGTCTAGGCTTAGGGACGGCGCAACTGCGCTGTTCCCTGGCCTGACCAGGGTTGAACTTCGCACTTCCTATTTTTGTTAAACTCTAACACACCAATTAAACTTATACTTTAACATACATACATTCTAGAGGTTCTCATATAGCATATGACCATTCTTGAGTTCATTACCACAAGTTTTAACTTTCACTTTATATGTCATTAAAACATAAAAAGGTCATGTAATCATCATTCTTTTACAACTCTTGCCATATGTCTACATAGAGATCATATAATCTGTTAATACACATGTTTATAGTGTTCATATCATAAATTCATATTTAGCATCGTCTAGCACTTTGAAAAATATTAAGTTTCTTATCTTTGAAATTGTCTCAACTTTCAATCATGTATGCTAGTGTGTTTAATCATTTTAGACTTGCATTTCATGTCAATATAAACCATATTATCATGTTGATAAAATCAGAATGCTCACATGATGTGTTCGTGACAAAGTTCACTTTTAAAACTATACTTTCATTTCAAAACCATAAGTGTTGTGTCAATCATATGTACTAACATTGTTATACTTGTTCATACCACATAAGAAAACTTTATATATCATGCTATGCTTTTGTTCAGGTACATATATATGTTATAATACAAAATCAGCAACGCCTAGCATAACAGAAACTAAAAATTGAATCTGAGGTACGGCGCAACTGCGCTGCACCTAGTACAAATAGGGCGCAGCTGTGCCATGTCGGGACCAGAAGTAGTAGCTTGCTCTGTTCTACAGAGTATCAACCAACTTTGATTTCTCTTGATTTAAACATGTTCCAATCCATTATTAAAGGTTCCATGTAAGACCCCAACTTTTATGAATAAAGATAAATTTTTCTCGAAATATATTTTTGAATATTATGGTGTGGATTTGATATAATGTTATAGCAGTGGGTATTATTTAAAAATTTTGCAAAGTAAGCAAGTGATTATATAATATTCGATTGGTCAGGGAATATTCGTTTTAACAGGGAATATTCATACGACGACACAATCATTGGTGGACCCCACAATGGAAGTATTGTCGTAGTTAAAAAATGACATAATTTTTTTTATAAAAATAACGGCGAAAGTTTTACAGTTAAACTGTTGAACTACCCTGTGGTAAAAGTACAGTAATATGCGTGGTTGCATAGTAGTACACGGTATTGATTATTGATGCTTACGTGAGAAGTCACTCAGTTATACTCAATTATTGCTACAATAATTGCTGCATAATATCTCTCATATTATTGATTCAATTATTGTCACAGTATCATCTGTATAATATTTATTATTATTAAATCAATAATTGAGATGATAAATTTATTCATATTATTATTTGTAATATTGACAATGTCTAGAAAGTTCTGTCAAGGAGAGGTTTGGTCACCTAATTGCGCGCCAATAGGGAGAAATCTTTATTGGGAAGCCCCCTCTTTCCTGGGAATGATCTGGTTGTTAAATATTGTGAGTTATAATATTAATGATGAATAAATTCATGTTGATTAAAGATTAAATTTATATTTCCATTGTGTTGGGATTATTAGTGTTAGTGGAAATCGACATCTATTCCAACAATAATTGATGTCTAGAGGTTATATTGACCAATCGGGTAATTAATCGGATAAATGAGCAATTAATTGCTATTAATTCACATGCTTAAAACTATTTGTTCACATGTGTGTACTATTGATTCACATACATGTACTATTAAGGGAGGTGGTGCAAGATTAATAATACTTGCATAACTAAATTTAAAATAGAGGTATAGATGAAGGTACTATACTGTAATTATTTTTTTCTCACATGTATAGAACTATTGATTCAGGTGAATGTACTATTGATTCACATGGTGTACTATTAGGGGAGGTTGTACAAGTTTGATAATACTTACAGCACTAAATTAAAAATGAAAGAAAAGATGAAGGTATTATACTGTAATATTTTGAGCCCCAAAACGTATAATTATCGAAACTATGTTTTCCTATAAATAGATAGAAAAAAGAGCAATAAGACTCACAAGAGCAATTATAGAGAGAGAAATTATAGATAGAAAAAAGAAAAGAAGTCTGCTACTTCACTATTCCAGTATCCAGCCATCTTCTGAGGTAAGGGATATTATTTATTTCAGTATTCATAAGGAATAATATTTTCTTCCATACTCTGTAGTATGTGAGTAATATTATTTTGTCTCGTCTTCCTGATTATACCCTCATTTTGTTAAAGTATTACTTCTATACTCCGTGAAATTAGTAAAATATCCTTCAAATTTGCACTTTATCTAGTATCATTCCACAAGGATATTTTCTACACATTCTTGTTAAATTTTAAGTTTTTCATGCTGGAGTACTATTCATGAGTAGTATTCATTTTTATGGTACTATTCACAAAGTACTATTTCCAGGGTACTATTCACAAAGTACTAGGTACTATTTACAAAGTACTATTCATGAGTACTATTAACAAAGTGCTATTCATGGGGTACTATTCCCGAAGTACTATTCACTCGGGGAATTATTCATGACAAAAATTGATTTCTTTGCTGTCCAAATCATTTTTGATACAATATTATTCTTGAATTTTACTCCACAAAGCAGTATCATGTTGACAATTTGGACATTATTGAATTCTTGATAAATTAAATTATAAATCTTTAAAAATTTATCATTTGTTTTCTTTTAATTAAATTCTTATATCATTGTCATCATCCTCATGCTTATATTGTGATAAAAGTCATCTGTGCCTTACGTGCATAGATGCACTATTGATTGGTATGATTATGACCAGGGATTATGTAGTATAATCATGATCGTAATGTTACAAATGATGTGGTAAAAATTCTCATTGGCCCGTAGTGCATTGATGGACAGTTGTTGGTATGATTATGACCATGGATTATTCGGTATAATCATGACCATTGATGATTACATGAATATCCTTGCCCTGTAGTGCAGGGATGATTCGATGATGTGATTTATTTATTAAGCCGAGACTCAGCGATAAAATTGATGATAAAATTTTTAAATCATAGAAGATAGTAGATATCATGCTCTACTTGACTCTTCTAATGGATTGCTTGTTTCACTGTAGTTAAACTTGATGTTTATTATATTTTATCAGTTTAACACTGTTGAAGTCTAACGATAATTTATTATACATTATATTAGTCATAATATTTCTTATTGGGCTAGTTGAGCTCACCCTTTATTTTCATTGTTCTCTTCAGAAAATGAGAATATAGCTGGGACTAGTCGGGGAACGGAGTGACGAACCAGATGTTTGCATTAGTAGTCCTCACTATTCAGTGAAATAGTATGATAATAAATGTAATAAGGACTCCATTTGAGTTTGAATACTGTCTAGAAGACAATATTCGTATTAAAACTCTCAGCCTATGTTTTGTCATATTTTACACGACAATTGTATAATTAAGTTATATTTGAATTTTGTACCATGTATTTGGCGAATCAAGATGGGTGATGTATACCTATTTTGGGGGCGTCACAGTTGGTATCAAAGCTTAGGGATATGATCTCTGGCTGAGATATGAGACAAGAACTAGGAAGGGAGAGACGGGGAATTCCTTTGCTAGTATGACCTACCTACGTTTATTTGGTATTTAATTAGCCGGTCAGAGTATAGGGATAATATGTGACATATAAATTAACCCTTGTTTTGTGGCAGTATTTGAAAACGACATCCGAAAATATTGAGATAAACAATGAAGTACATGAGACCGTTGAGTCACCAACGATCAATACCCATGATAATGTGCATGAGGATGGCAATAATCCTCAAGAAAATAACAACGCTGACCAAGTGATGAACGATGAGATGTTCAGAGGCTTTATGCAATTCATGCAACATCAGGAGAGAACCACTCTTGTTCAAAATGCAGGTGGAAACACTGGCAACTCTCGGACGGTCATCGCTAAACAGTTAAAGGAGCTGAGACCACTATAGTTTATTGGAGAGCCAAAACCACTTAAGGCAGAGACGTTGATAAAGCTAATCACCAAGATATTTGATGTCTTGGGATGCTCCGAGGAGCAAAAGGTTCCCTTTACCACCTTCATGTTGCAAGGAGAGGCAGATTACTGGTGGGAATCTATAAAGAGTACTCAACCTGCCGCACTGAAGATGTCTTGGGAGAAATTCCAAGAACTGTTCAACGATAATTACTTTCCCGAAAGTATTCGTCACGTGAAGGAGGTAGATTTTATCATGTTGGAGCAAAACAATAAGACTGTGTCACAAGACAAAGCTAAGTTTGCCGAGTTATCCGGTTTGTGTCCCACTTGGGTGATAATGAGGAGAGAATGACGCGGATATTTCTAAGAGATTTGATACCTGAGATACGCCAATACCTAATTTCTCACAAACTGTGTTTGTATTTAGATGTTGTAAATATGGCTTAGTTATTGGAGTGCGGTAACGAGTCAACCCAACCAAGAGAGAGCAACCGAAAAAATGATAATACCAGTGGTAGCAGTCATCGAAGCGGTGACAACAAACATGGAGGGAATCAACATGCCAGAAATGGTAACCACTTCAGTGGAAATCATGGCCAAGATAATAGAAGTGGAAATTTCAAGAAGTGGAGATTCAACAATGATGGAAAAACGTCATCACCACCACCTGTTGTTAAGAAATGGGAACAACAGCCGGTCGTATATTACAAATGCGGAGGGGAGGGACACATCAGTCCAAACTGTACGCAGCAGTCCAAGGCATTTTACAATTGTGGAAGAGAAGTTCACCTAGCCCGATTTTATCGTGCACCGAAATCAAGTCCAGCTGGGATGGAGGCATCAAAGGCCGTCCCAGACAAGACAAAATCGGTAGTTCAAGGGGAGCGTTTGTCGTAACCTCTCAAAAAGCGAGGAATCTGAATGAGGTGATCATGAGTAAGCTAATCATCAACTGTAGCGAAGTATATACCTTATTTGATACCGGTTCTACCCATTATTTTATTTCTCCTACTTGCGCTCAACGTTTAAATTTAACTCCAGAGAAATTAGACTTTGATTTATCTGTTAAAACTCCATTGGGAGAAACCTTCATTGCATCCACTGTTTATAAGTCATGTTTGGTTCAAATCAGTACTCGCACATTACCTGTTGATCTTATTTCCTTAAAAATACTTGCGTTTGATGTGATTTTAAGGATTAATTAGTTAACTACTCATCATGCTAAAATTGATTATTTTCGTAAGGTTGTTAGCTTTCATATTCCTAACCAACCTAATACGCAAATTCAAGCAACCAAACCACTAAAGTCAATCACTGTCATATCAAGCCATAAAGTTATTCGTTTATTGAAAAACGAATGTCAAGCTTTCTTAGCCCATTTCATAGATTTAAACAAAAATACGTCAGATTTGAATTATATTTCTATTGTTAATAAATTTACTGACGTATTCCCTGAAGAACTTCCTGGACTACCACTAGAGCGTGAAATCGAATTTTGTATCAATCTTGAACCCGGTACAAAACTCATTTCCAAAGCCCCATATCAAATGGATCCTATGAACTTCAGGAGTTAAAAACACAACTACAGGAATTGTTAGACATCAGTTTCATTTGTCCTAGTATATCTCTTTGGGGTGCTCCTTTTCTATTCGTGAAGAAGAAAGATGGAAGTATGCGACTTTGTATTGATTATCAGGAGTTGAATCATGTCACCATAAAAAATAGGTACCCGTTACCTCGTATTGATGATCTATTTGACCAGTTGAAAGGCGCCAAATTCTTTTCAAAGATCGATCTTCATTCCAGATATCATCAATTAAAGGTTAAAACTGATGACATTCCAATGACTGCTTTTAGAACTCGGTACATGCTTTACGAATTCCTAGTCATGTCTTTTGGATTAACTAATGCTCATGCTGCCTTCATGGATATGATGAACCGACTATTCAAGGAATATTTGGATCACTTTGTGGTCATCTTTATTGATGACATCCTCATTTAATCCAAAAGTTGTGAAGATCATGAGCAACACTTGAGGCTGATACTCCAAAAGCTTCGTGAAAACAAGTTATATGCCAAGTTGAAGAAATGCGAGTTCTGACTAGAGGATATAGCTTTCCTTGGGCACGTGATATCAAATCACAGAATATCTGTTGACCCAGCAAAGATTGAAGCAATTCAAAGCTGGTAGCAACCTAAGTCAGTGACTGAAGTATGTAGCCTTTTTGGGCTTAACTGGTTATTATCGGAGGTTCGTGGAAGGATTTTCTTGAATCGCTACTCCATTAACTCAGCTGACTCGAAAAGATACAAAATTTGGTTGGAGCGAAGAATGTGAGAAGAGTTTTCAAGAACTTATGAGGAGACTAATTTCAGCACTGTTCTGACAATACCATCTGGCTCGGAGGGATTTGTCATCTACAGTGATGCTTCAAGCAAAGGGTTAGGATGTGTTCTCATGCAACATGGGAAAGTTCTATGCCTCACGACAACTTAAAGAATATGAGAGAAATTATCCTACTCATGATCTAAAGTTGGCAGCTGTCGTTTTTGCACTTAATATTTGGAGGCATTACCTGTATTAAGAGAAGGTGGAGATCTATACGGATCATAAAAGCCTCAAATATTTCTTAACTCAAAAGGAATTCAACATGCGGCAACGACGATGGCTTGAGCTATTGAAAGATTACGATCATTCCATTCAATACCATCCTGGAAAAGCGAACGTAGTAGCTGACATATTGAGTAGAATATCATATGCGGGTATAAGTGCGATATTGTTATTGCAAAGGCCCATTCTATATGACTTTCAAAGGATGAAGGTAGAATTAAAGACTCCAGGGACCCATATGATGATGGCGAATATACGAGTAGAACTGACTTTAATCGATAAAGTTAAAGCTGCTCAAGCTACGGACCTGGAGCTGATACGTATGAAGAAGAAGGAATACTTCGAGTCAACTCCAGACTTTGTGTTCCTAAAGATTCTGACTTGAAGTATAAAATCATGATGTAGGCACACAACACACCGTTTGCAATCCATCATAGGAGTACCAAAATGTATGGTGATCTTCGACATACATTTTGATGGAGCAATATGAAGAGAGAGATAGCGTGGTTTATCTCAAGGTGTCTAGTTTGTCAACGAGTCAATGCAGAGCATCAAGTGCCAAAAGTTCCATTGCAACTACTTGAAATTCTAGAATGGAAATGGGAGCACATTACCATAGATTTCGTTACTGGTCTTCCCAAAGTTTCTCAAGGCATAGATGCGATTTGGGTCATTGTTGATAGATTGATCAAGTTTGCTCATTGCTTACTGATACGAGAAACATATACACTTGAACATCTTGCTCGTATGTACATAAACGAGATTGTAAGATTGCATGGTATGCCAGTATCCATTGTTTCTGATCGGGACCCAGGATTCACTTCACGATTTTGGGTTAGTTTACAAAAAGTTATGGGCACGGATTTACGATTTAGTTCGGCATATCATCCTCAAACGGACGGGCAGTCGGAGAGGACTCTTCAAACTCTTGAAGATTTATTAAGAATCTGTGTCCTTGACTTCAAAGGAATTTGGGACAAGTTCTTACCATTGGTGGATTTTTCCTACAACAACAGGTATCAAGAAAGTATTGGCATGGCTCCATTTGAGGCGTTGTATGGAAAAAAATGTCGTTCTTCAGTATACTGGGATGAGGTGGGTGAAGCAACGTTGTTGGGACTAGAGTTGGTACGTATGACTAATGAAAAGATTTAAACGATCCGACAACATATAAAAACCTCACAAGATCGACAAAAGAGTTATGCTGATCTTCATAGAAAGGAAGTGGAATTCAATATTGGAGATCATGTGTTATTACGTGTTGCTCCATGGAAAGGAGTTACAAGATTTGGAAAGAGAGAAAAGCTTAATCCTCGATTCATTGGCCCATTTTTAATCCTCGATTGTGTAGGAACTATGGCATATAGACTCACCTTATTGCCAAGTATGTCTCGTGTTCATAACGTTTTTCACATATCTATGTTATATAAATATGTGAAAGACCTGAACCACATTATTGAATTAGAACCTGAAGAGATAGCAGAAGATTTAACGTATGAAGAGTTACCTGTTAAAATCTTGGATAAGAAGGATCATATTCTACGCTCCAAGGTTATTCCTCAAGTCAAAGTTTTGTGGAGAAACCACGATGTTGAGAAAATGACCTGGGAGTTGGAATCTGAAATGAAGTCAAGGTATCCTCACCTCTTCGATATACCAGGTACGCACCCTAATTTTGAGGACAAAATTTCATAAGAAGGGGAGGTTGTAAGACCCAAACTTTTATAAATAAAGATTAATTTTTCTCGAAATATATTTTTGAATATTATGATTGTATTTGATATAATGTTATAGTTGTGGGTATTATTTACAAATTTTGCAAAGTAAGAAAGTGGTTATATAATATTCGATTAGTCATGGAATATTCATTTTAACATGGAATATTCGTACGACGGCGTAATCATTGGTGGAGCCCACAACAGAAGTATTGTCGTAGTTAGAAAACGACAGAATTATCTTTTTATAAAAATAACGACGAAAGTTTTACCAGTAAACTGTTGAACTACCCGATGGTAAAAGTATATTAATATGCATAGTTTCATAGTAGCACACGGTATTGATTATTGATGCTTACGTGAGAAGTTACTTAGTTATACTCAATTATTGCTACAATAATTGATGCATAATTTCTCTCATATTATTGATTCAATTATTATCACAGTATCATCTGCATAATATTTATTATTATTAAATCAATAATTGAGACGACAAAGTTATTCATATTATTATTTGTAATATTGACAATATCTAGAAAGTTCTATCAATGAGAGGTTTGGTTTACGCGCCAATAGGGAGAATTCGTTATCGGAAAGCCCCCTCTTTCCTGGGAATGATCTGGTTGTTAAATATTATGAGTTATAATATTAAAGATGAATAAGTTCGTGTTGATTAAAGATGAAATTTATATTTCTAATGTGTTGGGATTATTAAAGTTAATGGAAATTGACATCTATTCTGATAATAATTTATGTCTAGAGGTTATATTGACAAATCGGGTAATTAATTGGATAAATGAGCAATTAATTGCTATTAATTCACATGCTTATAACTATTTGTTCACATTTGTGTACTATTGATTCACATACACGTACTATTAGGGGAGGTTGTGCAAGATTGATAATACTTGTATGATTAAATTTAAAATGGAGGTATAGATGAAGGTACTATACTGTAATTATTTTTTTCACATGTATAGAACTATTGATTCACATGAATGTACTATTGATTTACATGATGTACTATTAGGGGAGGTGGTGCAAGTTTGATAATACTTGTAGGACTAAATTAAAAATGAAAGAAAAGATGAAGGTATTATACTGTAATATTTCGAACCCCAAAACGTGAAATTATCGAAACTATGTTTTCCTATAAATAAAAGCTCATTCTTATTTCATTCTCACCAATGCACTTAGACTCACAAGAGAAATTATAGAGAGAGAAGCTATAGCGAGAAAGAAGAAGAGAAGTTTACTACTTCACTATTCAAGTATCCAGTTTTCTTTTGAGGTAAGGAATATTATTATTTTCAGTATTCATAAGGAATAATATTTTCTTCCATACTCTATAGTATGTGAGTAATATTATTTTGTCTCATATTCCTGATTATACCCTTATTTTGTTAAAGTATTGCTTCCATACTCTGTGAAATTAGTAGAATATCCTTAAAATTTGCGCTTCATCTAGTATCATTCCACAATGATATTTTCTACACATTCTTGTTAAATTTTAACTTTTTCATGCCGGAGTACTGTCCATGAGTAGTATTCAGTTTTATGGTACTATTCATAAAGTACTAGTCACGGGGTACTATTCATAAAATACTATTCACGGGTACTATTCACAAAGTGTTATTCACGGGGTACTATTCCTGGGGTTCTATTCACTTGGGTACTATTCACTTGGGGAATTATTCATGTCAAAAATTGATTTCTTTGTTGTCCAAATCATTTTTGATACAATATTATTCTTGAATTTTACTCCACAAAGCAGTAACATGTTGACAATTTGGACATTATTGAATTCTGGATAAATTAAATTATAAATCTTTAAAAATTTATCCTTTATTTTCTTTTAATTGAATTCTTATATCATTGTCATCATCCTCATACTTATATTGTGATAAAAGTCATCTGTGGCTTACGTGCATAGATGTACTATTGATTAGTATGATTATGACCAGGGATTATTCAGTATAATCATGACTGTAATGTTACAAATGATGTAGTAAAAATCTTCATTGTCCTGTAGTGCATTGATGGACAGTTGTTGGTATGATTATGACCATGGATTATTCGGTATAATCATGACCATTGATGATTACATGAATATCCTTGGCCCGTAGTCCATGGATGATTCGATGATGTGGTTTATTTATTAAGTTGAGTCTCAGCGATAAAATTGATGATAAACTTTTTAAATCTTAGAAGATAGTAGATATCATGCTCTACTTAACTCTTCTAATGGATTGTTTGTTCCACTGTAGTTAAACTTGATGTTTATTATATTTTATCAGTTTAACACTGTTAAAGGCTAACGATAATTTATTCTGCATTATCTTAGTCATAATATTTTTTACTGGGCTAGTTGAGCTCACCCTTTGTTTTCATTGTTCTCCTCAAGAAATCAGAATATAGCTGGGACTAGTCGGGAACAGAATGACAGTCTAGATGTTTGCATTAGTAGTCCTCACTATTCAGTGAAATAGTGTAATAATAAATGTAATAAGGACTCCATTTGAGTTTGAATACTATCTAGAAGACAATATTCGTATTAAAACTCTCAGCTTATGTTTTGTCGTATTTTACATGACAATTGTATAATTAAGTTGTATTTGAATTATGTACCATGTATTTGGCGACTCAAGATGGGTGATGTATATCTATTTTGGGGGCGTCACATTCCATGTATATACACATACTTCCTAATACATGATAGTATGATAACTCATGCTAATTGATATAGAAATTCAAGTAATTTCAAGAATTTGACAATACTCAACTAAGAACACAAGTTAGGACTTTTATACCTTTTCAAGCTTAATTGAATTCTCCCACACAGATTATACTCCTTCAATTACTCAATAATTGCAATGAGGAAGGTGATGGTCTCATTTATAGAAGAATGGTTACACAGATAATATAATTACCTCCCAAATCAAACCAAAGGATTTCAAGAATGTATAATGGGTAAGAGAGAGTTGGTGAGAGTTGGTGATTTCACTCATAAATCCCACTCTCCATCCACTTATTAACTCTAGGTTTTTTGATTTTGAGATGAAGATAGAGTAGGCTAGCTAGCTTTTCATGTGGGAAGAATGAATTGGGCTCTTATTATGGGACAAGAGCAATTCTCAGCACTTCCACAAAATGAATTACAACACTTGGCTTATACCATATATACTTTCGTTATATAATATTATACACAAATCATTTCATATAACATATGTTATAACGATTTAAAGGGCATACAATGTATTTCTTAATTACAAGGTATCAAGTAGTGCACATACATATAATCCATGTACATTTTCTATTACCACCAAATACAATTATGCATTGCTCATTATTTATTACCATAACTGTTATTATTATAATCATAATAACTTAATGAAATCATCATAAATTAACAATTGATCTTATTATATGCCAATAGGGTATACAGGAATGTTTACCCACACACTTCATGTCATATAAAAAATATTATTATGCAACTCACATGAATGTAATAACATCTTACTATATAGTATATATATATATTATATATATATATATATTATATATATATATATATATATATATATATATATATAATATAGACATATTAATGTGTCATCTTGTACTATTTAAAATATATTGTTAACTACCATATAATAAAGGTTTACTATATTGAATACTTGCACAAATTAATCAAGTAAATATAATCATATAATATTTATTAATCTCTTATTCATTAATTATTATTTTTCATAATAATATTAATCAACACATTATCAATTAATTTTCCATAATTGCAATTAAATCATATTCAAATCCTGCCACTATATTCAAATAAATTGAATATTTAATTAATAATAATCCTATCAATCCTTTGATATTAAAGTCTTAGGGTTAATCCACTAATTTAAATAAACTATTAGTGACTCCCTTTAGTCATTTCATAAATTCACATAACCACATAAGGTTTAAATAGACTCACAAAACTAACTTAATAAAATTAAATCACATATTTATTTAATAAGGAGATTAAAATTCATGGTCATTACATACCCCCTCTTATAAAAATTCTGCTCTCGGAATCGTAAAAATAAGGTTACTCAAATAAAAACGGATAATTTGCTCTCATTTTCTCTTCTAGTTCCCACGTAGCTTCTTTGACTGCGTGATTCCTCTAGAGAATCTTAACGAAATGGATGATTTTATTCCTCAGCTTCTGTTCCTTCCTATCTAGTATCTGGACAGGAACTTCCTCGTACTGTGACACCCCCAAATCCGCTACTTCGAATCCACGGGATTTGGTGTTCACTATATAAATATCATCTATCTATCTACCCATAATAAATGCAAACCATGCAATAGATAGAAATAAAAATCTTCCCCGTATAGGGTTACAACATCTGAATCATAAACAAAATCCCAGGTTGAACTAATCTTAAACATCTGTGCAGAAATATAAACAATAAGTCTTAAACAACATCATTAACTCAAGTCTAACATAATAAATACATCATCAATTAAAATAACAAGTCTTCAACACTTGCTAACTTTGCCCTTGCCTTTACTAGTGGAAGGTTCGTCAGTTCTTTCATTCTTAACTGCAATGTTATTATAAAGCAAGAGTGAGCACTATTGCCCACAAGTATAACAATGAAATAACAGTATAATAACATGCGAGTGAATTAAAGACATCTGAATAAAAGTTCAACTTTTGAATCAAGAATGAATAACAAGAATCAAAAG